>JARHVA010001172.1:3225000-3600000 GCA_037957365.1 Torreya grandis
TTTGTATTCAACTTTAAGTTTTTTCAAGACTAATTTTCTAAATTTTTTACTAATATTATTTTAATCATTATATTTTACATATAACCTAAATTACCCAAAAAAAATTGTTGAAGAAATATTATGTAACAAATATATTTTATTCCATCTGAGGTTTTAGACAAACACACTTGAGAAAATGAAATTATTTAAAAGGAATAAAACTATGTTAACATTCACAATAAAATACATCCAATAATAAAAATTTACCTAATTCAGCATATAAAATAAATATAATTAAATACAATACAACTAAGGGATAAAGATATCATAACTTGTTCAAAGTTTGGATTTGAGAAATGATAATAATATAGAATAATTTTATAACATTGATCAAGCTCTAAGATATAATTACTTTGAATTTTTGACTATTTTCACCTACATGATTCTTGTGTTGACCATACATAGTTGCGTTGATGCATATATCTAACTTTGACATAGGTGTCTAGCCCAAACTATATATAGAGGTGGATCAAAACACCTATAAGACCGATGAAATCACCTGTGTGCCTATTCAGTACGTTAGAATATGTTTTTATATGAATGAAATAGAGACAATAAGAAAAAAAACTAGTCTTCTTACCTTTGACCTCTTATAACTTGGTAAAAAGGGGTTAACACCTGAGTTGAGCTAACCCTGACAACATAAGTTATTACTAAGTCTACCTATATAACAAATACTCCATAGACAGACACAGACTCAAATGTAGTTCTACCTCTTAGGCATGTGTGTGGAATTATAATTGTGTAACTATATGCTATTTATCCTATACTAATGATTAGTATAAACAATGTAAGAGTATAGTGACCTTTTGAGTGCTTTAGATATTTAATATAGTATTGTAGTGTAATCCAATAGCATAGAATATAAAATACTTTATAATCAAAACTTGTTTGATCAAATTGTTGGGTAATTTAATTAGACAATAACCTTTATATATATATATATATATATATATATATATATATATATATATATATATAGGGATCCCTTGATTTTGAATAGGACCTAATTGTGTGAAAACATTAGACAATAGGATGAATAAAGGTGACAAAACAAATGACCACTAAGTGAAATATATAGAAAGTAACAAAAGGATAAGTTTGAACACTTAACATTGATGTAAGAGTAAAAAATAGATATAGGTGTCCAAAGGATTAAAAACATAGGGATACTAGAAAACATATGTGGGGATCCCTAAGATATACTAGATAAAAGACAAATTACAACATATAATCTCATAATGACAATTAATGCAAGTGAAATAAGATGGAACCGAAGAGATCCACATAAGATTATGCCACTATATATTTAAATATTAGTAAAAATATGTATATATTAAAAAGGATATGAAAAAATGAAATTAAATTGTGTTTTTAACAAATATGGGTGTCTACATTCCTTCCCCAATTTAGTAATGCATAAAAACTAAAATACTAGTCTAAAGGAAAATAAAATGAATACCTTGGTGTGGAAAACACAACTTATCTTGGTTTAAAATTTATTTGAACATGTTATTTGAATATTATTTAAAATAAAGGTAACTTCAAAAAGTAATCAATTTATATAATATGTATATGAAAAATAATATAAAGTAATGTAAATAGATAGAATACACTTGTGTATGTGTTGTGTAGTAAGGACTCTAGAATGTTGTAAACTAGAGAAGTAGGGGACTTAAAACCTCATACATCTTATATAAAGGAAGAGGAGTGAGATATAAAGTTTTAAACTAGGTAACATCATGGTTCTAATATATATAGGGTAGGTAGATTTAGGAGGTGATTATGACCCCAGCCCAAAATAGTATGAGTAGTGCTTTAGCAATCAAGAGTATCATATCCTAACCAACACAACTCAAGTGAATAACCTATCAAAACTATATGTTTTAATCAATGTAATATATAAATAAAACCAAATTCTATAAATATATAAGGCCCAAATAATAGTTGATAACAATCTAACCTGGGTGTAAGTCCATGATGTGATAAATTCCTTGATATAGTAACAATCCATAATGTGATAAAAATCCATGATAACCTAATGAATCTATAATATAGATAAATGTATAAGTACCTATAAGGAATGAACCCTTGTTCATGCCCCATGCCATATTTGGAATGAATATAATAATTAGTATAGATTGGGTCTTTTGGTTTTTGCATAAGTACTATTGTTATGTAATCTAAATATAATGGTAATACCAATGTGTATAATGTTGATGCAACTATATATCAGAATCATATGCTATGAAGGAGATCTAGTGATTTTTAACTTGGAATAGATTTGGAGGATATGTTTCCATAACATGCCACCACTATAATTTGGAGAATTTGATAACTATGTAAAAATGTGTAGGACATGTTTCAAAAACATGCTCCCAATATAATCTAGATATGTTGAATATTGAATAAATGTTGAGGACATGTTCCCATAACATTCCCCCCACCAAATATAAAACTTTGGGCATGTTGAAGCCATATCTCTATGACATGCCCCCATTTTAGGTGGAGCAAAAATATAATCTTAGTCACCCCATCAAAAAAGGAATAAATACAAATGTCATAAATGAGTGTATAGTAACCAATTTTAACTTGATAGTGTGTAATGCAAAGTGGGCATAGGCCCAATGATAGACCAAAATTGAAACCTATAACATGCCCCATGTATTAGTAATGAAATAGATCATATGGTTCCCTTAGCTATAATGGATTATGCATGGTGTACCAATGGTTACATGAAGTGGTAGGTAGGGTTTTGTTGGTTGTTATTGTTCATAGTTATAGTTTCCCAACCTAGTGCCATACTTGTGGCATAAGGAGATGCAATAGGAGATGGAGGTTGTGGTGATCAAATGGGACCAACACCTATATATGTGATAGATATCAAATCCACATGTAATTACCCTATTTTTTAATTATTTCATTTGATTGACATAGTATTTTTGTATGATAAAGGTAATTGATTATTTTTTTATCTTACATATAGGTGATCATGAGTCTACCATGGTAAGTCATGCACTGTAGGCTCTCACTTAGAGTTTAGCCATGGATATAAATGGTGATTGATTCATTGAGAGAGTTTTTTATATTATATATTCCCATAGAGCCCCATTTTATCTAGTAGAAAGGGTAGTGGCTGCATATAACAATAAAATTACTAAGCAAAAGGAGTTACATGTTGATATAGATAAATGAGACATCTCATAGCATAGTTCCATATATATCATGTAGGTTTTGATTAAGAGATATAACACTCTACAACATGAGAATGAGGAGATAGTGTGTTGACTAGGCACATATGAGGAGAGATTACATGAGCTATATCGAGCATGGGGTCCCAAACTAGACCTAGGAGCTTCCACATCAAGAGGTGAGAGCATGGTGGATATAGATAGTGATGATGAGTATAAAACTAGGGATATGCCCCCATCATATAAATGATATTGTTATTTGTATAATATATATATATATATATATATAAGCAACAAAAAGTTAAACATTTCATATCCAATTGAATCAAAATAAACCATGTGAGGAGTTTCATATATATATATATATATATATATATGACAATCCTCACATGGTTTATTTTGATTCAACTGCATATGAAATGTTTAACTCTTTGTTGCTTTTTTATATGTTTTAATTGAATTTATTTATTCAATGTATGTTTGGATATGTTAAATTTTATAGCAAATATTTCCATTTAATGAAATAATTGTATTGTAGTGTTAATCAATAAATCATTGTATGAAATTAAATCTAGATGGAAATAAGAAATCTCTACTATAACTATCATGTGGTAATGGAACTATTAGTTTTTTTTGTCACTAACCTTGAAGTATCTATAGAAGTAGAATATGAATATGCATTTATTTATTTAGGTACCCATATCTACTATGTAGGTACACCTTATCCACATGTATATTTATGAGATACTTGATTGACCAATAGTTCCTGGGTAGGATAGTGTGGGAGAGATCAACCTTGGGAGAGGGTACACTAGGATAAGGAATTCAACTAGTGGTCATATTCGATGAAGGTCTATGGACCACATATTCCTCAAAAAGAGAAACATGGGATGTATTTAACCTCTTATAATATCCTATATAATAATTATGTGAAATAGTTAGAGACATGTATTTTCAAAATCTAATAATTTATAGATCAACTAACTATGTAAGCTTTTACTCAAGAGCAAAAAAATCATTATCTCAATGCCTATTTATACCATGGTAAGTGTAAACATGTTTTCATTTTACATTTTAAAATCTATGTGGTGGATAATGAGAATTAGGATGAATATTTATCATTTATTTATATAATAAGTGTAAAATATATCATGTGGTCTATCTCAGTACCAATCAAATTGAAGTGGTTGTATTTTTGTAGAGGCAAATGGTTTAACTGTAGGAGGTATTCACTAAGTATGTTTTTTCATTTATCTAATACATTTAATTTTTTTTATTTGTAATTCACTTTTGGTTCTAAATTTTTTTTTTGAAGTGGTTCATGACCCTTATAGGTTTGTTTATTTGATTTGAATATGCTATTTGCACCATGTTTAATTTTAGGTGGTGAATTAGGTGACTCAAAGTTTTTATTCATTAAAGAACATGCATATTTATACACATACCAATATAAAATATCGAATCAAGTAAAGGGATTATGAAACACTCTTTCTCTAAGAGGATAAAAGAGACACCAAATAAATATAAATTCCACTTCCAAATCTAAGTGGTATAGTTTATGCAATATAATATGTCCTTAAATATGATAACATAGTCTGTAATGGACTCAATCTCATTTGGGTTAATAATTGAAAATGTTCCAATGGTAACTTAGGTAATGTATATCGATGAAAATTTTATAAGAAAACATCTTTGAGTATTTTTAATGTTGAAAATCAACCATTTGGATGGCTATAAAACCAAAGAAGAACCTCTTGAGTTAGACTTTGATGGAAGGCATTCAATAACAAGTGTCCATCTTTATCCCAATGTTTAAATGAATGTATATATTATTTAAATTGAATATCATAATACCCATGGCCATTGAAAAAGGATAATTTAGGAATGATGAAGTTCCAAGGGTAAGAATATTTGAGCACTTCTTGAGTAAGAGGTTTTTCCTCTACCATATTCTCATCAAAGGTAGCCTCATGGGATGAAACTTGTAACTTAAGAGTATTTACATGTTCTTGAAGATATCTCATGGTATTAATAATGGATAACATATAAAAATTAGAGTAGTGAAATTGTTGAATATTTTCTCTGAGGTTATAAAATACAATTCATACAAAAATTAGGAATGATAGATTCTTGACCACATTTAAAAAGGGGATCGTCACATAGTTGTGCAAATTTGGTAAAGTAGTCTCCATAGTGAATAAGACAAGTATATAATTTTATATGGAATGAAGTTTTATATCATCATCATTATAATTTATATGTTATTTCAAGTTTTTTGACATTTAATAAGATCAGGGGAAGGAACTTCACTTGTAGACACATGCTATTTTTGTGTATCCAAGGCAAAGGAGGAAGGAAATAAATTATACTTCATTTGAAACACTAAGAGAAGGAAAAATTTAAGGTTCACTTTAATTTTTACTCTTCAAATAAAGAAGAGGAAGTGAAATTCTAATTTTGATTTTCTTTTCATTTTGACATTCAAGTAAGAGAGGATGAGAATTACTACATGCATTTTTGTCATTACAATTTTGAGAAAGAGAAGTAATTTTGATACTTTCATTTGAGTGATATAAAAAGGGATAATATTTTAAATATTATCATCACTTTTAAAAAAGGGCACACATTCATTTTATATAATTTAATTTTGGAAGGAGAAGAAAGACATTCAATTTTTGATGCATCTAGAGACTGGATAACATTTTGACATACAACATTATGAATGCTAAATTCTTACTTATATATGATATATTTTGTTTACAATGCACCAAAAAAATGTATTGTGATTTAATTTTTAGAACCTTCATCATTGAAAAAAAGAAGAAAAAAGAGAACTAGGCTCTACATACCCAAGATGAATATCATTACACTTATATCCATATGAAAGAATATTATGATCATTACCATGTTCATTTATACTTGTATATTCATCATTAGTTCTTTCATTGTCCTAATTATAAGAAAAATAAGAGGTGTTAGCCTATTTTTTATTTTCCATATGATGTTAATATGCAATACATTGATCATCAAAAACATTAAAGAAATAATCTGAAGGGTGGGGATTTGTGGAGACTTGTGTAAGAGAATTCATATTAACTTTAACTTTGCACCTGATCAAAAAGAGATAAATAAATGTGCTTAGAGAAAAGCTATAAATAATCATTCCTTAATCAATGTACATGAAATAAATCAGACATAAAAAATAAATATAGGGATCTAAAATAATTTTTTTAAGGAGCAAAAACCTTACATGTAAACTAGGGTTTGGTTTAATAAATAGAGGACAAGTTCACTAGAATGTTTTATGCTATTTGGGGTTCTATAAAATCACACTTAAGTAAATAAAATTATTTAAAAGGATTAAGATGATATCTATATTCACATTAAAATATAACAAATAATGCAAATTTATTTAATTTAGCATATATAATAAATCTAATTAAATATAGTGCAACCAAGGGATAGAGAGATCATATTTTTTTTTGAAGTTTGGATATGAGATATGACAATGATGTGGAATTATTTTATAAAGTTAGTTAGGCTATGATATCTACTCACTTTACATTTTAAACTATTTTCACCTACATGATGCTTGTGTTGACCATAAATAGTTGCATTGATGTAGATGTCCAACTTTGACACAGGTGTCCATCCCAAAGTGTACACAGAGGTGGATCAAAATTCCTATCACACCTATGATATCACTTATGTGCCTATTTGGTACCTAAAATATGTCTATCTATGCATCTAGATAATAATAAAAACCCTAGTCATTTGGTGAAAAGGGGTTAGCATGTGAGTCAACCTGACCTTAGTAACCATGTTTATTTTTAAGTGTTACCTATGTAACCAATACTCCAAATTGGGCCTAAAAATCACATGTAGTTCTCCCTCCTATGCATGTTTGTGGAATTATAATTATATAAATATATGCTCTTTCTCTTATAATAACCATTAGTATAAACAATTTAAGAGTATGGTGATATTTTGAGTGCATTATATATTCAATATATTACTATAGTGAAATTTTATATCTTGGAATATAGAATACTTGTGACTTATAACTTGATCAAATTACTAGGTAACATAATTAGACAATAATATTTGTATATGTAGGGATGTCTTGATTTTTATTTAAGTCCTACTAGCATGTGAAAATATAAAAATAGGAGGAACAAAGGGGAAAAAATAAGTGGTCACTAAGAAAAATATATGAATAATAATAAAATGATAAGTCTGGACACTTTCATCATAATTAGAAACTTAAATCGATGTAATAATATAGCATGGACAGAAGTGTCAGAGTCTAAAAAATAAAAGGAATAACATAAAACATAGGTGGGGATCCCTAATATACACTATATAAAATACAAATTACAACATATAATCTCAAAAGGGTAGATAAATCAATTTAAATAAGATGGAGCCAAAGAACTCTACATGAGACTACACCATTAGATATCTAACTCTTAGTAAAAGGATGTATATATGAAAAAAGATATTAATAATGCTATGAAATTATGTTTGTGTCAAATATGGGTGTCTATAAAATCAAAACACACACATAAAAAAAGAGAGAGAGAGAGAGAGTAACTTCATTCCACATGATAGTGCTTGATACAATTGTTAACAATTTTGACCTCACAAGTCAAAGTGTCACCCCTACCATTCAAAACTTTGCATACCATGTTAGTTTGCCTTATGATTCAGTATTTGGTCCTAAAAAATAATTTAAGAAGCCATGGTTAATAGGTCTTAGGGTTTTTTATGGGATTTAAGGTCTTTTCCTTCACTTGTCTTATACTTGTCTAGTCAATTTTTGGCCTTTCTGAGCCATTTTCAATAGAGAGAAGAGTCTAGAGTGTATTTATAAGTTTAATAGAATTTTTCAAGATCATTACATCCATGAAAAATGAATAATCAGGTTTATCACATTTTGGACTAGTTATGTGACTCATTTTCATGCAAAATTTGAGCATTTTATGCCATTTAGAGAAGGTTTTGATAGTATATAATTAGTATGAAAATTTATTCCACATTTTTTCACCTCATAAGGCATGTGAGAGACATAATAAAACATTTTACAACATTTAATTCAGAGTTCCTTGATGAAAATAATTATTTTAGTGTAAAATAAGGCTTTTTGAGGCATTATTTTTGGTTTTCAAAGGATTTTTGTGAGAAAATAATCATAGAGGCTTGGGTTTTTACAAGGTCATATCAGTGGTTTTGAGGAAGTTACAAGTGAAAAAATTGATAAGTTCAACTTTGCTCTAATTTTGACCTTTCTTGAATGCTTAGAAGGGCAGCTTTCAAATGCTCGATACGAGAAGAGGAGATAGAGATGGTAGCTAAAACTTTGTACATTGTTAGGGGTATTATAATATTTAAATTATTTTCATTGGTTTATGTATTTTTGGCCCCATATTTATGAAAAATAACTAAGAGTGACAGTAGGTCACTGTAGCTTATGCATCCGAGAGGGGTATGTTCTTGGACCTATTTCTATAGATCAATAGAAAATGAGGATAAATGGTTTTTGTGAATGTTTTTATGGGTCATTATTCTCATATTAATAATTTTATAATTTTATAAATCCTTCCAATAAGGTACTTATAACATAACACCTCATTCCTTTCACTATTTTTTGAGTGGTCTCTTGGAGTAGTTTTAAATAAAAGTGTGAGTTTTTCATTAGATGTTTTAATATTAATAGGTTTTAAATGGATTATTTATCTCATTCAACATATTTTTCATCCAAATAAGGGTTCAGGGTTCTCCATTTTGAGTATACCTCCTTTGAGGGGGTTAAAGTTGAGTTGGTTTTTCAAACAGGGTAAAAATACATTTGATGGGTTTCATTTATGTTTTAAATATGACATAAGTGATGTGAAATAAATTTAAATACCTCTAAACCTCCTGTCAAAGATCAAGTGTTATCTACAAGGCATTAAAAAGAGATTGAGCATGTTGAATGAGGTTTTGAACTGGTGTGCCTCACAAATGTTTGAAAAGGAATGCATAAGGCTATTTAAACATGTCTGAGACCTTCCAATATGGTCTTAAAATTAATTAGATATTATAAAAACAATGATTAATATATCAAGAAACATTAGGCTTGAAGAGCCATGTCCAAATTGAGGAATTGAGGTTTAGGGACTAATTAACTTAAACTTTACAAACAATAGCCCTGTAACTTTTTAGGAATTTTCATATGAGGTCAAAGGAAGAATTAGACCCATCTATACAGTTCTTTTTGGTATCCCTCTGGTAGTGTTTGAACCTTTGAAGAAAGGAAGAGGATTTGAATAGAGGAGCTTGGTAGTTTGAGGTCTTCAATTTTGGTGATTAGTCCCTACTCTTCTTCATGATTTCTCTACAAAATCTTTGATCCAAATAGTCTTACACCCAAAGATAGTAAGGTGAGAACATGTCTTCATGGTATGTGATTCTATTCAAGTGTGAAGGTTTCAATGATTTAAAGTTCATCATGGAGTTGAGTTTTACAATGTAGGTATGAACATCCATCCCACCCATCCCATACCACTATTTTATCACTATGTTTTCTACTAGGTTAGTGGTTTTTCCATCCTTCCTCCATGTTTTATAGAATCCATCATCCCTACCACCCTTTCACCATATCCATTCCATTATATCATCACCAAAGAGCCAAAATATTGTTGAAACATCATGAAAAAGCATGAAAAAAGTTTATAGGCTAATGAAAAATCAAGTATAGTAAAAAAATTGACACCCTACAACCAAGTGAGGTTGAGTCATCAAGGACTCTTCAAGGTTATGAGAACCTAAAACTAAAGTTACAAGTTAGAAAGAGATATGATGATGGTTAACCCTAGGAGATGTGCCATTGCTATGAAAAAAAGGACAATTGTTACTAAGGATTCACCCATAGTCCCTTATCCATACACCCAACCCTACTTGAACACATTCATGTATTCAAAGGTTATGAACATGATGATCTAGGATAGTTCATTCTCAAAGAGTTATCAAGTAATGAGTCCATGTGAGATTAACTCATTAAATACCATGATGTTAATATTATAAGAAATGCCACAATCTAATATATACCTCAAGATATGGTTACCTATAGTCCTAAAGGAGGAATTGACCTATAGGCTTGAGGTAAAATGAAGGCCTACTTAGTAGTAGGAATATTTTGTGGCTCAAGAGTCTAGTTTTTATATCAAGGTATTATAAAGCTAAAGAATAGTTTAGAATGGATATGTTAATATAATGATGAGAGATAGAATGCAGATATGAAAAATAAAAAGGAGGGATTATTCAATATCATCGCCTATAATAGGATTTTAAAACATAGGACTATTTGATCAAGAAAGTGATTGCTTGAGGGAGCATTTAGGGTTAATATCTAGTTTAAAAATAATTAATATCAATAGGGATAAGGAACTAGGGGAAGATAAGATAGGTTTTTAAAAATATAGTCAAGCACAGGGATAAATCACCTACAACCAACTAAAGAATCAACCTACAAATAGCACAAGAAGTGAATTGGTGATTTGAAGTGTACATTAAATGTTTTGACCTTTTCAAATAAGGTGATTATTATTTGATGAAATGATAATATTATAATTAGGATATAAATTGACATAACCTATAGTAATACTTGACCTAAAATATCCCCCAATCACACCTATAGGTTCCCTATAGTGACCTACAGTGGGCACCTATAGCCATAAGGGAAGCATACCACATAAAACTACCTCTCAACTCATCTTGGAATGTATTATAAGATCCTAAGTTAAATTATATAATGTAATAATTATTCCAAGAGATATGTTGATAATTTAGTAAGGTGAATTAACTAAAATGAAATTTACATTCCAAATCCTCTCAAAAAAACTCACCTATGACAGTGCTTAGGTAGGGGAGGCTCATAGGACTTCTAGCAGTCGGTTAGCTTGGAGTTGGAACAAGAATGAGAAAATGTTAAGAAATGAAGTTTATATTAGGTTTTTAATGTAAAAATTGAGTGATAATAATCCATAAAATACTAATGAGTTACCTTAAATCCTAGTGCTCATGTATGGTTACAGTTGGACTGGTGACAATGCCATGAGGTTGACAGTTTTCAAGAAGGGCTTAGCATTGGTATGATGAAAATATATATAGAAGATTGAGATATGGAATTTATTATTTAAAGGATAATATAATATTTTATAATACCTAAAAAAAAGGATTAACTTTGGTTATGATAGGGTTTTGAGTGATAAACATAGAGAATGGTCATTAGCTACCAACCATGTCTTGAGAAAAGCCATATCTTGTGGAGATTTGACATTGGTTTTGATGGATAATATTATTGAATGAAATAAAATTATTTTTATTAAAATTATAATTAGGATCAAATATAAATTAAAAAATAATATAATATTTTTCAAAGATTAATATACAACCATGATTGTAAAACCTTGCACACAGTGAATGCTTGGAAAGTCTGCCTAGAGTTTTTGACATTTGGAGGTTCTAGAAAGGTCATTTTGACCTAAAATTTTGTAAATATGGTCCTCATTACCCAATTAAAACCCAAATATAATTTATTTTCATTTATAAATATGTTAATTATTCTCTATTTTATCTAAAAAGTATGTTACTTTTAGGTGTGTACAAAGACAAAGAATAATGCGAAAGTGACCAAAATGAGTGTTGGGTTGTCTTGGAAGACTTTTTGGTGATTTGGGATGATTAAATAAGTTGTATTTAGTTTTAATTAATCATAGGAATGATAGGAAAATGCTCCTAGGTGTTGGTGGGTGGCCATTTGCAGTCAAACCCTACTAGCCTAAATTAGGCCTATTGCCCAACAGGGGGTCATTTTCATTTCCAAGATCTAATAAAAATTTAAAAGAATTAAAAAATGTTAATATATTTATTTTTTATGTTTTAAATATATTTTTTTGTATATACATTCATGAATATGCCATTTTTGGGCCCAAGCTCATCACAGGTTACATAGATTGAAGGAATCCACTTGACAAGCCGTGTTTGAATACTCACATCATCAAGGAGGTTTATCATGGGACCTAAAGGATTTATATAATGTTGTAGGGGGTATTATAATTCAATTTTTTTTAATTTTTTCTCATGTTGGAGGTCGAATTTGTATGAATCATCCTTAAGGGTGAAAACTACTAAAACCCTTATTTTAGACCAATTTTAAAGTTTTGAGTTTGATACACCACCAAAATGAATATTTTATTAATGAAACATACCATAATTTGTAGGGGAATCTTATAGGGTCCTTCAAATGGTTTTTTTATTATACCTTAACTTTTATGGATTTGTATAAAAATGGTAATTTTTTATGTTTTTTAGCTAAAATTAATGTTCCAAGGAGTGTAGAAATTGATGGACAAAAATGATTAATTATTTTTTTACATGTTAAAACTCAAAAAACTATAATAATTCATCAAGAAGCTCCTAAACTTTTCAACTCTTTTGGGCTAGTCAGAAAATGCTTTCAAAGGACAAGCCTTCCAAAGGCCATTTCATGTTTTTGGTACTTCTAAGGGGGTTAAACCTCCAAATTTTACATTGATAATTTTGAGGGAATTATAAAATTTAATCAAACATTTTTTTAAAATTTTAACACATGTGTGAGCTCCCAAATTCAAAATTTCTCTTCTAGGCCTAAAATGGCTAATTAGGCCTAATTTGGCAAGGAAATGGGATAGAAAACACACTTTAACTAGGAGTTAGATCAAAAAAATATTTATGGAGATGCAATAGGATATAGGGTACCTATAAAAATCCTAATATTCTTACCAAAATTTCCATATTCTCTCAAACAAGTAGACTTGTAGAAAAAAGGGCTGCGAAGAGCCCATGGAAAATGCATGATTTGAGTGTCAAATAAGGATTTTTGGAGTATTTGGTGCTTTAAATAATATTTAAATAGGTATGTTTTTACCTAAATAATCCATACATGGTGGTAAATTTTATGTTTGATGAAAAATTGGAAAAAACTCCTCCTTTTCCCTTTATGCCATAGTGCAAAATGAGCCTTTTGAGGGGTTTGAAGGCTAAATAAGAGCATATAGCCTATTAAAAAGAATTAAAAAATTAATGAAGGATATGGAACTCAATAATAAAGGTATTAATAATTCAAGGAGGAATTATAATGAAATAAGGATTTGGAAAAGGTCTCCAACAAGTGTAAATATGACTTTTCTTCTTGCAAAGCCCATGTGTAAGACAAAGTCAATTTGTTGGAGTCTCATAACCAACTCTTGAAAAGTGTTAGATAATAATTCATAATATTATATAAGGGTTAAAACTAAATAATTTAAAGGAATTGAATACCTAAATCAATAGAGGATACTTATTCACCAAAGGAACATGCAAGCTAATTTTTAAGAGTTATAAAAAGAGTTTAGGCACTCTCCAATTGGCTTATGATTGACAAAATAAATGTGAACATGTTCCTATATCCCATAAACATTTGATAAATTCTATTCCATTCCAACCTATGAAAGACCAAAAATTGAGAAGGTGAAATTGTTACATACCATTTTGGAGGAGCTATTCGAAAGGACATTTTCCTAGTTTTGAGACTCGTCTCCTTCTCTATCCTCTTTCTCAATTATCTATATGTAATAAATATTTTGGAATTAAAAATGATCCTTAACCTGAGTTTTGGAAATTCCATGCCCAAAAAAACATTTTTACTTGCCTCTTTTGATGAATAAAGATAGAATTCATACCTCCTCAAAAGATTGTTTTAGTGTATTTTCATGGTTTATTAGGAGATGAAAGTGATAGTTATTGATTCCTCTCATCTTATCCTTACCTTAATACCTATTTGTAGGTTTTAATATCATCCTTTCAGGTTGAATATTGTGTTATAATCATCCTTTTTGGATGGCAAGTGCAAGATTGCTTTAGTGTCTTTGTGAGACCTATTGAATAGGTGGCTTAGATCATGCATCAAGCATGAGACTCTTTATGAAATATTGATGTTTGGAGACTTAAATTTTAGAATTATAGTTAATTTTAGGTTATTGTTAATATTATTAGTGCATATTACACAAATTGAGGTCATATTTTTGTCTATCACCCCAATTATTAGATAGGTTTTCATTTAAGTTTACCTTCTTCCTTTTCATTTGCAAGATGGTAGTGTAGAGTAGGGATCCTAATCTATAAATCAAGGGGAGATATCCCTTATAATATATAGATTCAATCCAGATATTAGTCCACCCACATCTTATGATTGTCTCCATGTTACTTCAAACTATGAAGGCCTAAAACTACCTTTACAAGGGTACAAGTCTAGAAGATAACAATTTTTTGCATGCTTGATGGGACTTTTTGGAGCTGGTTTTGGTGAAATTACAATTGTAGTAGTGTTATCCATGAAGTATTTGGTAATTCCAAGATCAATAAATTGATATAATAGTCCAGTGACAATTTCCAAGTAAGTTTATCTTCATGGCACCACCCCTATGTTGTTTTCATGGCTGTGTATGAGGAAAACTAGATTGTACTTCATTATCAGCCCTATGATGGATTATAATAGTCTTTTCATGATATATATGAGCCTCATTATGATACTAATCAACCTTACCAGGAGTTTTATCAAATCTATGATGAGCCTTATCAATTTTCTTATGATCCTTATTACCAAGAGCATGACTCTTACCTTCCTTGTGAACCATATCAGTCTCAAAACCAAGTTTCACCTTTCCCATATGGCTATGATGTTTCACATGAACATCCTTATCTCCAAGAAATAATGGATGAGATAGAGCTCAAAATAATAGTGTATGCAAGGAAATTTTTTTCAAACTCTCAGTATGAGGAGGTGAATGGGTTTTTTCAAAATGTGTCTAATGGTCTAGAAGAGATAAATGAGTTGTATATTTTTGTATTGGATAATATGGAGGCTTGGGAGAGGTATAAAATTGAGTTGAACCACTTGTCTAGAGAGGGTTATTGTGTTCCTTGTTCTTATGAAGTTATTAACCATGCTTAGTGTGTGCCAAAGGTGCTTCATATTCTAGCACCTAATCAAGAGACCAAACCTTCTTATAGTTCCCCTTCTTCACCACTCATCCCTCAAGCTCAAGTTTTCCATGAGGACAAGGAGGTTTCAAATTTTTATGATGTTAAGGCCAAGTGGAAGGAAAAAAATGTAGAGGTCTTTAATAGTTTCTATTTCTCTCCTCTCCAAAACTCCCTAAATGATTCCACTACTTTGAAAATCCCAAAACCTAATCATGATCAACCTCCCATGATATATATTCCTTCTAAACCAAAATATTTTCATTACCCTCCCACCATCTCCATTATTTATGACTAGCATATTATATGGAGGATAGAGAAAGAGGTTATAGTTGCAAGCTAATTTCTTGGAGAGTTTCAAGAGACTGCTTCAAGTGTGTATGAGGAAGAGTTTCTCACTGATACTTCACTTGAGGTTGTAATTGAGAATGAGGTTGTGATTGAAAATGAGAAGGATGGTATTAATGTGGAAGAACTCCATGAGATATTATAAATTGAAGTCATAATTGAGATTGAGATATCTCCACTTGAGAAAAATGAAGGTACCATTCAAGTTAATCCTATTTAGGTTGATCAAAATGAGGAATGTAAGGATGATTGGTAGGTGTACCTTGAATATATGAAAGAGATTAAAGAGATTTGTAAGGATATGTTTCCAATTGGAGACTATGTTTATGATAAATTTGATCAAGAGTCACCTATTTAAGATCATGATACAGATTGGGTTGACTATCAAAGCTCCTTGAAGAGCTTGATGAACTTCTAGTAGTTGATACAAAAGATGAGATCACTCAAGGAGACTAAATAGATGAGATATCACTTGACAAGGTTGTATTTGAAAATCAATATGAGAAAGATATGGAGGTGAAAGATGAGTTCATCTTTGTTGGAAATTGATTTGTTGTTGATGACTCATTTAAGGAGATGTTAGGAGAGTTGTTATGAAAGAAGAGTGGCCCATCAAAGGTCATATTCAATAAACACCCTACTTTTTAACTTGTACCCTAATGAGTGAGTTCATGAATTTAACTATTGATCTATATCGATCATTCTTTGTTATGGTTAGTTAGATTAGTTTGTTTATATTTCATCCCAAATAAATGATTTGTTTACACATTTATTTTGTTTAGATTAGTGTCCTTGTTTTGTGCATTGTTTTCTTATTTCAGAGGTAAAGAGTTATCTTATTTCATATAAAAATTTGTAATTGAAGTCATGGATCATATTTTACATTTTTTTATGAGTCCAAATGTCATGTATATGGTCTGGTTCTCAAGCATAATAGGCATGATTCCTGGTTGAGTCACCAAAATGTTGATAATTTTGACCTCACAGGTCAAAATGTCACCCCTACCATTCAAAAATTTGCATGACATGTAAATTTTCCTTTTAAGTCATTATTTGGTCCTAATAAATAATTTAATAATCCATTGTTAATAGGTATTAAATTTTTTTAGGTGATTTAAGGTCTTTTCCTTCATTTGTCTTATGCTTGTCTAGTCAAATTTTGGCCTTTCTGAGCCATTTTCAGTTTTGAGAGGAGTATAGAGTGTATTTTTGAGTTTAATATCATTTTTCAAGATAATTACATCCATAAAAAATAAATAATTATGGTGATCACATTCTGGACTAACTCTATGACTCATTTCCATGCAAAATTTGACCATTTTGTACCATTCAGAGAAGGTTTTGATAGTATATAATCAGGAATAAACTTTATTAAACCTTGGTTAACCTAATAAAACATGTGAGATGCTCAAGAAAACATTTTAAATAATTTAATTTAGAGTTCCTTGGTGAAAATAGCTTTTTCAGTGCAAAACAAGCCTTTTTAAGGCATTCTTTTTGGTTTTTAGAGGTTTTTTTTGAGAAAATAATAATATAAGATTCATTGGGTCTCTAAATGTTTATATAAGTGGTTTATATGAAGTTAAAAGTGAAAATTTTTCAAAATCCAAATTCACTCTAATTTTGACCTTTCTTGCATGCATAGAAGGGTAGTTTTCAAATGCTCAATACGAGAAGAGGAGATAGATATGGGAGATAAAAATTACCCATTTATATTAGTATGATAAATATTGAAATAAAGTTCATTGGTTCATGTATTTTTATCCCCATATTTATGAATAATCACTAAGAGTGATAGGAGGTCACTATAGCCAATGCATTCGAGAGGGGTCTGTTCTTGGACCTATTTCTCTAGATCCATAAAAAATGATGATAAATGGTTTTTGTGAATGTTTTTATGGTTCATTATTATGATATTAATCATTTTATCATTTGATAACTCCTTTAAATAAGCTAATTATAGCATAAAGTCTTATTCCTTTCACTATTTTTTTGAGTTGTCTCTTGGAGTAGTTTTAAAGAAAAGTGTGAGTATTTCATCAGATGTTTTAATATTTATAGGTTTTAAATGGATTATTTATAGGGTTTTTTTCATCCTAGTAAGGTGTCATGGATCTCCATTCTTAGTATGTCTCCTTTGAGGGGGTTTAAGTTGAGTTGGTTTTTTTAATGGGTAAAAATACATTTGATGAGCTTCATTTCAGTTTTCAATATGATTTGAGGTGATGTGAAATAACTTGAACTACTTAAAAACATCATCTCATATATAAATTTTTATCTACATTCCATTCACAAGAGACTAAGCATGTTGAATGAGGTTTTTAATTGGTTCACCTCATAGAAGTTTGAAAAGGATTGCATAAGGCTATTTAAACATGTCTAAGACCTTATAATATGGTCCTAAAAGTGATGAGTTAATATCACCACAATGATTAAGATATAGAGAAACATAAGGCTTGAATATCCATGCCCAAATTGATCAATTGAGGTTTAGGGACTAATTACCTTAAACATTGCAAATAATGGCCTGATAACTTTTTTGGGAATTCTCATATGAGGTCAAAGGAAGATTTAAACTAGTAAATATGGTTCCTTTTGGTATCCCTATGGTAGTTTTTCAAAATTGAAATAAAGGAAGAAGATTTGAATAAAGGAGCTTGGTAATTTTAGGTCTCCAATTTTGGTGATTAGTCACTACTCTTCTTCATGAGTTCTCTACAAAATCTTGGCTCCAAATAGTCTTACACCCAAAGATAGTAAGGTGAGAACATATCTACATGGAAAGTGATTCTAGTCAAGTGTGAAGGTTTAAATTATTCAAAGGTCATCATGGAGGTTTACAATTTAGGTATGAACCTCCATACCACCCATCCCATACCACCATCTTATGACTATGTTTTCTACTATATTAGTGTCTTTTCCATCCACCCTCGATGTTTTCAAGTATCCCTCATTCCTACCACCCTTTCACCATATCCATTCCATGATATCACCAATAAAGAGCTAAATATTTATTGAACCATCATGAGAAATAATAAAAATAGGTTATAGGCCAATGGAACATCAATTGTAGTAAAAAACTGACACCCTATAGCCAAATGAGGTTGAGTCATCAAGGACCCTTCAAGGTTATCAGAACCTAAACCTCAAGTTTCCAAGTGGAGAGTGATATGAGGATGGTTAATCCTAGGATATGTTCCATTAATATGAATAAAAGGACAAGTGTTACAAAGGATTCACCCATAGTCCCCTCATCCGTATACCCAACCCTACTTGAGAATAGTCATGTATTCAAAGGTTATGAACATGATAATCTAGGATATTTCATGCCTAAAGAGTTATCAAGTAAGGAATACAAGTGATATTAACTCATAAAATACCATGATGTTAAGATTATATATATACCTCAAGATATATTCACCTACAATCTTAAAGGAGGAAGTGACCTACAGGCCTTAGGTACAATGAAGGCCTACTTGGTAGTAGGAATATTTTGTGTCTCAAGTGTATAGTTTTTATATCAAGGTATTGTCAAGTTCATGAATAGTTTAGAATGGATATGGTAATATAATGATGAGAGATATAATTTATATTTGATAAATCCAAAGGAGGGCTTATTCAAGATCATAACCTATAATAGGATTTTGAAACATAGGACTATTTGATCAAGAAAGTGATTTCTTAAGGGAGAATTTAAGGTCAATATCTAATTTCAAAAGACTTAAGATAAAGAGGGATAAGGAATAATTTAGGGAAGATAATATATGGTTTCAAGAATACAATCAAGCACAAGAATAAATCATCTATAACAAACTAAAGAATCAACCTACAACTGCCACATGAAGGGAATTGGTGTTTTGATGTATACATGAAGGGTTTTCATCTTTTCAATTAAGGTCATTATTTTTTGATGAAATGATAATTATATAATTAAGATATAAAATGACCTAACATAAAATAATACTTGACATACAATACCCTCCAATCACACCTACAAGTGCCTTATAGTGACCTAAAGTGGGCACCTACAACCATAAGGGAAACATAATACATAAAACTACCTCTCCTCTCATCATGGAATGTGTTATAAGCTCCTGAGTTCAATTATTTTAGATAATCATGATTCCAAAATGGAGGTTGATAATTTATTAAGGTGAATTAACTAAAAAGTAAGATACATTACAAATCATCTCAAAGAAACTCACCTATGGCAGTGCTTAGGTAGGGGAGGCTCTTAGGACTTCTAGCAGCTACTTGGCTTGGAGTTAAAATAATAATGAGAAAGTGGTAAGAAAGGAAGTTTCTATTAGGTTTTTAATGTAAACTTTTAGTGATAATAATCCCTAAAATATTAATGATTTACCTTGAATCTAGTGGTCACATATGCCTACAGTTGGACTAGTGTTAGTGCCATGAGGTTGATAGTTTTCAAGAAGGGCTTAGCATTGGTATGACGAAAATAGGTATAGAATATTGAGAGATGTAATTTATGATTTAAATTATAATATAATAGTGTAAAATACATAAAACAAATGATTAAATTCATTTATGCTAGGGTTTTGAGTGATAAACACATAGAATGATCATTAGCTACCAGCCATTTCTTGAGAAAAGCCATATCTTGTGAAGATTTGACATAGGTTTATATGGATAATATGATTGAATGACCTTAACTAATTTTGATTAAAATTATATTTAGTATAAAAAATCAATTAAAAAATAAAATAATATTTTTCAAAGAGCAATATACAACCATGATTGCAAAACCCTGCACATATTCAATGCTTGGAAAGTTTACCTTGGGGTTTTTGATATTTGGAGATGTTATAAAGGTCAATTTGACCTGAAATGTTTCAAAAATGGTCATAATTACCGAAATAAAACCTCCATATAATTTATTTTCATGGATAAGTATGATACATATTCTTTATTTGTCTCATAAGTGGTCCACTTTTAGGCATGCATATAGACAAAGAATAATGAGAAAGTGACCAAAATGAGTGTTGGGTGGTATTGGAACACTTTTTTGGTGATTTTTGATTATTAAATAAGTTGTATTAAGTGTTAAAAAAATTATTTAATCACATTAATGATGATAAAACACTCATAGGTGTTGGTGGGTCACCATTTGCAGTCAAAACCCACTAGCCTAAACTAGGCATATTGCCCAATAGGGGGTAATTTTAACTTCTAAGGTGTAATAACAATTTAAATTAATTTAAAAATGTTAATATGGTTATGTTTTATGTGTTCAATATATTCTTTGGTATATAAATTATTGAATATGCCATTTTTGGGTGCAAGCTCATCACAAGGTGCACAGATTAAAGGATTCCTCTTGACAATCCAAGTTTGAATGCTCACATCACAAAGGAGGTTTAGCATGGGAAATAAATGATTTAGGAAATGTTGTAATGGATATTATAATTCAAATTTATGTAATTTTTTCTCATGTTGGATGTCACATTTTTATGAGTCATCTTTAAGGGTGAAAACTAACAAAAACCATCCAAAACCCCTATTTTGGACCAATTTGAAAGTTTTGAGTTGGATACCACAACAAAACACACATTTTATTAATTAAACCTACCATATATTTTAGGGTCCTATTAGAGGGTCCTTCACAAGGTTTATTATTATACCTTAACTTGTACGAATTTATATAAAATTGGTACTTTTTGATGTTTTAAATCTAAAATGGGTGTTTCAAGGAGTGTATAAAGGTGAAAATTGATATAAAAATAATATGAAGATATTTTTTACATTTTAAAACTCAAAAAACTAGAATAACTCATCAAAATGTTCCCAAACCATTCAACTCTTTTGGGCCAGGCATAAAATGCATTCAAAGGACAAGCCTTCCAAAGGCCATTCCATGGTTTTGGTACTTCCAAACCTCAAAAATTGACATGGATCATGGTGGGGGGATGATAAAAGTGAATTAAACACTTTTTTGAGTTTTCAAACATGTGTGAGCTCCTAGATTCAAAATTTCTCTTCTAGGCCTAATTTGACAAGGAAATGGGATAGAAAACACACTTTCACTAGGATTTAGCTCACAAAATTTTGTATGGAGATGTAATAAGATAGAGGTTACCTGTATAAATCCTAATATTCTGACCAAAACTTATATATTCTCTTATACAAATATATTTATGAAAAAAGGGCTATAAGGAGCCCATAGAAAATGCATGATTTGAGTGTCAAATCAAGATTGTTGGATTATTTGGTGCTTTAAATAAATTTTAATCAGGTATATAATGTCCTAAAGAATCCATACATGGTGGAAAATTTCAGGTTTGATGTAAGTTTGGAAAAAAATCCTCCTTTTCGCTCTATGCCATAGTGCAAAATGAGCCTTTTAAGGGGTTTGATAGCTAAATAAGAGCATATAGCCTATTACAAAGACTTATAAAGCCAAGGAAGGATATAGAGTGCCATATTAAAAGTATTAATAAGTCAAGGGAGAGTTATAATGAAATAAGTATTTGAAAAAAAGTCTCCAACAAGTGCAAATAGGAATTTTCCTCTTCCCAAGCTGATGTGCAAGACAAAGTCAATTTGTTGAAGGAGTCTCATAACCAACTCTTTCCAAGTGTTATATAATCATTCATAATAATATATAAGGGTTAAAACAAAATAATTTAATTTAGTTTAAGACCTACATCCATGGAGGAGACATATTCACCAAGGGAATAGGCAAATTAATTTCTAGGAGCTGTAACAAGAGTTTAAGCACTCTCCAAGTGGCTTATGATTGACAAAATCAATTTAAACATATTCCTAGATCCCATAAACATTGGGTAAAATATATTCCATTACACCCTATGTAGGACAAAAATTTGAAATTGCTACGTACTATTTTGGAGGAGCTATTTGAAAGGACATTTTCCTAGTTTTGAGGCTCTTGTCTCCTTCTCTCTCTTCTCTCTCAATTCCCTATATATCAAACAATTTTGGACATTAAAAAGTATCCTTAACATTATTTGTGTTAATTCCATGATTAAAAAAACATTTTTACTTGCCTCTTTTGATGAATAAAGATAGAATTCATACCTCCTCAAAATCTTGTTTTAGTGTATTTTCATGGTTTGTTGGGATATGAAAGTGATAATCTTTGCTTCCTCTCATCTTATCCTTTCCTTCATATCTATTTTCAGGTGTTAAGATCATCCTTCAGGTTACATATTTTTCTGTAATCATCTTTTTTGTATGGAAAGTAAAAGCTTTCTTTAGTATCTTTGAGAGACCTATTGAATAGGTGCCTTAGATCATGCATCAATCCTAAGCCTCTCTATGAAATATTAATGTTTGGAGACTTAAATTTGAGAAGTGTAGTTAAGTTTATGTTATTTTTCATCCTCTTAGTGCATATTACACAAATGGAGGTCATATTTTTGTATATCACCCTAATTGTTAGATAGGTTTTCATTTTAGTTTATCCTCTTCCTTTTCCTTTGAAAGATGGTAGTGTAGAGTAGGGATCCTAATTGATAAATCAAGGGGAGATAGCCTTAGAATATAGAGATTAAATCCACCTATTAGGCCACCAACATCCTAGGATTGTCTCTATGTCACTTTATACTATGAAGGGCTAAAACTACCTTCACAAGGGTGCAAGTCTGGAAGACAATAGTTTTTGGCATGCCTAGTGGGACTCATTGGAGTTGGTATTAGTGAAATTGCAATTTTAGTAGTGTTATTCATGAAGTATTTTTTGATTCCAAGCTCAATAAATTAATCTAACAATCCATGCACAGTTTCCAAGTATGTCTATTTTCATTGAACTACCCCTATGTTGTTTTCATGGCTGTGTATGAGGAAAACTATACTTCCTTATCAGCCCTATGATGGATTATACTAGTCTTTTCATGATCTATATGAGCTTAATTAGTCTTACCCAGAGTTTTATCAAAGCTATAATGAGCCTTATCAAGTTTCTCATGATCCTTATTACCACGAGCATGACTTTTACCTTCCTTTTGAACCATATTAGTCTAAAGAACAAATTTCATCTTTCCCATATGGCTATGATGTTTCACATGAGCATCCTTGCCTCCAA
Organism: Torreya grandis; assembly: GCA_037957365.1. NCBI lineage: Eukaryota > Viridiplantae > Streptophyta > Pinopsida > Cupressales > Taxaceae > Torreya > Torreya grandis. The sequence continues at coordinate 3,248,683 of JARHVA010001172.1, forward strand.
GAAAGAATGGATGAAATAGAGCTCAAAGTAATAGCATATGCAAGGAAATTTTGTTCAAACTCTTAGTATAAGGAAGTGAATGGGATTTTTCTAAATATGTCTAATGATTTAGAAGAGATAAATGAGTTTTTTATTTTTGTATTAAATAAGATAGAGGTTGGGAGTGGTAGCAAATTGAGTTGAACCACTTGTCTAAAAAGGATTCTTGTGTTATTTATTATTATGAAGTTATTAACCATTCTCAGTGTGTGTCAAAGGAGATTCCTATTCTAGAGCCTATTCAAGAGACCAAACCTTCTTGGAGTTCCCCTTCTTCACCACTCATCCCTCATGTTTAGGTTGTCCATGAAGATAAGGAGGTTTCAAATTTTTATGAGGCTATGTCTACGTGGAAGGAAAAATTGTATAGGTATTTAAGATTTTCTCTTTCCCTCCTCTCCAAAACTCCCTAAATGATTCCATTACTCTCAATATCTCAACACCTGATCATGATCAACCTCCCACGCTATATATTCCCTCTCAAACAAATGAATTTCATCACCCTCCCACCATCTCGCTTCTTAAGGAGGAGCCTATTTTATGGAGGATAGATAAAAAGGTTGAAGCTACAAGAAAAGTTCTTGGATAGTGCAAAGAGAATGATTCAAGTGTGTATGAGGAAGAGTTTCTCATTGATACTTCACTTGAGGTTGTAATTGAGAATGAGGTTGTGATTAAAAATGAGAAGGCTAGTCTTGATGTGGAATAAATCCATGAGATAGTATAAACTAAATTCATAAATGAGATTGAGATATATCCACTTGAGAAAAATGAAGGTAACATTCAAGTTAATCCTATTCAGGTTGATCAAAATGAGGAATAGAAGGATGATTGGAAAGTCCATCTAGAATCTATGTAAGAGATTGAAGAGATTTGTAAGGATATATTTCCCAATTGAGAATATGTTTATGAGAAATTTGATCAAGAGACACCTATTCAAGATCATGATATAGATTGGGTTGACTATTCAAATCTCCTTGAAGAGCTTGATGAACTTACAATAGTTGATAAGAAGGATGAGATCACTCAAGGACAATTCATAGATGAGATATCACTTGACAAGGTTGTATTTAACAAGTAATATAAGAAATATGTGGAAGTGCAATATGAGTTTGTATTTTTTGGTGACTATTTTGTTGTTGACTCATTTAAGGAGATTTTAGGAGAGTTGGTATGCAAGAAGAGTGGCTCATCAAAGGTCATATTCAATAAACACCCTACTTTTCAACTTATACCATCTTTTATAGTGAGTGAGTTCATGAATTTTCCTTTTGATCTAGATGGATCATGCTTTGTTATGGTTAGTTATATTAGTTTTTTAATATTTCATCCCAAATAAGTGATTTTTAACACATTTACTTTGTTTAGATTACTTTCCCTATTTTATGTGTTTCCTTTCTTATTTTGAAGGGAAGGAGTTATCTTATTTCAAATAAAAGGTTGTAATTATATTCATGGATAATATTTTTCATTATTTTTTTAGTCTAAATGTCATGTATATGTTCTAGTTCTCAAGAATAGCAGGCATGCTTCCCAGTTGAGTCGCCAAAATGTTGACAATTTTGACCTGACAGGTCAAAATATCACCCCTACCATTCAAAAATTTGAATGCCATGTTAGTTTTCCTTGTGAGTTAGTATTTTTAAATTAAAAATAATCTAAGAAGCCATGGCTAATATGTCTTAAGGTTGTTTAGGTGATTTAAGGTATTTTCCTTCATTTCTCTTATGCTTGTCTAGTCAATTTTTAGCCTTTCTAAGCCATTATTAGTGGTAAAAAGAGTCTAGAGTGTATTTTTTAGTTTAATATCATGTTTAAATATCATTAAATCCCTAAAAAATGAATAATCAATTTGATCACATTATGGACTAACTTTGTGACTCATTTTCATGCAAAATTTGACCATTTTGTACCATTCAGAGAAGGTTTTGATAGTATCTAATCAGGAAAAAACTTTATTACAACTATTTTCACCTAATAATAAATTTTAAAGACTCAATAAAACATTTTACATCATTTAATTTATATTTCCATGGTGAAAATAACTTTTTTCAGTTTAAGACAGGTCTTTTTTAGGCATTCTTTTTAGTTTTTAGTGGATTTTTGTGAGAAAATAATCATATAGGATTCATTGGTTCTATAAATGTTCATATAATTTATTTTGAGTAAGTTATAATTTAAAAAAATTCAAAATATAACTTCACTCTAATTTTGAGCTTTCTTGCATGCCTTGAAAGGTAGTTTTCAAATGCTCAGTATGAGAAGTGGAGAGAGAGATGAGTACTAAAGCATTGTCCATTATTAGTGTTATAAGTAAGATTTAAATTAGAGTTATTTTTTCATGGATTTTTTCCCCCATATTTATTAACAATTGCTAAGAGTGACAACAAGTCATTATAGCCTATGCATCTGAGAGGGGTATATTCTTGGACATGTTTCTCATTCTTGGTAAAAATTGAGGATAAAAGGTTTTGTTTAATTTTTTTATGGGCCATTGGTCTCATTTTAATCATGGTTCATTTGATAACTCTATCCAAGAAGGTACTTATAGCATAAAACCTCATTCCTTTCACTATCTTTTAAAGTGGTCTCTTAGAGCAGTTTTAAAGAAAAGTGTGAGTTGTTCACCATATGTTTTAGTATTTAGAGTTTTAAATGGGTTATTTATCTCATGAAACATCTTTTTAATCTAAGGGTTCATGGATCTCCATTCTGAGTATGTCTCCTTTGAGGGGGTTAAAGTTGAGTTGGTTTTTCTAACAGGGTACAAATACATTTGATTAACTTAATTTTAGATTTCCATATGATGTGAAATAACTTTAAATTCATCAAACCTCCTCTCAAATATCAAGTGTTATCTATAGTCCATTCACAAGAGACTGAGCATGTTGAATGAGGTTTCAAACTAGTGTGCCTCACAAAAGTTTGAAAAGGATTTCATAAGCCTATTTAAACATGTATAAGACCTTCCAATATGGTCTTAAAAGAGATGAGGTAATATAACCACAATGATGAAGATATCAATAAACATTAGGCTTGAAGAGACATGTCCAAATTGAGCAATTGAGGTTTAGGGACTAATTACCTTAAACTTTACAAACAACGGCCCTGTAAATTTTTGGGAGTTTTCATACGAGGTCAAAGGGAGATTTATACTAGTATATATGGTTCTTTTTGGTATCCCTCAAGTAGTGGTTTAACCTTGAAATAAATGAAGAATATGTGACTAGAGGAGCTTGGAATTTTGATGTCTCCAATTTTAGTGATTAGTCATTGCTCTTCTTCATGAGTTCTCTATAAAATCTTGGCTCCAAATAGTCTTACACCCAAAGATAGTAATGTGAGAACATATCTTCATGGTAAGTGATTCTATTCAAGTGTGAATGTTTCAATTATTCAAAGGTCATCATGGATTTTAAAAATCCAGGTATGAACCTCCATCCCACCCATCCCATACCACTATCTTATGATTGTGTTTTCCACTATGTTAGTGTCTTTTAGATCCTCCCTCCATGTTTTTTAGCATCCCTAAACCCTACCACCCTTTCACCATATCCATTTCATGATATCACCACCAAAGCCAAAAGTTTGTTTAACCATCTTGAGTAAGCATGAAAATGGGTTATAGGCTAATGGAACATCAAGTACAATAAAAAATTGATACCCTACAGCCAAGTGAGGTTGAGTCATCAAGGACTCTTCAAGGTTATGAGAACCTAAACCTCAAGTTGCCAAGTGGAGAGTGATATGAGGATGGTTAATCCCAAGAGATGTGCCATTGATATGAATCAAAGGATGATTATTAGTAAGGATTCACCCATAGTCTCCTTGTTCATACACCTAACCCTGCTTGAACACAGTCATGTATTCAAAGGTTATGAACATGATGATCTAGGATGGTTTATACTTAAAGAGTTATCATTTAATGAGTCCAAGTGAGATGAACTCATAAAATACCATGATGTTAAGACTCTAAAAAATTACATAGACTACTATATACCTCAAGATATGGTCACCTATAGTCCTAAAGGAGGAAGTGACCTACAGGCCTGAGGTACAATGAAGGCCTACTTAGTAGTAAGAATAGTTTGTGGCTCAAGAGTCTAGTTTTTATATCAAGGTATTTTCATGTTCATTAATAGTTTATAGTGGATATGGTAATATCATGATGAGAGATATATTATAGATATGAAAAATCTAAAGGATGGTTTATTCAATATCATCACCTACAATAGGATTTTGAAACCTAGGATTGTTTGATCAAGAAAGTGATTGCTTGAGGGAGCATTTAGGGTCAATATCTAATTTAAAAAGACTTAAGATGAAGGTGGATAAGGAATAATTAAGGGAATTTAATATATGTTTTCAATAATATAGTCAAGCATATGAATACAACATCTACATCTAACTAAATAATCAATATATAACTACCATAAGAAGGGAATTGGCGCTTTGAAGTGTATGTGAAGGGTTTTGACCTTTTAAAATATGGTCATTCTTATTTTATGAAATTGTAATCATATAATTAATATATAAAATGACCCAAAATATAGTAGTAATTTACCTACAATACCTTCTAATCACACCTATAGGTGCCCTATAGTGACCTATAGTGGGCACCTACAGCCATAAGGTAATCATAACACATACAACTACCTCTCCACTCATCATGGAATGTGTTATAAGATATTGAGTTTAGTTATATAATATAATCATGATTAAAATAGGGAGATTTATAGTTTATTAATGTGTACTAACTAAAATTTACTTCACATTGCAAATCTTCTCAGATAAACTCACCTATGGTAGTGCTTATGTAGGGGAGGCTCATAAGACTTCTAGCAGCTAGTTAGCTTGGAGTTGGAAAAATAATGAGAAAGTGGTAATAAAGGAAGTGTATATTATGTTTTTAATGGACACTTTTAGTGATAAAAATCCATAAAATAATAATTTTCCTTGAATCCAGTGGTCATGTATGCCTACAATTGGACTGGTGATAGTGTCATGAGGTTGACAATTTTCAAAAAGGGCTTAGCATTGGTGTGATTTAAATAGGTCTAGAAGATTGAGAGATGGAATTTATGATTTAAAGGAGAATATAATATTATATGATACCTAAAAAAAATTATTTCCTTAAGGTATTCCATGGTTTTGAGTGATAAACACAGAGAATGGTCATTAGCTTCCAACCATGTCTTGAGAAAAGCCATATCTTGTGGAGATTTGACATGGGTTTATATGGATAATATTATTCAATTACCTTCCATAAGTTTTAAAAATATTATAATGAGGCTCTCATATAAATTAAACAATAAAATAAGAGTTTTAAAAGAGAAATATATAACCATGATTGCAAAATGTTGCACACAATCAATGCTTAGAAAGTCTGCCTTGGGGGTTTGGACATTTGGAGGTGATATAGAGGTAATTTTGACCTAAATTTTTTAAAATATGGTCCTAATTACCCAAGGAAAACCTCCATATAATTTTTTTTCATGGGTAAATAGGGTACATATTCTCTATCTTGTCTTAGAATTAGGCCACTTTTAGGGATGCACATAGATAAAGAATAATGAGAAAGTGACCAAAATGAGTGTTGGGTGGTCTTGGAACAAATTTAAGTGATTTTTAATTATTAAATAAGTTTTATTTAGTATTAAAAAACATTAATTAATCATATTAATGATGATAAAACACTCATAGGTGTTGGTGGGTGGCCATTTATAGTCAAACCCCACTAGCCTAAACTAGGCCTATTGCCCAATAAGGGGTCATTTTCACTTACAAGGAATAATAAAAATTTAATTTTTTTTAAAATATTCATATGTATATTTTTAATGTTTCTCAATATTTTTTCTTATATAACTTCATGAAGATGCCATTTTTGGGCCTAAGCTCATCACAGGGTGCACAAATTAAAGGAATCCACTTGATAACCCAAGTTTGAATGCTCACATCATCAAGGAGGTTTAGCATGGGAAAAAAATGATTTAGGTTATGTTTGATTGGGTTTTATACTTAAAATTTGTGTAATTTTTTCTCATGTTTTACATCACTTTATTATGAATAATCCTTAAAAATGGGCTATAAGGAGCCCATGAAAAATGCATGATTTCAGTGTCAAATCAAGATTGTTGGAGTATATGGTGCTTTAAATAATATATAAATAGTTATGTTGTGTCATAAATAATCCATACATGGTGAAAAATTATAGGTTTTATGAAATTTTGGAAAAAACTCCTCCTTTTCCCTCTATGCCATCATGAAAAATGAGCGTTTTGAGGGGTTTGAAGGCTAAATAGGATCATATAGCCTATTACAAAGACTTATAAATTTAATTAAGGATATTAAATTTAATATTAAAGGTATGAAGAATTAAATGAATAGTTATAATGAAATAAGGCTTTGGAAAAAGTCTCCAACAAGTGTAAATAGGACTTTTCCTCTTCCAAAGCCCATGTGTAAGACAAAGTCAATTTGTTGAAGGAGTATCATAACCAAATATCCCCAAGTGTTGTATAATAATTAATAATCCTAGATAAGGGTTACAACCAAACAATTTAAAGTATTTTAAGACCTAAATCCATTATGGAGACTTATTCAACAAGGGAACATGTAAGCTAATTTCTAGGAGCTGTAACACAAGTTTAAGCACTCTCCAAGTGGATTATGATTGAAAAAATAAAATTGAAAATGTTCCTAAATCACATAAACATTTTATAACCTGTATTCCATGCCACCCTATGTAGGACCAAAATTTAAGAAGGTGAAATTGGTACGTACCATTTTGGAGGAGCTATTTGAAAAAACATTTTCTTAGTTTGGAGGCTCTTATCTCCTTCTCTCTCATCTCTCTCAATTCTCTATATGTAAGCTATTTTTTGGAAATAAAAATGATAATTTATTTATTTTTGGTAAGGAAATTCTCAAAAAAACATTTTTACTTTCCTCTTTTGATGAATAAAGATAAAATTCATACCTCCTCAAAAGCTTATTTTAGTGTATTTTCGTGGTTTATTGGGAGATGAAAGTGATAGTTATTGATTCCTCTCATATTATCCTTTCCTTTATACCTATTTTCAAGTGTTAATATAATAATTTCATGTTTCATATTGTGCTCTAATCATCTTGTTTGTATGGCAATTGTAAGCTTTCTTTAGTGTCTTTGAGAGACCTATTGAGCATGTGCTTTAGATCATGCATCAAGCCTAAGCCTCTCAATGAAATATTGATTTTTGGAGACTTAAATTTCATAATTTTAGTTAATTTTATGTTATTTTTCATCATATTAGTTCATATTACACAAATGGAGGTCATATTTTAGTGTATCACCCCAATTAGATAGGTTTTCATGTTAGTTTACCTTCTCCCTTTTCCTTTAAAATATGGTAGTGTAGAGTAGGGATCCTAATTGATACATCAAGGGGATATATCCCTTATAATATAGATATTATATCCACCTATTAGTCCACCCACAACCTAGGATTTTCTCCATGTTACTTCAGACTGTGAAGGACTAAAACTACCTTCACAAGGGTGCAAGTCTAGAAGATAAGAATTGCTCAAAATAGGGAGGAAATATCAAATTAAATCCCTTTACCCAACATAATATTTATATTTATAATAAAAAAATAGAAAATTTTCATAGTTAAAACACAACTCTCAACTTCAAGCACTCATAAGTAAAGACATTAACACACTACATAAGGCCACCAAGATAATAATAACATAAAAAATGTGGCTTTGTAATAAGATTACATAGTTGATTTGTAACAAAAGTACATAGTTTATCCAATGAGGGTAAGAAATAATTTTTATCTCATTAAGGATCAAAACATTTCACAACAACATTACAGTGTGTCATAACAATTGACATATGTTGATAATATATCAATATGCATCATGCCCACAACAAAAATTATTGGCATGCAATATTAAACATTTATTATCTTCTTTCTTTCCTTATTTTGTGCTAAACCATCCTTATCCTAGAATTAAAAAAATATAATAGAATTAATTTCCTAAATAAAACATAAAAACTATAGTAATTTGATTTAATATCAAGAGTGATTGAAAACCAAGGAGAAAAAAATATACTCACCTTCAACTCTTGTCTTCTCCCCTTCACATTCTTATTTAAAAACAAGGGATTTTATTTTTCCTTTCAAATTTCATAAATCATGTGTAATAAAAAAATGTGAATGTATTTATGAATAAAATAATATAATGGAAATCACATAATACATCACGTATTTTCACAAATTCCATCTGCCTTAGAATCTCTCACTTATTTTTCTCTTCATTTTATTCAAAATTGTAAATATTGAGTTCTTATTCTATAGATGCAAGCCCTTTGGACTCAAATCATTTAAGTTCTTATTCTATAGATACCTCTATTTTCTTCTCTTGACTGCATGCCTTGGTATTGGATAGTCTAGAATGGGAGGTAACATGAGTATTTCAACATGGTGTGAATTAAAACGTGGTTTTGACCTGAATTTTTTCCCACATTCATACAATTCAAGACATTACAGTGCAATATTATAAAATTAGTCCTTGTATCCAAACTCCTAAATAATTTTGTAAAAGTGTTCCTCGTACTCAAAGATAGTCTACACACATTACAAGGTTTAAATTAAACAAGAATATACATTAAAAAACCATCACAAATACCAAATAAATTCATCACCAATACTACCCAAATTCATATTAAATACATCTTAATTTAAAATAAAAAACATGGTATAGTTACCCTTGTACACTGCAGATATCATGGCATGTCACTGAGAAAATCCTGTGGTAGCTAAAATTCCACATTGTCCTCATGCTCACATGAAACATGTGAGTTTTTTTATTGCTTAATATGATAACATATTCATATTAAAGTAAAATAATTAAAACAAAATCACAATCCCATTTCATAGCACTTATAAAACTCACAATTCCAAACATTTTACCTTCTAATTTTAAGTATGCCCATGTGCATGTGAAGAGGATGTAGAGGTCATTCATTAAATTGTTTTTTATTCATATAAGGGAGGATAAGGGGTACCTATTTAGGTAAAATTTAAATAAAAATATCATAATCATGTTTCATATGACTTAAAAATAAACTCGTAAATCCCAACATATTACCTTTTCCTTCCAACTATACCCATGTCCATGCAATAGCTTGCACAGGTAATTTATTCCATTATTTCTCTCTTCCTACGAGTGAGGATAATGGGTGACTATGAATTTAAAATACAAATAAAAAGATAAAAATAATACTTCATATGACTTTAAAAAAACATGATTAAACCCTAACCTATTACCTTTTCATTTTGACTATAATTGTGTGCACATAAAGAGGTTGTTGATGAATCATTTGGAATCTTAAAATATGTAAAGTCCTCATACTCAAATGAAACTTGTGTGAACCCATCCTCACTACCATTATTTACTTGAAAAAGAAGTGAAACAATATAAAATCTCAAACAAGTATGTCATAACACATACATGCAAATTAAAAATGAATCAACACCAAATAATTACCCTTATATCATTGGAATATTATACAATCTTATAATTTAGATCCTACTCATCCTCCAACAAAAATAGGTAACTATGTTTCTTCCTCTGAGATAATAATAGGTTCTTCACATGAAAAAAATGTGACTATCATAAACATGTTTCACACCAATTTAATAAACTCAAAATCCCCACATATTACCTTATCTATGGGAGGACTATGTCCAATTCCATATAAGGAGGTTACAAAGCATGGTTGCATTCATTCAATTATTCTACTCTTCTTATGAATGGGAGGAATGCATCCCTCCTCACTATAATTATTACACTACTAAATTAATGTAATAGTTGTAATTCAAAATTTTAATTGAAGAAAAAAATATTAACATTTGAATATACCAAATTAATAAAAATTTTCCACCTTCCCCATTTGTACCCTTTTTCAAGGAATTATCTCCCCTATTTGTTCCCTTTTTTGTTAATGTTGTCAGAGGAACTCATAAAAGTTATCCTAGGTGTGTCATGGTCTTCATACTCCACAATATCACTAAAATGTTGAAAAATAAATGAGCCAATCAAAATTTGAAATCATGTTTGATCAAAATAATATAACATATGTATATTAACAATTCACATTATTAACATTTTTAACTAGGGGAGACTAAGTTCCAGGTTCAACAACATTAACATTTACATTAGCTGCAAACCATCAATGGATATTTGAATCCATGTTAAAATAATAAATGATAAATGTTTTTTATTTAATACAACTTATAATCACTTACAAAATTAAAAAAATGATCTAAAACCAAATAATATTTTGATATTACCAAATCAATGTCATTTAGTTAAATCAACATGTCTTCAATTATTTGTGTTGGCATCTCTTTTAATTCATCATATGATTTTCCAGATATATAAAACTTATTGTTAATCATTTATTTTTGAAGAATAGCTTTATTGGAGAAATTTTGGTTGCCAATGAGTTAAGGCACCCAAAAAGATCACAACCATGTTTTTGGTCAGCAATAGTTGCTAAATCAGGTGATAACATACATGCAATTTCATAGAAATTATATTAGAGAAATGTATACTAATGATAATATAATTATAATTATAAAAAATTAATACCATCATGTATGTGAAAGGTTCAACATGTAAAGAGAGACAAATAAAACAATAATTTTTTATATGAATTGTTTATTTATGGAAGTGATAAAAGTGTAATGCATTGTCCATGCATTAAATGTATAAAAAATAATGCACTTAAACCTAAATATATTAAATACATTTATTATACATTTAAATGATTGAATGTAAGGGGTTGTTTGTATACATTGTATATGATTAAATGTGGTGCTATGTATGTGTAATTAAAAATAATTTAATGCATTGTTTGTACATTAATGGGATTGAATGCAATGTGTTTTCTATATGAATTATCTAAGATTAAATGTAATTCATTATATGTGAAAATTATATATTTAATAATTTATAACCCCATTATATGAACATTTTATATATTATCATAAAACAAAATATCTGGTAAAATAAAACATACTTGTAGTTGAATATTTCTTCTTCATTTATTCTACCATGGGCAAAAAACAATACATGCAAATCTAATTTATGAGGAGTGAAGACATTATTATTTATTGGTACCCCATCTACCCTCCCCATCATCCATTTTTTTTGACTGTTATCTCTCTAATGATGGGACTCAAATATTACATCTGCGACTCTAAGAATAACAAGTTGGTACATTTAGTGTGAGCACAAAATTGAGGATGTAATAAGTGGGGCCCATAAATGAAGGGATAAAATTCTAATGGAATGGATGGAATGATGATAAATATAGTAACAAATATTCATTTTTAGGTCACATATTAACATTATAGTTAACCTCCATGTGCCTAATAATTACTCTATCCATTCTCACTTTGTCCATTTCATTATCCATCTGTTAATGTGCCCCACTTCTTACATCCTAAATTATGAGCATAACCATTTGGTATATTTAACATACACCCCAATCTAAACATTGACCAAATATTAACTAATCATTTTAAAATCTCACACCCCTTCACATAAGATAAGGTTTTAAAACTATTATGGGGCCCATCAATGGAAGTTTAATGGGCTAATGAAATAGATGGAACATTAGTAGATAGAATAAATAGAGATCATGTGTAAGTCAACTACTAGCATGAAAACCCACAATAAAGGTACCATTTGGTTATTCTCATAATTGAGTATTTAATAATTGATCTAACTCAATAATTTATGAGTGTTGAATGTAACTAGGTAAAAAAATTCATATGGACAACCACACTTTTAGTTGACCTTCATATCCCCATTAGTTAATCTATCTACCAATGCTATATCTACATGATTTATTTACAATATAAATAATAAGAAATAAATCATTATATAGTGTACTTTATTTTCACTATAAGGATTTATGGTTAAGTGTAACTTGCTGGTACATTTGGCATGGACTGTCACTTTATACATTGACCCCTAGTTAGCTGAGAAATTTAAAATTTAACCTTAGTTGAACACATTATGATTCATGTATGATAAATTTAAAATTTAAATAAGTTACTCCTATTTGAAGGAGCTCATGTGCCATTACCTTATTCAATTTTGACATTTATACAATAGTGTAACATATTATGAGACTTAAGTTCTCAACATAGTTAGGCATATGGCATTTTAAGATAAAAATTCTAGAGAGGCCTTACCAAATAATAGAAAACATTAGAAAATAAACAATATATATGAAAAGATCCCTAAAACAAATATTTTGCTAACTATGTAGGCCAAAAATGACTAAAAATTACTTAACATGACATGTGTATTATGTCTTTACTGAATGAAAGAATTTAAACTCTGATTGGACATGTTTGTAGGAGTACATGGGTGAAATGTATCCTTGTCTATTGACTACACCACATCCTAGTTAATTGTGCACATATTTTTTTGATTTAGGCTTATGTGACTACCTACAAGGGTTGATTGATAAATTATGTGTTATATGTTACCACACAAAAGAACTATAAAAGATGAAACCTTGGATCCCAAAAAATAAATAAGATAAATATTAAATTCAAAGGGGGGAAATGAGTAAGGGTAATATCTATGTTATCCTCAGAAAACCCCATGCAATTTGAGTGTTACCTACATAGCCCAAATGAGCCTCAGGGACTATAGTTCTCCCCCCCCCCTCAAGGGTAATTGTGTCATCTATTATTGTGAAACTATTTACTTTTAGATAGAATATTTAATGAAAATATTTATAATGGATGCCCTTGACCTATAATAAAATATATTTAGACTTGACCAATGACTATTATAATGCTACAAAATTGAAATCAGAAGAAATAATGCTTTTTTACTTAGTGTGTAGTATAATTAACAAGTGATTGATCGATGTTTAATTTATTTTAAATAAAAACTAATCAAATTAATTGATATCAAACTATTGAAATGAAAATACTATAATATATAAGTATGATATTAAAATATAACATGTTAAATTTTTTATATAATATATGGAATTTTCTAAAAATAGTAATTAATCTTAATAATATGTAAACCTTCCTAAAAATATAACATTGATTTTATGATTTGTCTATGACTATAATATATTTAAAAATCCCTGTAAATAGTGTTGCATTTGAAATTAGAATTACAAAATGTGTTAGGAAAAAAGGTTTTAGAAGGAGGACAATGACAAAATGTAGCTTTGTCTATTTATTACAACCACATCCTATTTGACTCTATTACTAATTTTTTTAAATCTATATTAGTGTGCATTTAAATGTGAATTTTATGATTCTTTTTGGGATTCAAATAGACACATGGAAGACATACAAAACATAAACCCTTATTCCTACATAATAAAAAAGATAGATATAAAATGCAAAGGGGGGAAATAGGTAAGGGGAATAGCTAAGCTATTCTCAGAAAACCCTACATAATTTGAATTATTCTTACATAGTCAAAATAGGCCTTAGGATAATGTAACTCTCTCTTAGGGTGGTTATGTGACCCATGATTGTAAAACTATATGACTATAACTATAATATTAATTTAAATTATTTATAATGGATTCCATTGACCTGTAATAAAAAATATTTAGACTTGGCCTATGACTTTTAGAAAGTATAAACAATTAAATTGGAATAAATACTATTATTTTTCTTAGTGTGTAGTGATTTTAAATTAGCTTTCTAGGGGGTTTCAAGCGAATGCATTGATTTGATTTTGTAGTGGAATATTTATAATATTTTTACTAACCAAATTTACAAAATATGTGGGAGAGATATTGTAAACATATCAATTTTTAAAAGTGTTTTTTTTTAGCATGGGTGATAAGGAAACATTAAGGGACAGGGTTGCATTTCAACCTTATTTGACCTAGCATGGCCCTATTCCAAAAATACATAGACTATTGTAAAATACATGATAGGTTCCTATAGGCTGAATAAAAATTAACATGGTTGGAAAAGGGATGTATGCATGATAAAATATTTATTTTAAAGACAATTAATACTCTTATAGATCAAGAGTTAGTGAAATAAAGAATAGACCAAGTAAGGCAAGTATGTAAAGAATAAACATTATCAAGCACTAAATGATTAAATTTACATGTCTGCATGACACCCCCCACCCCCACTTTACTCTAGTGATGAAACAAAGTGAAACTATTAGAGTAATGTAAATAAAAATTTGAGTGTGTATACACACATTGTATTTTGATATGAAGCTTAATCATGTAAGATTCCTTAATGTAAAATCCTACAATAATGCCACTAAAAGTAGTTATTACCCATATTTAAAATTTGAAAATCTAAAACTTTAATTTTTAAAAGAGAGAAAGGAAATTCTATACTTGAAAGAGTAAAAATATAATTTCATGTAAATTTAAAGTGTAGAAAAGTGATTTCCCTCTCATTGAGTCCTTTAGATAAATGCTGACTTTATGGTAAATTGAGAGCGATCAAGTCAATTTTAAAACCTTTGAATGCTCTTAAATTAGAAATATTGTATGATACACCTCTCATTTGATGTGTATACTACTCTATAAAATATTTAAAGGAGTGGAATCACAAACTATGGGTTGATACATAGAAAAATTATAACCATAGACATTGATTGTCACTAGACTCTAATGTGGCCCACTTTTAACATGAATAATAATCACATAATTGTAGACAAATCTAAATTATATTTTAAACTTTGAAACTTTGATAAATTTTGAAATTATAATATTTCAACTTAAACGTGAATGAATATCATGCCCCTATACCATATTAAATTGATTTTGAATGTTATTTGAAATTTTCAACTATTGAAACCTATAATTGTTTGAAATTTTCCACTTTGTAATTGTAGGAATGAGTGATTATGCATGTGACATGCCCCCATAATATAAATTTTTTGAAGCATGCTA
Organism: Torreya grandis; assembly: GCA_037957365.1. Taxonomy (NCBI): domain Eukaryota; kingdom Viridiplantae; phylum Streptophyta; class Pinopsida; order Cupressales; family Taxaceae; genus Torreya; species Torreya grandis. The sequence goes on from JARHVA010001172.1 coordinate 3,263,690, forward strand.
TAATTTGTGAAACTATGTAGGGATATAGCTATGAAATTTTATCATGAGGAATTAAATTATCAAGATGAGCCCATTGTGATGCCCCCATTTTGAGATGAGGGACAATCTAAAAATCACTTAGCTCAAAAAATAGTTATAAAATATGTGAAAGATGCGATCATGTAGAAGCACTTAAAATTTTGAATGTATTACATCATGCATTAGAATACATTAAATTTTTATATGAAATGTGTAATAGATTGATATATTATTGAAGCACATAAAAATCATGTATATGATATGTATCATGTCACTAAAGTAAGAGTAGATAATTAGAATATTGAACGATATGAATCATGGAACCATAGAAACAAGTAATGAACATATAAGTGATGTAATACAATGTCATGCAATTTGTATAAAATGTCATACATAAGGCACAAGGGACATGTAAATTTTGCACTAACACACAAGGATAAGGACCACATGAAAATGACATAGTGATGTCATCTAAGAAATTATTTGAACATACAATGACAAGGACCACATATAATAATCAAAAAAGCTATATATTATCATGTAGTAAAGTAAGAAAGAAGCATATAAAAATTGAAACTAGTTTATATCAACCATATGTATCCACATCATTGTTATCAAGTAGCATATTCATGTAACACATGTAAATTATTAATGATTAGAAAAATATTTTTATGATATGTAACTAAACATAGTATAAAAATTGTGGATAAGTACAACCTATTAAATTATTCATGGAAAATTAAGAGATGCCCCCAAATTACCAAAGTTGTTAGGTAATAAGGGAAACTCAATGACATCAAAACCATGTAAAAGTATGTCCTATATCACACTCAAATACTTCATGAAAATCAATATGTGATTTGAAAATTTAAATATGATATATACCTAACATAAAATAAATAATATATGGAAGTAAATAAGCTAGAAACAATTGAAAAATAATTCTTTGGTCTAGATTTTGATTTTTTTTAAAATATTTTGATTATTTTCTAGCTTTTGAATTATTTGTATGTTTTTTAATTTTTTACATATTTGATGTTTTTTAATCTTTTTGAAATGTTGGAATTTAAAATTTCTTTAAAAATAATGATTTTAAAACATATGTAGAGGGAGGGATTAGAACAATCCTCAACAAGGTTAAAATGTATAATGTGTAAAGTAGGAAGGCATGTTATGTTCCCCCAATGTATTTATAAAGTGAGTCATAGTAATGTAGCCTAAAATTTTAAGATAAATAAAAATGTTCATGCTCCTCATGGGAAAGATAAATATATGATCATGTAAATGTAATTAAATATATATAATTTAAGTATGTAATAATGAGAAATAATGAGCATTGAAAAGTATTTAAAATGTATTCACCTTGGATTATTTGAATTTGTTTGAAAATCAAAAGGGCAAGTGAACAAAGTGACAAACAAAGCCAAGAGATATAATAATGCTTGGAATATGTATATGAAGATTATTAAAGAAGTAAAAACAAATAATTATGTACAAATGGAAGTATATAGATGACTAATCAAGATATTCTACCCAATTGATATATTCGGAGGAAATAGAGGTTATATCAACCAAGGATCTCAAAAAGAGGATGCACATATGTATACCCAACTATTTTATGAGAAATATATTTAGAATTGGCTTATTACTATTATAAATGATACATAATTTATATTAGAAGAAATAATACTCTTTTTCTCATTGTGTAGTAGAATTGCCAAATGATTGTTTGATATATTTAGAGAATCCTTGATGTTCTTATATAAAGGAATGTTTAGAATATTTTCACTAAATAAAATTAAAAAATGCATGGGAGAGTTTATTTCAAATGTATCAATTTTAAAAGTAACTATTAAAGTGTGGGGGATAAGGTTACACAAAGGGAAAAGGTTGCAGTGTAACCCTATCTAGCTTAGTGAAGACTTGTCCTATAAGGACAAAGATTGCTAGAAAAGGTATAATAGGAACTTATATATTGAATAGGGATGAATATGGTTGAAATATGGGATGTATATATGGTATTTTTTGTTTTTTCAAGACAATATAGGCTCTCTTATAGATTACGAGTTAATAAAATGGTGAATGGACCAAGTAAGGTAATGATGTTAAGATTAAAAATTGTCAAGAAATTAACGAATAATTTTATATGTTTACACAATGGTAATTTTAGGTTTGGATCCCAATGACATAGATTTAATAATACTATAATTAAGAGTTGTAAAAACCATAAATTTATTTGATAATTTGGTGAATTACCTAACGAAAATGCATGCCATTTCACATGATGAGGTGAAGGGAGATAACCAAGAGGATGGACACGATGACAATGGAAGCTAAAAATAATAATAAGAGTATTTTAATGGGGCATCATTAAAAATACTTCTTAATATAATAGTTAGTGTTAAAATAAAACCATATAAAGGAAAATGTGATGCTAAAAAAATGAACAATTCGCTGACGATATTACATGTATAATCAAATGTACATAAGGTCAAAGATAAAGAAATGATTTATTTTTATTTTTATAAATTATTTGGTTATGATTTAATATGGTGTTAAAATGTTAAAACATAATAACTTTTATCACTATGAATTAACACCTTATGAGTGTAATGGGACTAATTGTATGGGTCCACTAGAAACTATTTGTTTTGATTTTTCCTTTGTTGGTCAATGGGGCCAAATCTTACGGGAACACTTCATTTTTCTTATAAGATGTACTTTTTATAATAAAAAATAGGTATTCCACATGATAGATGCAAAAGATTTAAAGTGGGTTTTTTTTTTTTTTTTTTAAATTTTATAAATGCACTCTTAGGTAGTAGAGTGGGCTATGTTATTGGTGAATATTATCTTGAGAACATGACTAATTACTATGGTTGGCTAGCATGACATCCATATGATTTTGGATTCAACTTGAGTTAACATATACACCTCCTTAATAAAGTTATCCTATTTTATCATTGGATTTTTTCAACATTTACAAATTTACATTTGGCTTATAATAATTAAACATTTCTATTTTACTCAAGATTTAGATATAGTTTCTACTATCTAGCAAGTTTTAGATTTATAGTAGTTTTTGATGTTTAAAATTTCTTTTTTTTAGAATATATTCATAAAAGTTTCATAAATCGTTAGTTTATGATCAAAACATTGGTATTGTATCCACTTTATTTTCCTTGTTAGACAACACCAATAATTAACTCTTCTCATTATCACATGAATGATAATTTGAGATCTGTAATTGCATTATCGATAGGTAAATAAATTAAAACCCACTAGAAGAATTGAAAAAAACTTACATTACCAAATCCTTCACCATAGAATCCTTGATCATGGTGTAAAATATTTTTGATATGTATCCTAATCTGATCTGACCTAGCTATGGCAAAGATCATATGGGAGTACTATGGATCCTCCCAGATATATCCTTAGATGTAACTAGGAGGATCAACAATTCTCCTAAAAGATACTATCTATATCCAAGCAAGGTCCATGCTCCAATGAATTTTATTATTTTTATTTTTATATCACTTTACAAAAAATAAAATATGCACATCAAAAAATGATTAAAATAAAATAGTATTTCCAATTTTTCTTCACATGTTCTACTTAGTACCATTCATACAAACAAAAAGGAATGCAATCATACACAATGTCTTGAAGCTAAGTTTTTTTTTTTTTTTTGATGTTAATGGCCTTCAACACTCAAAATATCTACTTGTATACCAAACCTAGTATAGGTGGATAATTCTTAGGTAGAAGCTACTTATAATGTGTAAAAAAACTTACCAATATTATTTCTTGAGGCTTCTAAGACCCCTTCATAGTTAATTGATGATACTTGTTCATTTTTATCACTATTTATAGCCTCATTTTCCAAATTAACCTCTTCCTCTTGATGCTTTAAAATTTCCTCATGTCCCTTGTCAAAAATCTCAATACATAGTGGTTATTTCCCATAGTCTTTTAGAAACTTTTCACTTACTAAATTATCAGAAGATACTTTACTCTTTAATCCTTAATTCACACAAATAACCCCCATTGTGGATTTTCAATTAAATATCAAGGCATTTGGCATTGAATTATTAGTAATTTTTGTGGTTATTTAACTTATTTTGTTTACTCTATGCATACTATGTCGATAATTTTACTTATTTGGATATTTTATTATTAATATTTTAGACAAATTTATATATAGTTTTATTGAAATATATATATATACATATATATATATATTGTATCTACATACATGAATCTTGTACCCATAATAGTACTAGGATTGACTACTTATAAAAAAACCATGAATATGATAAGCCAAGACATTTATTCATTTAATTATGATAATTGAAAATAGGAAAATAGAAGATGGGAATGACATAGAAGAGGAAAAGTAAAAAATACTATGTGACCTAAGAAAAGAGGATAACAAACATGGTGGAAATCAAAATGCTATTTCTATAAGATGGGATAATCAAATAAATGAGGGTAATTAAGAAAAAATGAAAAATCATACAATCAAATGTTGTTAGATAAAATATCTATTCCTAAGTTTCATGGGGTCAACAAATAAATTAAACCCAAGGCTTGCATATAAAATTTATCTTGTTTATTTTAGACAAATCACATGGATGACTTTAAAAAATAAAAATTTCCATCTTACATCTTAATGAGAATGCATTTGATTGGTAGAAAATGGTTAAACATGGAGAATAATATTATACATGAGATAAAAAATAAATATACACATGGGATGAATTTGTGATAATTTTTATCATGATTTTGAGGCATAAACACAAGAATTTTACTTTTTGGTTCTAAAAATATGAATAAATAAGGAACAATGGCGTACTATTCTATGGAATTCTACCAAGCTCTCTTAATTATGAAGAATATCTCTCCATGAAGGATAGTTTCTATCCATATTGATGGATTGAAAGAACACATTAAAGGTTATGTCAATATTTAGAAGACTTTCATGCTTGAATAATCCATCTAGTAAGAGGAAACCCATTACAAGTTGGTTAGGAGTTGATTTTCAGTAGGAACTACATCCAAAATTGGTTTGGAAGTGAAGGAAGAATGAAAAACAATGCTAAAATTAATTTTCACCTTAATTAAGTGGGTAGACAACCAAAGAGAAGAATAGTACACCATGTTGTCATTACTAATTTATGCTCAAAGGGACTTTGTTCTAGTTTTAAAAAAGTATAATCAAGTGGAAAAAACTAAAAATCTCTTAGAAGGATCCATAAGATTAAAGTTGTGGATGGAGAAAATAAGGAGGTGACTAAATATAAACATGAAAAAAAAAACATAAATAGAATAAAACAACCACATAACAAACCCATATAAACATAAAATACCCACTATTTATTCATTCCATAATGGGAATTACCAAATATCAAACCCTAAGAGTTTAAATCAAAGTGAATGGTTTCATTTATTCCAACATCATTCATTATTTTTATAACAAGCACAATTTTTTTGTACCGAGATATGTATTTATGGTAAAAATTTCCAACCAGAGTTTAACATGAAAAAATGTATTGAGATCCATAACTATGTCATAGTAAACACATGAACTAGACCAAGTATATAACTTAACAATGACTTCATTATAAAGAATTTTAACCACTTAATATTATGATATAAGTGGGTCATTATACACACACCCATGCACACCTATATACCTACTTCACTGTGGCCTTCCTACCAGAACCATTGTTAACTTATGCCCTTACTAGTGACGTCCCATTTTCATATAATTTTAATAATTAATAAAATTGGTTGAATAATGATTTTACTCATTCAAAAATATAAGGCAATTAATTAATTATTAAAATAGAACCATCTTGGATAATTATTCCAATTACCAAAAAAGTGGTTTTAACCATTTATAAAATTAAGGTAATTTTAATGATTATTCTAAGGGGATTTGTAATTAATAAATTGCTTTAAAAGTAATTTTTATCACTTTAATTATTAGAGTAATTTAATTATTCATTTAAGGACCTAATTATTTAATTTTCCAAAAAATAATTTTAATTACTAATTTTTTAAGGCAAGTTATTTAATTAATTCAAAAAGTCCTCAAGTGAAATTAAAAGGAATATCAGCTTGAGAGATAAATCAAAGAAATGAAAATATATTATAAAAAGGGAAAGTGAGGATTATGAGGTATTTTGCCCAAAGGTGGTTTGACCACCTTTCGAAGGTACAAATATAAGGTGAAGATCACAATTAAAGACATGTTGAATTTTATAGTTGTTTCTTCATGTTTGAAGAAGCTATTAGAATGCATGCCCAATAGGTGTTCAATATTTTGATGTTGATAATGATAAAAAAGGCATATTTCTACACAACCTTTTCCAAAAGAGATATTATTACTTGCCCTAGAGTGGGGTGATTTTCATTGAAGATCTATTGTGAGGTTTTGGTGAACTAATTGAGGTTCTTTTGATGTTTATTATTTCATATTATTATTTTCACTTATCTTACAAGTGGAAAGAACTATTTTGGATGCTTGATTGAGGGTTTGGAGGCTCCTTTTAAGGTCTACTTGTACAAATTAATATTATAGAATTATTTTCTAATTTTTTACACATTATCATGGGGTTTTTGAGAAGATTTATGGAAGATTTGAAGTCCTAAATTGATATAAAATTAAATAATAATTTTTAGATTATTATTTAATTATTTTTGATATGAAACTAGGGTTTTCAACATTTTGGAGAAATATTTGGTGACCTTCCCATGGAAGGAAAATTCAAAAATTATTTTTATTTGATAGTAATTATTTTTATGATTAGTTTGAGCTCTTGTTTGCATCATAATTCCAAATAGTGAGGGAGTTATGAATTTTTGAAGTTTTCAGCTATTTTTAGGAAATAATATTTTTTAAGGGTAGATTTGCAAGGGTTATATTCTAAATTAATTACTTCAGTAATTTTTTGAGTTTTGGCAATTGGATTGGACTAAGCTTGAGCAAGGATTAGAGTGGGAAATAAGGACTTCAATTTAGCTAGTGTGGCACTAGGGGTTTGGAGTGTTGAAACATACATTTTGGGATCTTTCTTCATTATGAAAAGATCCATTAATGGAAAAATTCACAATGTATTTATTTTAAGGTGAATTGGAGTTAATTTTTAGTTTGGAGGTGCAATTGCAACAACTAGGGTTTACTGATTTTTTATTTTAGAATTTGTGGCTTTTGGGGGAAACCCATTTTTGGTTTAATCATCCCATTTGTGAAAATTATAATGGTATTATATCACTAATATTATCCACTTGTGACGTTTGGTTTCAATCAAATAAAAAAATTTGGTGTTATCATGGAAGAAATAGAGAATAAAAGGCTCTACAATGTAATTAGAAGGCTAGGGGACCTATGCCAACCAATGGAGGATGTAATAAATACCTTGGAAGAAGTATACAAGAGGTTATCCAAGGTAAATAAATCATAATATGAATCCATGAGGTGGGTGGTACAGCCCTCAAGTACTTACTTGGTTCAACATGAACTCTTGAAAGACATAAATGAAGAGGTAAGGCTCTTGTTTACTAGTTGTATTAATTAGGTTTTAAGACTAACGATTACTAAATTTCCCTATATTGATAAAATAATTATGGAGATATTTTAATTGATTGTGGAGAGCTTCTAAAGTCTCAAAGAGGACAAAGGACACTTCTTGGATAGAGAAAGGTCAACATTCTAGAAATTATGGCTTCAAATAGGTCATGTATTTTAATGTTAGATATAGAGTGTGATGAACTTATTATTAAGATGTTTCAAAATTTCTTTGTAATTGATTGTAAGAATCCTCCCAAGAATATTTTAGCTTATATCTAGAGAATCTTGAATATGACACTAAATGAGAGTGATGATATTTTCAAGACATTATTATCTACCTTATTGATAGGTTTGGGGATAGAAAAGGAAAATTTCTCAATTGTACATATGTTTTTTGAAAATGTTGCAATTGAGTGTGAGGAAAAATTGAGGCCTTATTTGATATTGGATCATGTAGAAGAAGATAATATTGAATTACATGGAGATTGGGAGGAAAATAATGAATGGATAACCCTTAATGAGGGGTTTTATGGAAAGGCCAATGAAATATACAAATAATATTTCAAGGAGGAGGGTGAGATACAAAAAGATGACACTTTGGGGTAGCCCATAGGGGTGTAAGTAGATGATAAAAAAGAAGAGGAAATCAATAAATATGAACTAAAATAATAACAAGGTAAAGATATTTTTGAAGATGTCTATTTATTTTATAATAATTGTGTGCATGAAAGTGAAGTCACAAAGGGTGAAAACAAGGATCTTGAACAAAATAAGGAAGTTGGATGGAGTGATAAAGGGGATGTAATTTAAAATCATAGGCAACTGATGAGTCCAAAAATAAAATTCCCTATCATGAATTTGGTAAGTATGCATGAATCTAGTTTTTATGTTACATGGATAGAAGAGAGGATAGATCACTTGAATTTTAAGGTTAATACCTAATTTTATATGGGTATCCACCTATGAAAAAGTTTATTAATAATTTGTACTTATGGGTAAAGTTTTGACACATGTCTTGGCTATGGAAAAGGCCCAAGTTATGGGAAGATATTTACAAGGTATTTTTTTAAGAAAAATTGGTATCCTTTCATTATATAACTTTATAAAATAATTTTTTTATATTCATGGTCTCTAATAAACATTAGGGGTAATTTATCATATACATGGAAGCCAAGGGTAAGAGAGAAAGGTGAGTAAGCACATGTTGATTCTAATTTATCTCAAAAATCAGATTTCTGTATGCAAACATAACAAATCTTTGGAAGGAAACACATGAGTTCTTTTAGCATTTTCCAGAACTTAATAGGTAGGAGGAAGGTGCATATAAGTTTCATATTTAATTTCTAAAAAAAATTAAACTTCAAGGAACAAACATAGCCATGTATGGAAGAGGAAAATTCAAAATTTTATGACATATATCAGTCATGGGAACAAGAAAGCTATGAGGAAATCTATTTCCATGTTTGCATACATGAAAATTAAGTGATCTATTTGCATAAACAACCATGTAATCATGAAAAAAATGTTGATTTACTAATATAGTCCATTTTATACAAGATTTAGGAAACATGTTTTTGTTGGCACTTTGGGAAGGTGACATAAGGAGCTTTAACACCAGTAGGGTACATCCTCCTTATGGATATTTTTTGGAACTTGTGATGATATTATGGAGTGTTACATGCATGCATAAGAATGTTGATAAGGTGAAACCTTTGAAAGGGCACATGGTGTGCACCAAGAGGCCCATATGTTGAATTGTACTACCTTGAGGCCTCACATCATGGTAAGTCTACAAGATGGTTGCTAGCTAATTTATTTTTTCATGATTAGAAATTGATAGCATGGCACATGGGGGGTCATTACCCTTGGGGCAAAAAGATAATTAAGTTTTATTATGTTTTTTTTTTTTTTTTAAATAAATAAATTTATTTTTATTTCAACTTTTGGGACACATATCACTCCCTTGGAGGGTATAAGGGAAAGGAGCTTCCTCATCCACCACTTGGTATTGAAATGGGTGTCTATCTGGGAACATGTTGAGACTTTGGAATAATATAAGGACACATATAACACTTAGGGTCAGCCAACAAAGTATAGGTACAATAGGTTCATGGCTCCATTGAGGGCTACCACTTCTTGGAAAACAAGGACATATTTTGTTTACATTATGGGATGTGTTGGCAAGGTGGAATGGCATTCAATATCCATCTGGGATATGTCACACTATGATTTTTGGAAAAAATTATTAAAATTAATAGGTATAAGACGAAGGTGCTGTGAGCACTACAACAAATTTTACCATTTGGACATGGTAATTGGGCATATGAGCTTAAATTTGCTTGAGGGCAAGTAAATTTGAGAAGGAAGGACTACGGTGTCCCCTTTTCATATAATTTTAATAAAAATGCACAAATATTGATTTTAATAATTCAAAAATATAAGTTAATTAATTAATTATTAAAATATAACTATCTTGGATAATTATTCAAACTACTAAAAAAGTGGTTTTAACCATTTGGAAAATCAAGGTAATTTTAATGATTATTCTAAGGGGATTTATAATTAATAAATTGCTTGAAAAAATATTTTTATCACTTTAATTATTAGATCAATTTAATTAATTATTTAAGTACCTAATTATTTAATTTGAGAAAAAATAATTTTAATTACTAATTTGTTAAGACAAGTTATTTAATTAATTCAAAAAGGCTTAAAGTGAAATTAAAATGAATGTCAGCCTGTGAGCTAAAACAAAGAAAAGAAAATATATTCTAAAAATGGTGAGGATTATGAGGTATTTTACCTTCCCAAGGTGGTTCACCCCACTTTTGAAGGTAAAAATACAAGGTGAATATCAAAATTGAAGACATGTTGAATTTGAAAAAAAAATTATTCATGTTTAAAGAAGCTATTGGGATGCATGCTCAATAGGTGTTTATTATTTTGTTGTTGTTCATTTTAAAAATGGTGTATTTTGATGCCAAATTTTTTAAAGGATATTTTTTTAATTTACCTAGAGTGCTATGATTTGCATTAAGGATCTATTGTGAGGTTTTTGTAAACTAATTGAGGTTCTTTTGATGCTTATTATTTGCACTAATTTTTCAAGTGGAACAAACTACTTTGGAAGCTTTATTGAGGGTTTTTATGCCCCTTTTAAGGTCTACTTATGCAAATTCATATTCTATAATTATTTGATAATTTTATACATATTAGCATGGGGTATTTGAGAATATTTATGGAAGATTTGAAATCCTAAATTGATATAAAATTAAATATTAATTTTCAAATTATTATTTAATTATTTTTGACAAGAAACTAGGGTTTTCATAATTTTGGAGCAATTTTTGGTGACCTTCCCATGGAAGGAAAAATATAAAATTATTTTTATTTGATAGTCATTATTTTTATGATCAATTTGAGCTCTTGTTTGCATCGTAATTTCAAATATCGAGTTATGATTTTTTGAATTTTTCAACTATTCATGGGAAATAATTTTTGTTGATGGTATATTTGTAAGGGTTTTATTATAAATTAATTATTTAAATAATTTTATAAGCTTTGGTGATTGGATTGGACTAAATTTGAGTAGGGATTAGAGTGGGAAATAGGGACTTCAAGTTAGCTAGTGTGGTGCTAGAGTTTGGAGGGTTGAAACGTCTATTTTAAGCTATTTCTTCATTATGAAAATATACATTATTTTCCAATTCACAAGGTATTTATTTGGTGTTTATTTCAAGGTGAATTGGAGTTAATTTTTAGTTTAGAGGTACAATTTCAATAGCTAGGGTTTGCTGATTTTTTATTTTAGAATTTTAGAATTTGTGGATTTTGGGGAAAAAACCTTTTTGGTTAAATCATCCCATTTGGGGACATTACATTACCTAATTACCTACACTATCTATGGAAAAACTAGTAACTTATTAGGTAATTCATCAAAATTTTAGCAAACAGAGGTAGAGAGAAAATAGATTCAATAAAAGAATCATCATACTAAGCTTTCTTAAGCAAGATATACCAATTCTCAATTAAAAATCAAATATCAAGGAAAATGACTATTTATAAAAGTAATGTAAATCCTTAGAACACATTATGAAATCACAAATAAGTAGATGATGAATTTGGGTATGAATTGCCTAAGGTAATTGTGTAATGATTAAGCTTCATGATATGTTTTAACAACCATGTTTATGTTCTATTTTGGAACATCTTACCAGCCTACAAGGTAGGGTTAGACACAAACATAGGGTCAATACATACCCACCAAATAATATTACTTAGGATAAGACACTAACATAAAATTTTGTGTCTAATAAATTAGGTTAGAAAACATTTTTGTTCTTATTTTCCAAAGGATAACTATCAACTCCAACTCAATGAATATAACTCAATTAAATTTATTTTCATTATAAGGATATAAATTAACTTTTTCAATATTCAAATGATCAATTCCAAATATGGATAAAATGATCCTCTATCACAATATGCCTTGATTTGGCAAAACCATTTGATTTTTAAAACATTTAAAGACTTAGCTTATTTTCCAAGTTACTTTCATCACATGCATAAGATTTACATAACCTTATTTGTAACTTAATTATAAGAGATTATAAGTAGTTATCCCAAAATAGTCCATTTCACTTCAATAGTGATTTATTAGTTTTCAATTGGAATGATTGTCTTCTAATAATCTTTAGAAGATTTATATAACTTTAATTACTATGTAATTATTTTAGTTTAACCCTTATCATAGATTCTAAAAACAACTACAACTTTCATGTATTAATATAAGTATTATGATGGTTATAATAACTTTAATACACCATATTATAATCACAAAGGATTTCATCTTATTAATCCATATAAGGTTATTGAATTAATATTTTCCTTATAAATTTCAAACAAAATCTCATTAATTAGTACATCTCTTCAATGGATATTTGAATAGATTAAGGTATCTGAAAAAAACTTATAGATTTAAGGTTACAAGTCACATCATAATATTTTGTTATAATGATCAACATAAATGATCTTGCTTGATTAATAACATTACTCAATTTCAATAATAATAATAATACCATATGAATTACTCAAGGTAAACTTGACATTCTAATTTACAATTTACATGTAATCTTAAAAAATACCAATATTACTTTCCAATATTTTTATTCTCATTAACACCAAAATATTCATATAATATTACATGTAACTCTTACAAACTATGTTTAAAAAAACTATTTACATCCTTAAATATATAATTAGTTCAATCCCATGAATTTAGTTTAAATCAAATGAAAAAAGCTATGAATACATATTCATATAATAAGAAAACTAAATAACCAATGAAACTTTGATATTATATGGCATCAATTAACTTAGTTTAAACATTTATCTTTAGAAGTTTCATTATAAATATACTTATTAGATAATAAAAGACAAGTTATAAGTATAAATTAAAATCATATAGCTAAAGTTCATAATATCAAATGCCTCAATGAACTTTTGGAATTCCATATACAAATAATAATATAAAGGATAATTTTATAATCTATGGATCAAATCTAATCATAACCATAGATCACTCTTGCATGTTTCACCTGAATATGAAAGATAATAATAACATTAACTTATATCATATTACAAATATAATGAATAAAATTAATTAGATAAATAATTTAATTCACATATAGCCAATTATCAAAACTCAAAGACTAAGAAGAATTGTATCAAAAATATTTCACACGTAATCTAATGAATTCAAACCCACCTTACCTATCCCAATGATCCCAACCATAAGTGGCCCTATACCACCTCAACTATCAGTTAGATATCAATTAGGGTAGTAAAAAAATTATGGATAAAGGATGATAAAAACACAATTTTTTTGACATAATAGACAATCTAGTAATAGAAAGAAATGAACCACACATTCATATTCCATCTTACTAAAATACCTTAACTTGGCACATGATTAATAGCAGAGGAAGAAGGAAAATGTGGAGGTCCAGATTTACTGACTGAGGCAGACAAAAGAAGGTTTTCATCTACTAACGAGCCCTATAGTGGGGCCAAAAACTCACCATTGAAAAGAGCATTAGAACTTTACACGGAGAAAGTGAAAGATAAAGCTGAATATAAAAAAGAAAAGAACTCTAAAAGATAGACAGGGGACCCCGAACAAAGGACCTGGTCATCGTTGTTTGGGAAAAAACCAATAGGGAAATCCCTTTTTCCACCGGTGACATCTAAATCATGTTGGGAGAAAGGTGAGTTTCGAGTTTTTATCCCAGACCCTCTACTTGATTTTTCAGTATCTTCCATGGAACTCACCCTAGTTGGAAAGTTTCTAGGAGCTAAACCAAATATAGATTCACTCAGATCTATGATCAAAAAGAAATGGACTATACGGGGAGAAGTAGACATTGCACCAATGGTGAATGGCTTTTTCTCTTTTATCTTCAATTGTAAAGAAGATTTGAATAAGGTTCTTTGTGAAGGGCCTTGTTCTTTTGGAAAATGCACTCTTACAATCAAGAAATGGGAACCAGAAATGGATTTATCAGACTCTTTCTTCTTGACCACCCCTATATGGGCTAGACTGCCTAGTCTTCCATTAGAATTCTGGCATGAGTACACTTTCAATGGAATTGATAGTTCATTTGGTGAATTAGTGGTTGTGGATAACGCCACGGCTTCAAGAACTAAACTCCAAAGTGCCAGAATTTATGTTAAAGTGGCAGACTTGAACCATCTCCCAAAAAAAGTGGAATTAATCTCTAAGTTTGGTAAGAAAATCCAAGAGATTGTCTTTGAAGATTTGCCAAATTCTTGTTATGCATGTAAGAAACAGGGGCATTGGGTCAAGAATTGACCCAACAGGGGTAGACCCCATCCAAGAAATTTTCAGGAAGGGAAACATATAAAGATTCAACAAAAGAAATTATGGAAGGTAAAAGAGGACTATCGAAAGATAGGGAAGAAACAAGAAGCTTCAGTTGATCTAGACACAGAAGAGGTTAAAATTTCTGCAACAGAAGAATATGGTGACTTGAATTTATTAGGATCAATAGAGCCCCTATTAAAAAAATTTAGTCCCCTAATGGAAGAGAAGGGGATGAATTCAGAGAACAAAAAATTAGATCTTCTAATAGAAGAAGAAGCTAATTTTCTAAACCAGAATACCCAAAGTTTAGAAAATCAACTTTTTGAGGTAAAGGATATTGAAGGATTAGAGGAAGGAGAAGTATTACCTAAAGGGGGGAATAATATAGAAGAAGGAGAGATGTGTGAAGCCCAGATGGGGGAAAAGCAGGAGGCATCAAAGGATGAAAATAACACTCCAGCAAAAGAGGTCCTAATGGTAGAAGAAAAGAAAGAGACTGGTAAAAACTCAAAAAACCAAAAGATAAAAGGTGAGAAAAAGAACAATACAAAATACATGGCGATGAGAAATGGCAGTGTGAAAGGAAATGGTCCTCTTAGGAGCAAAGAAGGAAAAGGAACTGAACCGTAAGCCAAATTAAAACCGGATGTAGGATCTCCAAATAAACCTGGGAAAAAATCTGCAAAGAGGAATAAAGAGATGGAAAGCAAGCACAATATAGCAGATGGAAAATAGGAAACTCTGCCAAAATGGCTCCATATCAATACAAAATAATGAGAATCCTTAGCTAGAATATTAGGGGGCTAAATAGCATATACAAAGTAGATTTAGTTAGGAATTTTGTCAGAGAGCAAAAGCCGAACTTCCTTCTACTCCAAGAAACCAAAATGAGTAAAGAGAAAGTAGAACAGATCAAAGATTTTAAAAATTATACTATTAAGGCCAGCAGCTCTGAAGGTGCTTTAGGGGGAACCATGATGCTATGGAAAAAAAACCAATATTCTAGTTCTATTTTGATGGAAAGTAAAAAATTTTTGGCTGTTAAAATAACTAGTTTTGACCAAAAGGAAAGATGGTATGTTGTAAATATCTACTCTCCCAACACTAAGAACCAAAGGAAAAAGGTCTAGGAAACCATCTCAAATCTCAGAAGTAAAGATTATTGTGGGCAATGGATTATTATGGGAGATTTTAATGTTCCTCTCTATGATTACGAGAAAAAGGGTGGTAACACTATTCAAATGGAAGGGAGATTTGATCTCTTGGAGTTTATAAGTAAAGAAGGCTTTATGGATGTGGAGCTGCAAGGAATACAATATACTTGGAGCAATAGGAGACTTGATAATGAATGTATACAGGCCAAGCTTGATAGGGCTCTCATTTCCCCAGACTAGACAAAAGATTACACTTGTAAGTTGGAAGCTTGCCATAGATAGGCTCGGATCATTTCCCTCTTATTTTCACAGCAGTCAAATTGAACCTAAAAAAGAATCATCCATTCAGATTTGAAAAGATGTGGATGCAGCACCCACAGTTTGAAAGCAAAATAAAAGAGTGGTGGAATATACCTATTGAGGGAACAACTCTCTTTAGAGTTGCTTCCAAGCTCAAAAATGTTAAAAAGGAAGTTAAGAAATGGAATAAGGATTGTTTTGGAAATATCTTTGAGAAAAAGAAGACTATTAAGTAAGAAATTAGTAGAATTCAGGAAAAAATTCAGGAAAACGGTTATACTTCTGACTTCCATAGAGAAGAAAGTGAACAACTGGTTCAATACCAAGATATTATAACTAAGGAAGAAACCTATTGGAGACAAAGATCTAGGGTGCAGTGGTTGAAAGAAGGAGACAAAAATACAAAGTTTTTCCATCTTTCCACTCTGAAACACAGAGCTAAAACTCATATTCAACACTTGAAAAAGGAGATCAGAAGATAACAGAGGAAAAGGAAATAATGGAGGAAATGATTTCTTTTTTCTCCTCCCTGATGAAGGCTGATAGAAACATCAACTTGAAAAGTCAGGATGATATCCTACGCATGGTTCCTCCTTTGATCTCGAAGGAGCATAATAACATATTATGTTCAATACCTAAGGAGGAGGAAATCTTCAAAGCAGTTAGATCTCTAGGGGGTGATAAAGCACCTGGACCAGATGGGTTTCCCATGTTCTTTTTTCAAAAGCTCTGGAAAATAATTGGCAAAGATGTTAGTAATGCAGTGAAGGAATTATTTGGAGCCAAACAGATGCTGAAGGAAGTTAATGCCACTTTTTTGTGTCTGATTCCAAAAAAGGTTGGAGCTAACAGTCCTGATTAGTTTAGACCAATTAGCCTGTGCAATTCTCTCTATAAGATAATATCCAAAGTTCTAACAACCAGATTAATTCAAGTGATCCCATCGATAATAGATGATCAGCAAAATGGATTCATTCCAGGTAGACAAATCCTCAATTTTGTAATAACGGCGCATGAGAATATTCACTCGCTGTTCAGCTCTAACAAAGAGGGGTTCATAATGAAAGTGGATATTGCTAAAGCTTATGATAGGGTGGATTGGTTATTCCTTTCTAATAGCCTTACTACCTTTGGATTTGAATAAAGAGTGGTTGATATGATCAAGCAGTTGATATCTACTACTTCTATTGTTGTGTTGGTAAATGGGAGTTTGTCTCATTTTTTCAATCCGTCAAGGGGATTAAGACAGGGGGATCCTATTTCCCCTATTATGTTTATAATTATGGCTGACAGTATGGGGCAAAACTTAGGGGATTTAGTTTGTAAAGGTTTATTTAAGGGCCTGAAACCCTCTTCGCATCCTTTAATATGTTCCCATGGTCAATTTGTTGACGACACCATCTTCATGGGGCAATCTGAAGTCACAGAAGCTATAACTTTAAAGGAAGCTATAAACTTATATTCTTCTGCCTCTGGACAACTGATAAACTGGAACAAAAGTGCAGTATTCTTTACTAATACTCCAAGTCACAGACAAAACAAAATAGCAAAAATCCTTGAATGCTCCATAGGATCTTTCCCTTCCTCTTACCTTGGTCTCCCTTTTGGGATGAAAGTTCCTGAAGCTTTCTGGGAAGGACTAATTAACAAATTTAGTAATAAATTAGCAGGATGGAAAGGTAGTTTTCTAAGCCAAGCTGGAAAGCTCACCCTCCTTAAAGAAAGTCTACAAAGCATACCCACGTGCGCTTTGAGTCTTTTCAAAATCCCCACTAAATTTGCTGAAGCTATTGAAAAAATTCAGAGAAACTTTCTTTGGTCAGGAACTGAGGAGAAAAGAAGAATGCCTTTAATAACATGGGATAACATCTGTAAACCTGTCAGGGAAGGTGGACTAGGAATAAGGAAAATTAGAAGTATGAACACAGCTCTCTTAGCTAAGCAGGGTTGGAGGGTTTATCAGGAAAATAAAGAATGGAGAAAAATATGGAAGCACAAATACTTATTTAAGGCAAAGTCTCTCCCTGAATTCTTTTCTAATCCAAACATTTCCCATCCTTCTGCCATATGGGGGGTAGTTCAGGGGACTAAACATGTTTTAGAAGAAGGAAGTTCCTGGAAAGTTGGCAATGGTAATAAGGTGAAATTTTGGGAAGATATTTGGTTAAAAGGAAAACCTTTGCAAGATGAAATCCAAGATAAAGATGTTATAAACTATTGCAAGCAAAGAGTGGGAATAATGGTTAACCAATACTGGCAGAACAACTCTTGGGTGAACCTCACTGACTATGATCAAGATTTCAAGGATATTCAAATATCCCTAAATGCTATATCTCTATACCCTAATCTTGAAGATAAGATTGTTTGGCACAATGAGCCAAGCGGACAGTTTAAAGTTTCTTCCATTTTCACTTCAAAGGGAAATGGCAACAAATCACTGTGGATGAAGGCCTGGATCAAGGGGCTCATCCCTAAAATCAAAATCTTTTTCTAGACCCTTCTCCAAAACAAAATCTTAACTTTGGACAATTTATAGAAAAGAGGAATATATATTGTGAACAGGTGTATCCTTTGTAAGAAGGGTCTTGAAGATAGAGATCATTTGTTTGTAAACTTTTCTTATACACAGCTAGTCTAGAAAGAAATTCTCAATATGTGGGGCATTGCATGGATCCATCATAAAAATGTGGAATTATCTCTTAAAAGCTGGTACTGCCCCTCCAAGAATTTTGAAGCAATTTTTTTATGGAAACTTTCTCTCCCCCATATTTGGTGGGAAATATGGAAGGAAAGAAATAACCGAATCTTTAGAAATAAAGAGCTCCCTGGATGGATGGTAGGACAGAACATCATTAGAGCTATTAAGGAGAATTTTTTATCACAAAAGAATCCAAGCTCAACCTTCCAAGTGGATAATCCCTTAAGTACAGAAAATTCTAAAGGTAAACCTGATAATCCTAGATTAGGAGTTACATGGAATGTTCCCCCTCAAGGGTGGATTAAAGGAAACTTTGACGGAGCTACTAAAGGGAATCCAGGGAATGCAGGTTGTGGTGGTGTCTTGAGAAACCATACGGGAAAGGTTATTGATGCTGTAGTAATCCCCATTGGTAAATCAAATTGTCACATTGCCGAAGCTACTGCTGCCCTTCAGACCATCAAAATAGCTATGGATTCAGGATATCCCAAATTGTGGCTAGAAGGGGACTCACTGAACATCATAAATATTCTTAACAATAAAAATATTGTGTCTTGGACTATAGAGGCTATGGTAATGGAGATGAAAACCTTAATAATTTTTTTTGATAAAGTGACTATAACCCACACCTATCGTGAAGCCAACGGAGTTGCAGATTGGTTAGCAAACTGCACAGTCTAGACAGGACAAAAAATGAGGTGGCAGGGAACATTAGAAAAGAAGGTGGAACTGAGGGCGCTCATTCTTTATGATGCAACTCATGCAAAGGAGGGAATGATTAGATTTTTATAGAAACATAATGAGTTGGAGAAGTGGCTTCATGGGGAAAGGTCTTCAATCATTAAAGAGGAAGGCTATTGAAAGTGGAAGGCTCTCAAGGATCTTGAACATGCCCAAACAAATCCGACTCTCAAATCAAACTGGAAACAGGTGGGATCATTGTAAAGTTCATAGCGATTGGGTTTCCAAGGAAATGAGTATGGCTCACAAAAGGAAGGGAGAACCAAGGAAGCAGGAACCCAAAAACTGTGATGAATGGAGAGAGAAACAAGATGTCTGGAGAATCCTGTAGAAAGGAAAAGTCGTGAACTATATGGAAAAGCTCCATGGGTCAAAACCGTATATCACTATGGCCTTTCTCAAAAATTGGATTGATGAAAGGATCACATTGCATGGTATCATAGTGAACCTTACAGAGGATTTTATAGCAGAGGTTACAGGGTTGCCTATGGATGGACTTAAATTCTCCAAGTAGACAAGCATTTCAAATGAGGCCTTTTGTAAGTTCCCCAAGACAGATGTGGAAGAGCAGAAGTTGGTCAAGAATGGAGATTTCTATGAATTGGAATAGATTAACGGGATATGGAGGGATGTCTTATGATGTATAAGGGAGTATTTCATCCTAGACGGAAGGAGCAAGAGAGTGCATAAATTCCACTTTGTTTTCCTTAATCATTTCAGGCACAAGGTAAGACTGTCTTTTCCCTTTTACCTATGCTATTCTTTGGTCCAAAGTTTATTTACTCACAAGAAGAAGGAAATGCGTCCTATCCTGCATGAAGGCCTAATTCTGTTAATCGAAGGATACTACAAGAATAAAGCTATGGTTAAGAACCCTAACCAGGGGAAAAATAAGGAGTCTAGGAGTAGGAGTGAAATTGTAAAAGGGAAAGACAAAATCAAGTTCCCTAGTGCCAATAATTAGAATGTAGAAGAAGATACAGAGTGGGAGAGATTTGATAAACCTAGGGAGGAAAATTTGGAGGAAGAAGAAGGAACTGAAAGCTGGAATACAAATTCAAATGAGGACGAAGAATGTCAAGAGAAGAATGAGAAAGGAGTCAGCAAAGAGGAGGAATCTGAAAATAGTAAAGAAGAAACTAAGGAAATTCAGAAAGTGTCAGAGGAAGATATTGTCTAGGATGGCCCTGTTGAGGACCCTGTTTCAAGAAATGAAAAGGAAAATATAGTTCAGGATGACAATCAAGAAATGGACATGGAAATTCAAACTAGAACCAAAGAACAGTATCAAAGGGGTCGAGAGGATCACTTTGAAGAAGGTGGGAACAGTCCCAATAAGAATTCTGAGGAATGGAGAGAGAAGGGGCAGAACGATGGAATGCACACACCTATGAGTTGGGTTAATTGCAAAGCAGAGATTTCTCTCCAACTTGATTCTTGGATGTGTAAGGAGATTAAGGATCTCAAAAGGAAAGTGGAAATTATGGAAGATAACCAGAAAGCTGCATGGAACAAAATTAACATCATGGAAAAATAGATAAGAGATATCCCCGTCAAGCGCAAAGATTACGAGAATAACCTTCGGGAACTCATTAAGGAGAACAGAATGAAAATGGAGGAATTAACGTCCAATATTTGTGCTGCAGCTGTCAAAATTGGAAAAAAAGCAAACGAGGAGACCAAATCCTTGGAGGGGCCTAGCAAAAGGATGAGACAAAGCTCTAGAAAGAAGGCTACACAAGAGGGAGCCAAGTTGGTGGCAACTACTACTCAGGATACTACTGTTGTGAAAGGTAAAGAAATTGTAAAAATGATTTTGGAACTGGAAGAATAGTCTGGTTCTTCTTGTTGGTTATGTTTACTGGTCTTGTTCTCTGGTTTCTTTTTGTAATCTTCTATCTATGGTACAACCAGATCTTTTTTAAATTTGGGTTTTGACCGGTGGTCTCTCTGATGGTTTCAGGTCCATATAAAACTTGTTTTTGCTACTTCTCTGTAGTAGTTTTTAGGTTTTGCCTGTGGTCGTTGAGGCTTTATCTTTCTTTCTTTGTACTTGGGTTTTGGGGTCCCTTCAAAACCTGATTTTACCTTAATATAAAACTTTGCACATGATTACAAATACCTCTCATTCCTTTGAAATTTTTAATTTATGAGCCATATTATATTCTATGAATATAATATGACCTATATATCCATGTCATGTAATTATATTGAAGTCATCCTCAAATACCATTTTAATAGATATCAATTAGTTAGAATAAAAAATCTTAGAAAGAAGACAAAACTTCAACCAACCAAAAATGACAACTTAACACCTAACGTAAAGCTATGGGTCAAAGTTTGATTGAAATAGAGTATACCAAAAATGGAACAAGATTCAATCATGATTAAATAATTATAATAATATAAATGAAATCATAATGATAAAAGTGGTCAATCAAACAAAAATTCCCAACATAAACTAAATCATAATGAATTTGAATAAAATCACACATCATGATCATAATCACATAAATAATCCAAATATAATTTGCTAAACTCAAGTCAACTCATAATGACTATATCATGAAATAGGAGTATGCCCAACTTATTCATGCAAAAGAAATAATAATAAAATAATATTTTTCCAAAACCCTAATGATAATTTAAAAAAACCTATATTCTCATTAAATATCATTACCCCCAATCATGGTTTCATAATAATAAAACAACATTACCCAAAAACTTGAATGACCTAGGTAGGGTTTCAAAACTTCTTCATGATTTTACCAACTAAACTTAATAAACAATACACAATCAAAAAATTATAAAAAATGGCATAATAAAGTAACAACAAACCCAATCAAATAATAATAATGGATATCGAAGAATATGTTCAAAACTCATACATAAATCCTTCCATGGTAGAGTCATAATGGCTGCCACTATTGACATAAAAAACATTCAAACCTACAGGGTTATAATTATATTTCTATCTATAAATAACATTTTGTAGGAAAAAAATATAATTTTATATGTTTATGGATACAAATAAAACCATTTCTCACTATTACAAAAACTAAAATAATGTAACTGATCCGGGCAACAATTCATATGACAAGTCGGGTGATGGGTCCACCTCAATTGGTGGCGGAACTTCTGGGAGCCATAACTTTTGCACCGTAGCTCCAATTGACTCGCCGTTTGAACCATTGGAAAGATAATAATTAGGAGAAAATTTTTAGATGGAATTTATATATTTTTTATGAATTTTTACCCCATAAAAACCAATGGAAGTGTCCCAAATTTCAATTTTAGTAATGCAGTCTAAAAATAGTAAGTTTCTAAAAATAGTAATTCCTCAAATTTTGTATTTTTGTAAATCATGGAAGTCAAACCAATTCATCTCCATATATATTTTTGACCTTCCACATCCTCTCATACCTTAAAAACATGTATAAATGAATATGTAACCCAAAAAGGAAATTAGACATCTCTTCTCACAGATAAGCATATCTTTGGGTCTGCAAATTTGATCAATAAAACATCTCTTCTCAGAGATAACATTATTTGAATTGTTTTGTTCTTGTTTATTGAATTATATTTCAACCAAAGCTTTTGATTTTTGGATTAGTAACCCATTATTTAATACACCACTTACTTGGAGTCCTAAAATCAATCACATAAGATATATTCCCTTTTTTCATAGGCTTCCAAGTTTTTATAAAAGACCAATGCCAAAGAACACAAGATTCTACATCCTCAACCAAAACCAATTGACCCATATAGCCAAATTGAACTCCAAAATAACTCTATTAAACTATCACATGGATGCTAAGATAGATTTACTCACTATTGTTTGAGCCAAAGAAAAAATCATGCACTAACTTCATTTCTATATCCCTTGGCTTTCATGCCTAAAATTATGGCAGAGTCTCCACAAAGTGCAAGGATTATCAAACAAAAAACAAATAATGACCAAAGGAAACCCTATAAACCATTTAATAAGAGTCTTGACCCCAACAACATCTTAGCATAAAACCAAGCCAAAGCTTGGTTATGATAAACAATGAATGCCACAAGACTCCAAAACCATAACGAATCCCTTAACTAATAAACATGAAGACAAAAATAAAATAAAAAATGCTTTTAAATGCCTTCAAATATATAGAAGTTTGATATAATTCATCAAAAAAATAGGACCAAGTTAATTATAGAAGGTACTAAATTATCAAACACTTAATAAATTTGATAGTGAATATAAGATCATTTGGTGACCACTACAATGTTGAAGTCAAAAAGTAATTAATCTAGATGAAAATATAATGAACAATAAAGACTAAAAAAATGAAATTTAATAGCCAATAATAGTCACAAGACTAACACAACTCAACAAAGCTAACAAGTCTAGAAGTTGAAATCATCTAGTAAAGTAGTAATTGTACAAAAGTCAAAATTAATTAAAAATCAATCAATAAAAAAATTGAACTTAAAATTATAAACACTCACCAATTAAATCAAGTAAATAAAATGACTCAAGTAACTATACCATCAATCTTAATTTGTTAATATAATTTATTATTTCAATTTCATTCATGTTATTTCTCCATATTTCTCTACTACTTAGATCTGAAGCCAACTTAGATCAAGTACCTATCCCTACAAACAAATAATAAACCATCAATAGTATTTAGACATATAAAATTAATAAATGTAATATCAACATTTAAATAATACATATGAACTAAATAATAAATTAGTAATTCATTAATAATAAATATATAATGCTGTAATAGAAAGTATATCAAATGACCATCTCAACAATAATAGTAATAGATCAACATAGATCACAAAATTATATCTCAATAGTAAAATAAATAAACATGCCTTGAATAGTTCACAATTATACCATATTAGTAAATAAAATAAATGCAGGTCAAACAAGGTAATGACATCCTCCCCCACTAGAAAATAGTCATCTCCGTGATCAAAATAACTAAGGATAATATTTCTTAAAAAGACTCTCATCTTCCCAAGTATCACTTCTTTTTTATAAAGGATACTAATGAACTAACACTTGGGAAATCTTATGATTTGTCAATTTAACATTGTCATGGTCTAGGATTTTCATTGTATCCAACTACAACTTTTCCTCTTTCAAAATTTGAATATTAGTCCAATCCAAAACATGAAAATGATCAATAATATACTTTATAGAGAAAGAAACATGAAATACATTGAGAATTTGAGAGATAAAAGGAGGAAGGTATAGATGATATACAACATGGCTAATTTTCTCCAAAATCTCAAAGGGTCCTAAAAACCACATAGCTAATTTGAAAGACTTTCCAAATTTATTTGAACTTTTCTATGGTCTAACATGCAAAAAAACCTTATCTCCCATTTGAAATTCATGTGGTGAACTCTTTAAATCAACATAAATATTTTGAATATCAAATATAGCCTTTAAATTTTTCCTTATAGTTTCCATTTGCCTATCATACAAAATATCAAGACCAACAACACTCATTTTTTTACAACTTTCCCACCCAATTGGAGTTATACACTTGCATCCATATAAAGCTTCAAAATGAGCCATTTTAATCATAAAATGGAATGTGTTATTTAAAATAAATAAATTGAGTGTTAATAATCTTTATATTTACCTTGTTGATACATCATATAGACTCTTAACATGTCTTCTACAACTTGATTTAAATTTTTTTTTACCATCCATTTTTGGGTGATAAGATGAACTAAAATTCAACTTTGTACCAAAATTAGTAATAAAAGTTTTCCAAACCTTTGAAGTAAAAACTTTATCTATATCTTAAATAATAAATTCAAGAATGCTATATAGTCATAATATTTATTTCATAAATTATGAATCAAATATAGATGCATCATCAATTAAGTTTCTAGAAATTAAATGATCAACTTTAGTAAATTTATCTATCATAACCAAAATAGTATCATATTTGATTCTAAATTTTGGTAAACCAACTATGAAATCTAAAGATATCACAACCCAATTACCTCATGGTACATCATGAGGGTACATAAATTATCCTAGATGGTAATGTTCAACTTTCATATGCTAACATTCCAAACATCTTGCCATAAAGTTAACAACTTCATGTTTCATTCCAAGCCAATAGTATAAATTTTTCAGCTCATGTTTCATATTCATGACACCCAAATGAGTAAACTAAGGTGTTTCATGTATGTATTTCAACAAAATATTCCCTTAAATCACTTGACTCAGGTACATAAATTACATTTTTATGTTTACCTAAAACATTAGAATCTACAAAGAAGTCAAAAAAATTATTTCCTACAGACTCATTAGCCAAATTTGCACTTACATCTTCACAAAACTTATTATAATGTTTTTGCTCTAATATTTTAGTTCTAAAATTATTGTGTCGAATAGATAAGGTATAGAGATACATGCCTCAAATGAGTGCATCAACAACTTGATTCTCCTTACCTTTCACATATGATATGTTCATATCAAAATTACTTAAAAATCTCAGCCATCTATGCTAACAAGCATTAAAATCATCTTAGAAAGATAAATATTCTAGGATGTAATGGTTAGATTTTGCTTCAAAATACTTACCTAGAAAAATGTGTTTCCATTCCTTCAGAGCATAAACAATGTGAACAAGATCAAGGTAATTAGTGGTATAATTATTCTCATGATATTTTAATTTATATGACTCATAGGCCACAACTAAACCATCCCAAATTAACGTGCCACCTAAGCCTTTTTGGATACACCATCCCATATTTCAAACTTTTCATTAAAAACTAATAAAACAAATATAGTTTCTAAAGTCAATAGTTCTTTAAGATTTAGGAAATATTGTTCATAATCTAAACCTAAAACAAACTTCTTACCTTTACATTGTAAGGAATTGATTGGGTTAGTCAATTTAGAAAAAAATTCAACAAATATTCTATAATAACTATCCAGTCCAACAAAGATAAAATCAAGCCCCCTAGTGTCAAGATTCATAATGTTGACGAGGATATAGAGTGGGAGAGAACTGATAAGTCTGGGGAGGAAAACTTGGAGGAAGAGGGAGGAACAGAAAGTAGGAATTCAAGTTACAATGAGGAAGAAGAAGTTCAAGAGAAGAATGAGAAAAAAGGAGTCAACATAGAGGAGAAGTCTGAAAATAGTGAATATGACTCTGAGGAAAACCAACAAGTGTTTGAGGATGATAAAGTCCTGGATGACCCGGTTGAGGACCCTATTTCAATAAATGAGAGGGAAAACACAGTTCAGGCCGACAACCAAGAAACAGACTTGGGAGTTCAAGATGAAACTAAGGAGCAGAATCAAAGGGGAAGAGAGGACCACATTGAAGAAGGCAGGAATAGTCCTAATAAGAACACAGAAGAGTGGAGTGATAAAAGGTAGAATGATGGAAGGCCCACACCTACGAGATGGGTTAATTGCAAAGTAAAGGCTATCCTCCAACTCGATTCATGGATGTTTAAGGAGATAATGGATTTCAAAAGGAAAATGGAAATAATGGAAGACAACTAGAAGGCAGTTTGGAACAAAATCAATAATATGGAAAAATAGATGAGAGACATCCCCATCAAGCTCAAAGACTATGAGAACAACCTAAGGGAACTCATCAAGGAGAGCAGAATGAAAATGGAGGAAGTTACATCTAACATACGTGCTGCAGCTGTTAATATTAGAAAAAGAGCTAATGAGGAGATCAAATCCTTGGAGGGGCCTAGCAAGAGGACGAGATAGAGCTCAAGAAAGAAAGCTATGCAAGAGGGAGCCATGTCGGTGACTACTGCCATTCAGGATACTGCTGTGAAAGGTAAGGAAGCAGTGAAAATGATTTTGAAATTGGAAGAATAGCCTGGTTCTTCTAGTTGGTTGTGTTATCTGGTCCTGTTTCTTGGTTTTTTGTAATCTTTTGACTATGGTGTAGCTAGGTCTATGTAAAACCTGGGTCCTGAATTGTGGTCTTTCTGGTGGTTTCAGGTCCATATAAAACCTGTTTATGTTACTTCTTTGTAGTAGGTTTTAAGTTTTGCCTTTGGTCGTAAATGCTTCATCTTTCTATCTTTGTTTCAGGGTTTCGAGGTCCCTTCAAAACCTATTTTTACCTTAATCTAAAACTATCTAGTCCCATAAAATTAGGCATTTCATTTATGCTTTTAGGAATAAGCCAGTCTTGAATAGCTTTATTATTTGTTGTTTCAACAAAAATACCAACCTTAGATATAATATGATGCAAATGCTATATCTTAGTTTGAAAGAAAGCACACTTAGATAATTTACCAAATATTTTATGTTGTTTTAGCCTTTGTAGCACTAAATACAAACATTTTTCATGATCAACTACGTTGTTTGAATATATTAATATATCATCAATAAAATTTGGAACAAACTTATCTATAAAATCCTTGAATACACTATTAATTAAGTTCATAAATGTGGTAGGTGTATTAATCAAACTAAAATACGTTACTATAAAATCATAATATCTGTACCAAGTTCTAAAATTAGTGCTATATATATCTTCCTCCTTGATCCTTAGTTGATGATAACATGATATCAAGCCTATCTTTGAAAATATAATTTCATCCTTAATTTGATTGAATAGATCATTTATCCTTGGCAAATGATAATTATTCTTTATGGTAACATTGTTAATCATGTAATAGTCAACACACAATTGTAAGGTTACATCATTACTTTTTACAAAGATCACTGGTGCACCCCAAGGTGACATACTTGGCCTAATACTACCATTTTCTAGTAGTTTTTGTAGTTAAGATTTTAGCTCCTTAAAATATACTACATTAATATGATAAGGTTATTTATATGTAGGGTTTACCATTGATGTTACATCAATATAAAAATAAAATTCATGTCTATGAGGTAAACCAAGCAATTTTTAGAGAAAACATCAGATAATTCTTGAAAAAATGAATATTATTTAAATGTTGATTCTATTACAAGTACAATTTATTGCATTTGTAAAGTATATAATTTACAACCATTATGCACTGATTTATTTAGATGTAAAATTGAAATTAATTTATTTACTTTTGATTTTAACAAACCTTAAATATTTATAGGTTTCCCAAAATTATTATAGTAATATATCATTTTGCTATAACAAATTAGATTAGTTTTATGCTAATGTAACTACTCCATACCTAAAATAATATAAAAATAATTGATAAGAACTAAAAATAAGTTAACTTGGGGCTAAAAATTGTCTAAGTCTAAGCTTATGCACTCAAGGCACTTGGAAACTACTACCCTTTTACTTGAGTTGAACTCAACATCCTAACCATCCTTCAAAGTCACTAGATTCAATTTATAACATATTACTAACATAATATTCAAAAAACTATCAGTTGTTCATGAATAAAATAAAATTGAAATATGAAAATCATTTATTTTACCTCTAATTTCAATAAAATTTGTTTAGAAATCTACATTTCTATTATCCATAATTGCATACACTTTGTGATTAACTGATTGACCTAATTTTAGCTTAGGGCAATCTTTGTATTAGTTATTATCATCACATTCCTATCATACTATAATCCTTTATGGGGTCATTGAGATGTTATTTTATTTAGTGGTAGGCACATTTTGAATACTTTGGGTATGATTTATTTTAAAATTTATATATTTAGAAGAATTCAAATTCTTAAAATTTTTATCCTGCACTTGGAATTTGTTGAAACCAATCATTCTCCTAGTAAATATGGGGTTTTGGTCAAATTTATTAAAAATTTTAGGTTAAGGGGACATATTTTTATTCTTAGATTACTACATATTTTGTTAAAAATCTTGTCTTACCTTTTGATGAGCCTTTTCCTTCTCTTCTACCCTATGTACAGATTTGATAGCAATAATTAGAGTTTTAAAATTTTTCATATTAACATCATGTAGTAATATCTATTTCAAGCCTAGCTTAAAATTATTGACTTTAGTACCTTTATCATGAATTTAGTTAACATAACATAATATATTTAAAAACTTATTTCATAATTTGTAATAGACATATTCTGTTATTTAAATATCTAAAAATCAATTATTTTCTATTCCTTAGAGTTAGAGTTGAGATACCTCTTCTTGAACTACCTTTCAAAAGTAGGCTAGGTAAGAGTTATTGGTTGGTAACCCTTTAAAGAACAAAAATTGTTCCACCAAAGAGCCAAAACTATTAATTGATAAGTAACTACTATTGCCTTCACATTAGCGGACATGTCATGTAGATTAAAATACTTTTGTAGGTGAACTAACCATACATCAACTACATCACCTGATTCTTCACCTAAATTTTTTTGTGGAGGCAACTTATTTAGCTCCTTAATGATATGGTTAGCCACATTAGCGTGGTTATTTTGAAGTTACTGATCACCAACTTTCCTTTATTATCTAATTGGAATTTCTTCATCTTGAACACCTTTTAGATTATTCAACCTTAATTGTTGGGTGTCCAGTTTATTTTTAAGTTAATTTAATGTAGTCAAAATTCCATTCAAAACTACCTCTTGGTTAGTATTATAATTTTTTTCCTCATGCTTAGGGGCTTCAAAATTATTACCAAAATTATTGAAAGGAGGTTCCTCTCTTTTAGGAATATTGTGCCTATGACCTTGACCTCTTCTTCTAGTAGGTTTAACATTCCTTGGGTTGTTATCTTATTTTATAGATTTTTTTCTCACCATCTTATGGTGAAAAAAATAACAAATCGATAAGAAAACATTAATAAACATTACCTAAAGTTACCTAGAGTAGTTAACCTATCTATGATACCAATATATAACAACCACAATTTTTTTTAGTACCAAGATACACAAATATGGTAAAAATTTTCAAACCAAATTTTAGCACATAAAAAATTAATGAGATTTATAACTATGTCATAGCCAACACAATAAATAGACTAAGTACTTAGCTTAGCAATGACTTATTTAGGAATAATTTTAACCACTTAGTATTATTATAAAATTAGGTTAGTGTAGACACACCCACACATTCCTATCCACATACTTCATTGTGACCTTGCTAACAGAGCCTTCACTAACTTATGTCCTTACCTGAGTACCTGCATCGAATATGGAACAACCAGTACCTCATTAGTTAATCTAATAAAATATAAAAAAATAGAGGAATATAAAAAATATATTCAATATAATAATCATCATACTAATCTTTTTTAAACAAGATCTACCAGTTCAAAAGTAGTAGTTAAAGATCAAGGAAAAAACTATTTCCAAAAGTAATGCAAAGCCTTGGAACACCTAATGAATTAAAAAATAAGTAGAATATGATGTTGGGAATTAAATAAATATTATCACTTGGACTTGAACCCTTTGAGGATATGTCTCAGTTCTCCTCATCTAAGTGGCACAATTGAAAAACCTCTAGGCTTGTGAGTAGCCTAAGGATGAGGTGAATATGTAGGTAGGGCTAGCTCCTTTGATGTACTAATTTGGATCACTAATACACCTAAAATTTGGGGAGGGGAAAGGGAGAGATAAAAATAAAATAAAAATATCCTAAGAGAGGTGATATACAAAATAATTTGATGACTTCCAACCAACTACATGTTACACATGAAACCAAGAGACTAACCAAACATACACTTCTCCAATCTGCATCTTCTCACATCAATATTACATTATGAGGTTATGGATGAATGTTTATTCTAGGAAGAATATATAATATGAATTTAATGTAACTAGTGAATATACTAACTCACTCAACCTTAACACTTCCTATAATATTTCACATGTCCTACAAGAAGAAGCTTTCCAAATGTAAATAGCATGAAAGAATCAGACAACATGCTAATGAAATCATAGTTATCACTAAGAAAGATCAATTATCTGAGTAAAAAAAACTATAAATAGTAATGAAGAGGTAAAAATTATTAGTCTTATTGATCAAATGGTAGGCAAATGAGTAGGTATTTTCCATACTCAAGTGGACCATAAGTTACAATGGCTAAAATGGCTAGTTCTTATAGATCTTGAGAGAGCGAGGAGAAGAGAGAAGTAAAAGGGTCCTAAGGACATTTTTAAAGCTAATAAAATTAGTTAAATATTCATTATAATAGGATGTGGGATGAAAAATTAAAGGTTATAAGGAAAAAGTGGCTCTCCAAGTCATGAAACTCTTGTAAAGTGGAATGAAAGTTCTCATTTTAGCTCAAAAAATTGCCTTTATAATCTAGACCTATTTAAACATAACAAAACTAATTAGGCATAGTTATTATGATTTTAATGAAAGGTAATGGATTTATAAATTACTCTCCATGCATTGGTTGTAGGCTTGGTTATATATAATCATTTAAATGCAAGCCATCACCATTTGCAGTCTAGAAAACTCTTCTTTCATGTACCTTACACACTTGGATTTTATTTTGGATTAAATTTTTCATTAAAATACATGGGATATAGTTTATTAAAATTTTAAAGACTCTCTATGGCCTTATAATTCTCAATCACACCTTAAAAATCCATCCACTTAAAGTTTTTACACTTCTCCCTAGCTTGGTTACTATGCCAATTTTGACTGTGTAAGATGAATTAGCTATTTGAGGCACTTAAGAGATGTTCCAATTCACTAAATTGATATCGGGGGTTATATTAAGTCTTAATATTCAATTTTATTTTATTGGTATCTATTAGAACCTCTTGTAACTTGAACAACACATAAAATAGTCAAAAGTAACATGTTTTATACCCTATCTATACAATTTTGTATAGTAAAAAAATATGGAGAGTATCAAAATAGAGTAACCTAAAATATTAAATAATTATCATAGAAAAAATATTCCATTATAGTAGCTCTCCAACATCATTTCCTCAAACTAGTCACTAGCAAGGGCTTGCAAGGGTTTTAGCCTATTTTGACCTCTTAGGCTTTATTCATAAAAAATGACATTAAACCTAAAAATGAATTCCACAATAAGGTTTTATATTACCCCTAATAACACCTATAAATGTATTTTTCCTCCATGAAAAGTCTCATTAAATATTTGAGAACTTCAACTTGGCCTATTGAGTTCCTTCATATAATTTGCATAGGCCTGAGTTGTCTTTTGGCCAAAAATGAATTCCACTAAAAATTATCCACCCTTATAAATATTTAACACATCTATCTCCATCCTATAAACAATTTTAAATAGGTTATAAATCTCATCTCAATGTGGAAGTGGCCATGACTCTCCTTTTGACTTCTAGGCCTAGTCATGCTTAGTAGGCTTATCTACACCTTAAAGTCCAAAATTATTTTTTTATGGTATTAAATACATCCAATAAATTAAAAACATATTATTTACTCCCATAAAAATGTCTGTCTATTGGGATCCACTTATAGAGTTGGAAATGTCATTGGTTTCTCATTTGGAATCCAGGCTTCACCATGCTCAATAGAAATGTCTATAAGCTTGAGGGTCTAGGTCACCCTATTATAATTAATCCATATATATAAGGTATATTATGTTTTTATATATGTTCTTTATCTTCCCATTCCTTCATATAATGTTCAAACAACTTATATTTTATCTCCTTGCCCATCTTTTCTAAGACTGCAAGTTCCATGCACAAAGGGAGTGCCCTTTGTCTAAGACAAAATAGAGGGAATTTCCCCTATTATCTAAAAAAGTTTAATTTTGTATAGTATTAATTAGGTTTTAATTACCTCATACATAATAATATATCCTTATATCAGGTCATTATACCTTCAAACTTCTCCAAACCCTAAAATAGACCTTTATAAAGTAGATTGTGTACAGGCTTCCTCGTGTGGACTATGTAATGCATGGTTAATGCCATTTATCTCTGATTGTATTCCATATAAAATTTTTATAGAGACCATAATTATCAATACAAATTTTTTATATATCCATTCACCATATCAACTCCTTATATACCTCTCATTACATAATTTACTGGTCAAGAAATTATATAACCTTCTTGACTATATTCCCATTTTTAGAAGGTACTTGTAGATATGATTGTATAATTTAGATTAAATTAAATACTTATAATTCCATTTATAAACTCAAAATATCATTAACATTTTAATTAATCCTTTGTCTCATATTTATGCACTTCCCATACTAAAAATCACCAAACTTGCTTATTATCTGCAACAATCAAACACAATCAATAGTGTTTGGACAAAAAGATCCTATAGGTGAATATAATTCATATAATAGGTTACACATCATATTTTGGTCCTTTGAGGCATTTAAATTCGTGAATACCATGCATTTGTCATGTCAAAACCTAGGCAAGTCATCAATTAAGTCAATGTCAGTTGTAGGTGGATGTTGAGGTTACTTATATGGATTGTCTCCACCTCCTTATGTGAAAGTAAGGTCTTGGATTGTCATCATTAGATCCATGATTCTTACCATTCATAGAATCATGTTTCATACTCAATCACTTATTAAAAACATGCTTTAGGGCTTCTTTCTTTCCTTGTGACTTACAAAATTATGTTTTCTACCTTAAGCTTGGCTATAGGTTCTCATTAGATGTTTATGAGCCTTAAAAGGTGTTTTTGATTAAAATTATAAAGTATATACCTAATTTATTATTAATAAACCATTCCATGATCATCTAATAGGATAAACCATCATCTAGAACTCATTCGATCATCTTTACACTTTTAGGCCTAGTTGGTTGTAGGTGAACACTTTCATGGAGTTAGGAACAACTGTAGGTGATAACTAGACTTTTAAACATATCTCACCATCTGATCATGATGGTATTTATTCCATTTGTAATTTCTTTCACCCCATAAGGTTTTCCAAACATGGAAACATGTCTTCATTTTGTAATATTAAGTGAAGGGGTCTCTTTAGGATCAAAATCCTATAGGTGATCACTACTTGAGAACAGTTCACAAAAACACAACTTTGAGATCTTCAATAGTCACTTTCCCTCATTCACTTTCCCCGCAAACTTTTTAAAGTCATTGTCTATCCTAGAGGCTATAATATTTACTTGTATAAATACTTTAAAGGTAATTTCAACCATGTTATATGATATCAACAAAACCCCTAGGAACTCTATTTCAAAATTTTAGGGATCATGTCCCAGAATTGAGTCATTTGACCCTAGGTCAAGGTTTTCATTCTCATTTATCCATTTAACATGTCAAACATGCATGCTAAGGTCTCTTCAGCATATTGTATACCCAATAAGAGTTTTAATTTATGTTTCAACACTTCATTATGAGATCATATCCCTCTGCTAGGCCACTTGTAGGTGCTTAATATTATAACTATAGGCAATTAAGATGAAGATTAGTAGTGACACTCTAAGGATCTAAAATAAATGACAACACATCCTATTCAATGTTAAATTCCCTATGAAGATACCTGTAGGTGATGTTTAATGGTAGACTAAGAGCATATGTTAGACATGACTACAATAGTCCTATTTTTACACACTTTAAACTCTTCACACTGTAAATATTTGAAAAAAAATTAAATACATCCTATTCGATGTGAAATTTCCTATGAAGGCATTTATAGGTGATGTTTAATGGTAAACTGAGGGCATATGTTGCACATGACTACAATAGTCCTCTTTTTACACACTTTGGAGAGTCTAATCTACTCATTCCCATTTATAAAGACATTAAACATTTGGATACCCTAACTATACCTCCATGAGCACACTAGATAGTTTCATACACATGATTACAACTATACAAGCAAGTGAAAAGTGAGTAATGATTTGACTACATAATGCTCATGACTACAACTCATGGAATTTAGATTTATAGATGATATTTAAAGGATAAAGCATTTAATAGGACATTTATAACATTAACAAGGACTTATCAAAACTCTATGAAACCATGATTAAGCATGAAGTTCCTAAAAATGGTGAAAATTGCTTATTGTATAGAAAAGTACTTCCTCTTGAAACCTAAGATACTTTTCTCATCAAAACATAATGAAACATGAAACCAATCATGGATATAATCTTAGGAAGGAGTAAACATCATCTATAACCAACATGACTAATTTGATTGTAAGAAAACTCCCAAACCAAAGTAAAACCTATAAGGTGCGTAGATTAATAAGTAGAAAAACATATTCAACTTCATGAGGATGGTTCATAAATCACAAGCAACCATTATTCAAAAAAAATTATATAAATTAATCTCTCTTAGTTTAATTTCACCTCCAAAAGGTGTTTTGCTTGGAAGTTCTCCAATTTTTTGTACCAAGTATAAATCTAAAGATTGGTTTTGTGTGCCTAAGAGGGTGAAAAAGGATTATAATAGTTTTGGGCCTTTTTTTATCACTTATAAAGAGTTTATATCACTAATATTGATCTAAGGAAGTTTAATATTCATTCCATGACCTCATCACACATGATACACTTCTCCATGGGCCATAAAAATGCCAAACTCTTCTATTTTCCTAAGAAAACTAGTCTTTATTTTGAATCACCTATGAATTTTGTTAAGGTGTGGAGCTAAAAGCTTTACCAAATGAGTATTTTGTAGGTTCCTAGTGTTACACAATCACCGGCGTCGGTTAGGAGCAACCGACATCAGCCAGGAGTTGACTGGGAGATGCCGGCGTCGGTTATGTTCAGCCGACATCGGTCAGGTGCAGACAGGCAGGGTACGACATCGGTCACCTGTGCATCCAGAATGCTATTTCCATGGATAGAATAGAATGTTTGCATGGTAGGATTAAGTGTTAGTCTTAAGTCCACATCTCTATTTTAAGTAAGACTATTTAGAGACCTTGATTAGGAGGTGCATCTAATGGCTGTAATTGTATGCTCATGTTTCCTAATTATTATATATAGGATTAGATCTTCATAGCTTATTGTAATGTTGAATTGGACAAGTATAGTACAATATTGTATATGTGTATCAATCTAGGTTGTTGGAATTGATTGTAATTGAGAGAGAGAGCTCTTGAAGGAAAGAGATCTAGAAAGAGATCTGTACATCTGAGAGAGGTGTGGAAGAAAAGAAATTTCTTCAATTGTATTCCTTCTATAAAGAGTTTAATACAAGTTTTCAGGGTGGTTTCTTTTATCTCTTATTCTTTGTTATTTCTAATTCTAGCTACTTTTCTTTCTATTTTAATTTCACATTTATTGCTTTCATATTGTAATCAACATTGTTGGTTGATCCCCAACAAGTGGTATCAGAGCTCAGGTTGACTAACAGGTGTTTCAAATCTGGTTAGTGTGTATTGATTACAAGTTACTCACAGGGATTTCTATTTGAGTGGGAGAAAGCAATGGTAGAAAAAAGTAAATTGAGAATGGAAAAGTTTAATGGCAAGAATTATCAACATTAGAGAATGCAGATAGAGGATTATTTGTATCAGAAAGATCTATACTTACCATTAGGTGGGGTTTCAAAGAAGCCCAAAGACATGGATGATGAAGAATGGGAAGTTCTTGATAGAAAGGCTTTTGGATCTATAATATTGAGTCTAACATCTACTGTGATATCTAATTTATCACAGGCAAAGTCTATGGTAGAGTTAATGACTACTTTAGCAAATTTATATGAAAAACCCTCAGCTTCAAATAAGGTATATCTTATGAAGCAGTTATTCAATTTGCAAATGCAGGAAGGTGGATATGTATCTAATCATCTAAATTATTTCCATGGAATTGTAAATCAATTAAGTTTAGTAAAAATAGTGTTTGATGATGAAATTAAGGCTCTTTTAATATTATGTTCTTTGCCTAAAAGCTGGCATAGCTTGGTAATGGCAGTTAGTAATACTGCATCTGCTTCAAATATTTTAAAAGTAGAGGATGTTGTTAGTGTAATCTTGAATGAAGAAATGCATAGGAAAAGCACAGAGGAAACATCAGGAAATGCTTTAAGTTTTGAGAGCAGGGGAAGGCAAAAAGAGAAGGGCAAGAAAGGGAGATCAAGGTCTAAGTTAAAGATGAGAGGTAGATCCAAATCCAGAAATGGCAGGAAGCCACAATGCTGGAATTGTGGAAAGATAGGGCACATAAGCAAAGATTGCTGGTCAAACCTAAAAGAAGACAATCAGCATGAAGGTAAGGAAGAAGTAAAAGTTGTAGGTATTGCACAAGATGCTCTTATATTCTCTTTGCATAATAATATAGAATCTTGGGTTTTAGATTCTGGTGCATCTTTCCATACAACCCCTAATAGAGAATATTTTAGTGACTATGTCCATGGAGATTTTAGAATAGTTTATTTAGGGGATGATGAGCCTTGTAAAATTGTTGGCAAAGGAAAAGTGGAGTTGAAAATGTAGAATGGAAACACATGGGTGTTGAGAGATGTCATGCATGTTCCCCTCTTGAAGAGGAATTTGACTTCTATAGGAAAGTTAGGGGATGAGGGTTGTACAGTAACTCTCACAGCTGAATCTTGGAAGGTGACCAAGGGTGCACTTGTAATGGCCAGAGGTAAGAGAGTAGGTACTCTCTATTTATGTAATTGTGTTACTAATAATTCTCCTTCTATATTATCTACTTTAGATGTGGATGCAAAGTTGTGGCACTCTAGGCTTGGCCACATGAGTGAGAAGGGAATGTCTATTCTTAAGTCAAAAGGTAAGCTTTCAGATTTGAAAATCATAGATCTAAATTTTTGTGAGCATTGTGTGTTTGGAAAATAGAAGAGAGTGAGTTTTCTCAAGACTGAGTCAACAAAGAAGAAGCACAAATTGTAGCTTGTTCACACAGATGTGTGGGGACCGGCTCGGGTTGCTTCTATTGAAGGATCACGGTACTATGTTTCTTTCATAGATGATGCTACAAGAAAGGTATGGGTCTATTGTATTAAGAAGAAATCTGATGTTTTTGACACGTTTAAGATTTGGAAAGCTATGGTTGAGAATGAAACAGGTAGGAGATTGAAGTGCCTGAGATCTAACAATGGTGGTGAGTTCTGCAGCTACAAGTTCAGAAGTTACTGTTATATGAATGGAATACGTAGGCAAAGGACAGTTCCTAGGACACCTCAAAAAAATGGAGTTGCTGAAAGGATGAATAGAATAGTAATGGAGTGTGCAAAGAGTATGAGATTGCATGTTGGTTTGCCCTTAGAGTTTTGGGCAGAAGCTATGGATACTGCAGTGTACTTGATTAATAGAGGACCCTCTATAGCTCTAGATGGTGGAATTCCAGAAGAGGCATGGATAGGTAAAAAGGTAGATCTCCCATTTTTCAAATTTTTTGGATGTGAAGCCTTTGTGCACGTTGATAAGGAAAATAGAAAGAAGCTAGATGCTAAGTCTATGAGGTGCACATTTATTGGCTATGGCTCTGATAATTTCAGATTCAGGTTTTGGAATCTAAGAACTAACAAAATAATTAAGAGCTGTGATGTTGTTTTCAATGAAAAAGTGATGTATAGTGATCAGCTCAAGAAGCTGAATCAATCTGGGCAGAGTAATGGAGAATTGGATGAGGTGATAGTCCAAAATGAGCTCATGGGAAAAATTAATCACAGACAGGAAAACATAGAGACCGATGTCAGTCAGGTAGGAACCGATGTCAGCAATACAGGAACCAATGTCAGTCATATAGTGACTGACGTCGATCAGGCAGGAACTAACATCGGTTAGGGAGAACCGACATTGGCTAGTTACAGGCTTGGAAGTGACCGAGGTCGATCACTGTCAGAGAATTTGGGCAGATAGTGTGTTGTGAATGTGTCTCAGACGCCCATCAGGAGGTTAGAAAGGGTAAGTAAACATCTAATTCGATATTCCCCTTCATTATTCTATTTATTTCTTATTGATGGTGGATAACCAGAGAGTTTTGATGAAGCAATACAGGTGGAATCCAAGAATCAGTGGGAGCTAGGCATGAATGAGGAGATTGATTCCTTAAAGGAGAACCAAACATGGGATTTGGTTGAGTTGCCAGCAAGAAAGAAGACACTGAAGAATAGATGGATCTATAGATTGAAGGAAGGTGAGAATGGACAGATGAGATATAAGGCCAGGTTGGTAGTGAAAGGATTTGCACAAAAGCCAGGTATTGATTTTGGTGAGATTTTTTCTCCTATTGTTAAAATGACTTCTATACGGACTGTATTGTATTTAGTTGCTATTGAGGATTTGTATCTTGAGTATCTTGATGTTAAGACATCATTTCTTCATAGAGATTTAGATGAATAAATATATATGGATCAGCCAGAAGGATTTGAGGTCAAAGGTAAGGAGAAGCTAGTGTGCAGATTGAAGAAAAGCTTGTATGGCCTCAAGCAAGCTCCTAGACAATGGTATTTGAGATTTGACAGGTTTATGACTGAGCATGGCTATAGTAGGTGTCAATCTAACCATTGTGTGTATTTTAAGAGATTGGATAATGGTAGATATATTATTCTATTGTTGTATGTAGATGATATGCTGGTTGCAGGATCACACATGCAGGATATCTATGAGCTTAAGGTTAAATTAGCTCACACATTTGCCATGAAGGATTTGGGAGCAGAAAATAAAATCCTTGGCATGAGCATTAAGAGAGATAGGAAAAATCACATGTTGATTTTGTCTTAAGAGGATTATGTGAACAAGGTGTTGAAATGGTTCAATATGTAGGATGCAAAACCGGTAAGCACACCTTTGGCTGGACATTTTAAATTGAGTAAAGAACAATGTCCTAATTCACATGATGAGGTAGAGTACATGAGTAGAGTTCCATATACTTCCGTAGTAGGGAGCTTAATGTATGCAATGGTTTGTACTAGACTAGATATTGCCCAAGCAGTGGGAGTTGTAAGTAAGTATATGGCCAATCTAGGGAAGGAGCACTAGAAAGCAATTCAGTGGATCCTTAGATATCTAAGAGGAACCAGTAGTAGGCATTTGTGTTATAGAGGTTCAGATACTTCTCTACATGGTTATGTAGATTCAGATATGGCAGGTGATTTGGATGGCAGGAGAAGCACCACAAGATATGTTTTCACTATTGGTGGAGCGGTGGTTAGCTAGATATCAAAGTTGTAGAAGGTTGTTGCCTTGTCAACTACAAAATCAAAATATATTGCAGTCACAGAGGCTAGAAAAGAGATGATATGGATGACACGGTTCATGGAAGAGTTAGGAAAGGAGCAACAGAGTTGCAGATTATATAGTGATAGTCAGAGTGCAATTCATTTGGCTAAGAATTCAGCCTTTCATTCAAGAACAAAGCATATGCAGCTTAGGTACCACTTCATTAGATAGGTATTGGAGGATGGTGAGTTGAAGTTGGAAAAGATCCATATAGATAAGAACCCTGCTGATATGTTAACCAAGCTGGTAACAAAGGAGAAGTTGAATCTTCATTCAACTTTTGTAGGTCTTAATGATTGAGTTTGAAGATGGAGGAGCTAGAAGATGTTGTTGTATAGGTACTGGTGCAGCTATTTATCTCCAAGTTGGATATTGTTAAGGTGTGGAGCTAAAAGCTTCACCAAATGAGTATTTTGTAGGTTACTAGTGTTACACAGTCACTGACGTCGATCAGGAGTGACCAACGTTGGCCAGGAGTCGATTGGGAGATGCTAGCGTCGGTTATGTTCAGCTGACGTCGGTCAGGTACAAATAGATAAGGACCGACGTCGGTCACTTGTGTGACCAAAATGCTATTTCTGTGGACAGAACAAAATGTTTGCATGGTAGGATTAAGTGTTAGTCTTAAGTCTGCATCTCTATTTTAAGTAAGACTATTTAGAGCCCTTGATTAGGAGGTGCATCTAATGGCTATAATTTTATGCTCATGTTTCCTAATTATTATATATAGGATTAGATCTTCATAGCTTATTGTAATTTTGAATTGGACAAGTACAGTATAGTATTGTATATGTGTATCAATCCAGGTTGTTGGAATTGATTGTAATTGAGAGAGAGAGCTCTTGAGGGAAAGAGATCTAGAAAGATATATGTACATCTAAGAGAGGTGTGGAAGAAAATAAATTTCTTCAATTGTATTCCTTCTGTAAAGAGTTTAATACAAGTTTTTAGGGTGGTTTCTTGTATCTCTTATTCTTTGCTATTTCTGATTCTAGTTACTTATCTTTCTGGTTTAGTTTCCCATTTATTGCTTTCATATTGTAATCAACATTTTTGGTTGATCCCCAACAAATTTTAGTTATAAATAGTTACCTAAGACATAATATGACACCTAACATGTGACATAACCTTTTTACATCTTAAAATTTCCCTATGAGGTTGTATAACTCATTTAATGCCCAATTATGACTCCCAAAATGACTCAAAATGATATAAGGACTAGAAATACTAATGACCAAAGCTAATATAACATTAAATCACATGAAATTACCTATAATACACCTTACTAAAAAATATATTAAACCCCTGAACACCTAAAAATCAAGTTTTTTCCTAAATGGGTCCCAATTTGACCTACAAGGTGAAATTTGGTCAACACTACCTAAGGTAAATGTGTAATGATTAAGCTTAATGATATGTTTTAACAACCATTCTTATGTTCAATTTTGGAACATCTCACCAATATAAAAGTTAGGGTTAGACACAAGCATAGGGTTATTATATACATGCCTAAGAGTGTTACTTAGGATAAGACATTAGCATAATATTTTATGTTTAATACATTAGGTTAGAACATTATTGTTCTAATTTTTCAAAGGATAATTATTAATTCCAACTAAATGAATATAAATCAATTAAACTTCCTTTTCATTATATATATATATATATATATATATATATATATATATATATATAAACTTGTTATTAACTTGTTTAATATTCCAATGATCAATTCCAAATATGGAGTAAATGATACTCTATCACAATATGATTTGATTTGGATTAACCATTTGATTTTTAAATCATTTAAGGAATTAACTTATTTCCAAAGTTACTTTCATCACATGCATAAGATTTATATAACTTTATTTGTAACTTAATTCCAAGAGCTTATAAGGAGTTTTCCCAAAATAGTCCATTGTACTTCAATAATGATTTATTAGTTTCCAATTGAAGTGATTGTCTTCTAATAATCTTTAGAAGATTATACAAATTTAATTACAAAGTAATTATTTTATTTTAACCCTTATTAGAGATTCTAATAAAATTACAACTTTCATGTATTAATATAATTCTTATGATGGTTATAATCTCTTTAAGACATTGAATTATAATTAAAAAGGATTTCATATTATTAATCCATAAAATATCACTGACTTAATATCTTCCTTATCATTTTCAAATAAACTCTCATTAAATAGTCCATCTCTTCAATGAAGATTTGAATAGATTAAGGTAATTGAGAATTACTTATAGACTTAAGGTTATAGGTCACATCATAATAATTTATTACAATGATCAACACAAATTATCTTGCTTGATTAATAACATTACTCAATTTCAAAAAGAATAATGATAATCCCATATTAATTACTCAAGGTAAACTTGAATTTACAATTTACACTTCAGATGTAATCTTAAACATACAAATATTACTTTCCAATCTTGTTATGCTCATTAGCATTAAAAGACTCATATAATATTATAAGTAATTCTTCAAATTGTGTTAAGAAATAACTATTTAAAACCTTAAATATCCACTTAGTTTAATTCCATAAACTCAATAATAATCAAGTGTAAACAAAGCTATGAATACATATTCATATTATAAGATAACTAAATGACCAGTGCACCTTTTCAATTACAAGGCATTAGCCTTCAAGGTTTAAGCATTCAGATTTAAAAGTTTTAATATAAAACTACTTATCCAATAATAAGAGACTAGTTGTAAGTATAAATTAAAATCATATAGTGAAAGTTCATAATATTAAATGCCTCAATGAACTTGTGGAGTTACATATACCAATAATAATACAAAGAATAAATTTATAATCTAAAGATCAATTCTAATCATAACCATAGATCAATCTTGCATGTTTTTATCTAAATATGAAAGACAAACATAATATTAACTTATATCATATTACAAATATAATGAGTGAAATTAATTACATAAATAATTTAAATCATCTACAACTAACTATCAATACTCAAGGATGAAGAAGTGTATCAATAATGTAATTCAATAAATCCAAACCCACCTTGCTAATGCAAATGACCCAAACCATAAGTGCCCCTAGATGACACCAACCATCAATTGGATACATATTAGGGTAATAGACAAATGGTAGATAAAGGAAGATCAAAACACACTAAGATTGACACAAAATACAATCAAGTAACTTGGCACATGATTATGACTACCACTCATTCCTATGAGCTTTTTGATTTATAAGCCATATTCTATTTCATTAACATAATATGACATATAAATCTATGTCACTTAATTATATTGAATTCATCTTCAAATACCATTTTAATAGATATCAATTATTTAGAATAAAAACTCTTAGAAAGAAGACAATAGCTTTAGTTAGCCAAAAATGATAACTTAACACCCAACATAAAGTTATGGGCCAAAGTTTGACCGAAATAGACTTTACCAAAAATGGAAGAATATTCAATCATCATTAAATAATTTTAATAATATAAATGAAATCATAATGATAAATATAGTGAAGTAAACAAAACTTCCAAACATAAGTAAGCTAATAGTGAATTCAAATAAAATCACACATAATGATCATAATCATAAAAATAATCCAGATATGATTTACTAAACCCAAGTCAACTCATAATGACTAAATCATGAAATAGAAGTATATCCAACATAATCATTCCAAACCAATAATAATAAAATACTATTTTTAAAAAACCCTAATGATCATTTTAAAACACCTAGAGGCTCATTAAACATCATTTCCCCCAATCATGGTCATGGTTTCACAATACACAATGGGGTTTGATAATATAAAATAACATTACCCAAAAACCCAAATGACCTAGCTAGGGTTTCAAAACTACTTAATGATTTTACCAACTAAACCCAGTCAACAATACACAACCATGGCCTTTTCAAAAATGGCATAATCAAATAATAATGAACCTAGTCAAATAATAATAATAGCTATTGAAGCATATACTTATAGATCATACTAAAGTCCTTCCATGGTTGAGTCTTAATGGATGACACTATTCACATAAACAAAACAAAACAAAAACCCAAATCCATTCAGACCTATAGGGTTTTATTTACATTTCTAACTATAAAAATATTTTGTAGGCCAAACATATAAAT
The DNA here is from genome assembly GCA_037957365.1 of Torreya grandis. Classification (NCBI taxonomy): domain Eukaryota; kingdom Viridiplantae; phylum Streptophyta; class Pinopsida; order Cupressales; family Taxaceae; genus Torreya; species Torreya grandis. The sequence continues at coordinate 3,308,239 of JARHVA010001172.1, forward strand.
GCCTATGTTTATGGGTATAAACAAAAGTAGTTCACACCATTAAAATAACTAAAATAATGCAACCTAGAATTTAATACATCACTTAATTTGAGTCCTATAATTTATTACAAAAGAAAACTTCCCTTCTTTGTTAGGATTTCATGTTGCTACCAAATACCAATGCCAAAGAACACTATAATCCACATCCTCCACTAAAACAAGTTAACCCATATATCCAAATTAAACCTCAAAAAAATTACTAAACTCCTAAATGGATGACAAGATAAATTGACTCACTACATTTATATCCCAATAAATAATAATTCACTAACTACATTTCCATCTCCCTTAGATTCCATGCCAAAATTTTTGATAGAGTCTCCCCAAAGTGCACGGATTCTCAAATAACAAGCAAAAATGACCAAAGAAAACCCTATAAACCATTTTTGAAAAATTTCAACCCAATGGAGTCTTGTGGCAATCCAATGCCATGGCACTATAGTCAAATGGCAAAGTAAAAACAACAACCATTAATGTTATGCTCTAAGGTGGGTGGTGTCCCTAACAATACCTTATCACAAATCCAATCCAAAACTTGGTTATAATAAATAATGAATTCCACAAGACTCCAAAAACATAAAAAATCCATTAATGCATAAACATTAAGCCACAAACTAGATAAAACACTTTTTTAAATGCCTTCAACTGTATCAAGAGTTGATATAATTCATTAAAAAAAATAGGAAAAAGATAATTATGCAAGGTACTAAAGAGTAAAACACTCAACAAATTATATTGTGAATACAAGAACATCTAGTGAATAATACACTATCAAATTTGGTAAGCCATTAAACCAAATGAAAAAATAATGAATAAGAAAGACTAATAATGATGAAATCAAATAGCCAATAATAGTCACAAGACTAACACAACTCAACAAAGCTGATAAGTCTAAAATTTGAATTCATCTAGTAAATTAGTGATTGTATAAAAGTTAAAATCGACTAAAAATCAATCAATAATGAAATAAAACTTTAAATGATAAACACTCATCACTTAAATCAAGTAAATAAAATGACTTAAGAAATAGTACCATCAAGCTCAGTATGCTAATAAAATTTACTATTTTAATTTCATTCATGTTATTTATACATATTTCTCTACTACTTAGGTCTGAACCCAACCTATCTCAAGTACCTATCCCTACATCCAAAGAATATACCATCAATAATATCAAAACATCTAAAAATAATAAATGCAATATCATCATTTAAACAATACATTTAAACTGAATAGTAAATTAGTAACTCATTAAGCATAAATATATAATGCAATAAATCAATAACTCATTAAGCATAAACATATAATGCTATAATGAAAATTATATCAAATGACCATCTCAAAAATAATAGTAATGGATCAACATATATCTCATTAGTAAACAAAAAAATTATGTCCCAAATAGTTCACAACTAAACCATATCTATAAATGAAATAAATGTAGGTCAAATAGGGTCATGACAACTTTTTAGATGCAAATTTGGTAAAATATACAAGTCTAAAGATTGTATATTACAAAAAATTTAGGTGTTAGTGGTCAATCATAGCATGATGGAGTACAAAATAATGATAAAAGGCATGAAATTAAATCTAGATAACTATGAATTAATTTTATGTTTTTATTTCTATGTAGTGGATCTAGCAAGGACTAATGTGTTTATAGAAGTGAAATGGATGAATACCTTGAGTAAATTGCAAATAAATTTTTAGGATATATATGTCAAATTTTAGGAAATATAAAAATTGATTACATTTGGAGGATTTCGAATCACATCATAAATACTAATTTCAGCTCATAAAATGGTAAAACAACTTGAAAAAGTTTAATTACGTTATATCCTTCATTATTATCATATGAAAGACTTTCATATTAAAGCGAGAACATAAAACGTAGATGAATGGAATGAATTGTAGTATCTATTTGATGAATATGTAAATCTTTTCAATGACATACCATTCAGTTTATTAAAATATTATATTCTTTGCCTCCCTCGCCTATCTCTAATGAAGACATACTAAGAGTACATAATTTGAATTTTTGCATAGACAACAAAAACTCACTTAAAATATTTAATGCATAGTTTTTAAATTCATAATTTTGGTAGCTATTTCAGTTGAGAGGGAAATTAAGTGGTAGGTGGAGAAAAAATCAATTAGAATATATAAGAGGATAAAAATGGATAATAACATATTAGAGACATCAGTCATAATAGAAAAGAGCAACATCAACCTATGTATGCAAATAATAGAAAAAGACATCAGCCTAAATGTGAATAATAAAAATGATATAGAGAGTTGATAAGTAGTAATATAAAGATAAATTAGGAGTAACATAATACATAATAAAGGATAGAAGCAATCAGATAAAAGGTCAACTCTAGAGGTAATCAGAAGGCTTTAATGAAAAGTGGAAACAATAGTATCTATAGTAAGTTTTTTATACAAATTGTAATAAATAGTATAATGTTGATATATACACACACATATGTCTTTTATGTGTAATTTTTATTAAATATATTTTTACTTAAGATAAAAAAAAGAGCACTTATGTTTGTTATTTTCTTTAGAACCTGATTTTGCCAAAATAGCTACCTTAATTCAAGAGCTTTTGAGTTTATTTTTAGTTGCACAAGAAGTTCTCATTTTTTCCAAAAATTAGTATAAGATTAGATGTATTTAGGGCCTATTTGATAATGGAATATAATAGAAACAATTCATGTAAAAAACTCCAATTTTTTTATGGAAATAACTATGATGTATGGTGCATTAAGATGAATACTATTTTTTTCTATCAAACACTATTGAAACTTGTTGAAGGTGGATGCAAAAATGAAACATACTTATCAACATTAAATTCTATAACTTAATTACAAAGTAACTTATTGAAGGAAAATATAAATAAGCATGTCAAGGCCTTAATCTACATTCAAATGGCATTAACTGATTAAATACTCCTAAGGATTGTAGTAGCTACTCATTCCAAGGAAACATGGGACATATTTTAAAATACATACCATGTTAGTGATAAGTTAAAGATGGTAAACTTTCATATGTTGAGAATGGATTTTGAGACCTTGAAAATGAGATAAAATGAGTCAATCGGTGATTTATTTACAAGGAAAATGAGCATTGTTAATCAAATAAAATTAAATGGTGATGCTATTTAGGACAATAGAATCATATAAAATGTAATAATAAAATTCCCAATTAGGTTGATCATATTTTATTTATAATAGAAGACTCTAAGTTCTTGATCTAAAAGATAGTTGATGAGTTTTTGGGTTCCTTGAAAACTCTTCACATGAAAAAGTCTTCAAGTCAAATGTGAATTTGAGAGGAAAGAGGAGAGAAAAAAATAATAGAGGTAGAGGTATAAAGTATTAGTATATATTTAAATAATAAATAGAGATGAATTCATAGCCATAGAGAATCACATGAAAGAGGAAGAGGATGAAGTAACAACACTTCAAAAGGTGGGTTTACATAAAGGTATGATGAATAAAACATCCAATGTTATTATTACAAGAAGTATGGACATTATGAAAGTGAATATAGGGAGAAAGAATATTATTTGAATAAAAAAATATTTTTTTTATAAATCAAAGGAGACTAAATCTAATAAGAATTAAAATGAAGATTTTTTTTTATAACTTGTAACATAGTTGAGCAAAGTAATCTAGAAAAATGGTATCTTGATAGAGGCTATAACAACCACATGAGTGGGAACAAAAAAATGTTTAATAACATATATTAATCAATCAAATTTTAATTCAAAATGGGAAACAATGACAAATATAATTTATGGGCAAAATAAACATCTCTATTCTCACAAAGCAAGGTGTTAAGAGACAAATTTAGGATGTTTACTATGTTAGGGTTTAATCACAACCTAATTAGCATTGGGAATCTAGTCAAAAGGGGCATAAGGTGACATTATAATATGGAGAGAGCATAATTTATTATACAAGTGGAATAAATAAGTATATTTTATTATTCAATATGAAAAGTGATAGAATGTTTCCTTTGAGAATGCAATGTGAGTTATTAGTAGCATTTAAAATAATTGTAATGGATCAATCTACTCTTTAGAACCTAAGGTATGGTCAATTGAGTTTTAGTGGGCTAAACATTATTTAAAAGAATAATATGATAATATGGATTCATATAATTGAACAACCAAATACATTTTGTGAAGGTTGCATATTAGGGAAGCAACATAAAAACACCTTTCCCTCAGGTAAGTCATGTAGAGCAAGATCTCATATTGAGCTAATTAATTTAGACATATGTGGTCCCACGAAGACCCCCTCCTTATCCAAGAATGAGTATTTCATTACATTCATAAATTAATTTAGTATATGGACATAGGTATAGTTTTTAAAGAATAAATTAGAGGCATTTGAAAAATTAAAGCAATTCAAGGCCATGGTTGAAAATGATATTAGTCATTACATAAAGAATTTGAGAACATATAGATGGGGATAATACATATCAAATCAGATTATGAAATGTTTCAAGGATCATGGGATCAATAAGTAATTTATAGTGAGGTATAAAAGTCATCAAAATAATGTAGCTGAGAGGAAATACTAAACCATCTAAGAGATGGCAAGAAACATGTTAAAATCTAAAGGATTGTTCAATGAGTTTTGGGCTGAAGTGATTATAAAAATAGTCCATTTATTAAATATATGTCATAATAAGAGGGTTCATGACATGATTCATTAAGAGGAATAGATAATAATAAAGATAAGTGTTGAACACATAAGATTTTTTGGTGTGTGGTAGATGCACATATGCCTAAGCAAAGAAGATCAAAGTGAGATGACAAAGGAGAAAAATACATCTTTATTGGGTATAGTGATCAACAAAAATAGTATAATATATATAATATAGTCATAAAGGAGTTAATAATAAGCCAAGATGATCATCTCAATGATAATTCAACATGGGCAGATAGAGAAGAAGAGTAATAAGCGAAAACTAAGGATAGTTGATCCTTTCTTGAAACTAAACAAATAAGTGGTACAACTAATAATACACTAAGTTGGAGTCCTATTTCACAAAGGTTTGATTCATATAGTAGCATTAGCCTATAAGGATCTCAATGGGTATCTCATGAGACAAACTCATCATCCTTTAACTCAAAACAATACTTATCAATGACAAAAAACTTGTAAGAAATATATCATCAATTAAGGGATGAAGACAAGGATCTCAATGAGCATCTCATGAGACAAATTCATCATCCTTTAACTCAAAACAACACTTATCAATGACAACAAACTTGAAACAAATATATCATCAATCAAGGGATGAAGACCATGAGGATGAAACTTGAATTTTGACTTATTTTTAGTAGTTGATCTTATTTATTATGAGGAACCAATAAAAGAAAATAAGTGTTTTGAAACTATGTATGAGGAAATGCAAGCAATTGAGAAAAATCAGACATGGGAGATAGTAGACCTTCCATTAATAAAAGAGGACATATGTGCCAAGTGGGGTTATAAAACCAAAACTACTCTAAAAGTATAGATTGAGAGACACAAGACAAGGATAATTTTCAAAGCATACAAGCAATAACATAGATGAGATTAAAATGAGACATTTGTTCCTGTATCAAGACCATAAAAGGTGAGAATAATCATAGATATAACTTCTTAATATAAGTCAAAGGTGCATCAAATGGATGTCAACTCAGCCTTCCTAAATGGTGTTTTATAATAAGAGGTTTATGTTAGACAAGCACCTGGTAATGAGATTCTATGGTATGAAATTAAGATGTTTAGTCTAAATAAAGCATTGTATGGGATCAATAAAACACCTAAGGCATGGTACAACTAGATAGATTCTTACTTGTTGAGCAAGGGATTTTCAAAAGTGGTAGTGGACTCACAATATACATCAAGTAAATCAAATGAGGTATTCTAATTGTTGTCTTTTATTTAAATGACATAATATTTATTGGAAATGCAAATCACTCCATAGTTCAAATCAATGATGAAGAATTAGTTTGAGATGACTGATTTAGGTTTATGGAAGTAATTTCTTGGCATTAAGGTCAAAAAATGGAAGATGGAATTTTTGTTTCACAAGCCAAGTATGCAAAGGAAATTTAGGAGATATTTATAATTTTGGACAATAAACCAACTTCAACACTAGATGAAACAAGTATAAAATTACAAAAAGTAGATTATAACAACAATATGGATGCCACACAATACAAGATATTAGTAGGAAGTTTAATGTGTTTGACTGAAACTAGGTTAGATATCATGTATGTAGTCAGCCTAATTTTTAAGTTCATGGAGAATCCAAAAGAGACACATTGTTAAGTAGGCAAAATAAATTTGAGGTATGTGAATGGCACAAAAAACCATGAAAATTTTATGCAAAAATAAATTATTTTGAGCTAGTTATAAATATAAATAAGGATTTAGCATGTATCTTTGATGATATAAAGAGAACATCGAAATATGTGTCCAATATTGGGTCATAGTCCATTTTATGGGCTTTTAAAATTAACCAATTTTTTCTCTCTCCATGATGAAATATGATTATATAACAACAAATTTAATAGGATGCCAAGATATATGGATCACTATAATCATATCATATTTTCATGAGTAAAAAAGAAGATAAAAAATATTTTATGATAACCTATCTTCTATTTCCTTGTCAAAGAATCATGTCTTTCATGGAAGAAGAAAACATATAGCAATCATGTATCATTTTATTAGAGAATTAATTGAAAAAATGAGAGAAAAATTAAATTTTGTATGTTAGAGTAGTAGCTTGATGACATATTTCCTAATAATTTGTTAAAATATAGTTTTGAGAATTTAAGAGAGAGATTGTTGGTCATAGATGCAATAACACTAGCTCTAAAGGTTCATATGCTAGCTTTGGAGGTATACAAATAGTTCATAGGTAACTTCTGAGATGATTTATGGGTTGAAAAAAGTTCAACAAAACATGGAAAAAATGTCAAGATTAAGAGGGGGGTATTAAAATATTATAATCTTGACCTTCCTCACCTACCTTTGATAACATCATACTAAGAGTGAAGAATTTCAATTTTTGCATAATATTAAAAACTTTCCTAAAAAAAATTAATGCAAAGTTTTTAAATTTTAGTTTTTGGTAATTTTTTAAATTGAGAGAGAAAATAGGTGGTGTTGATGCCCGAATATGTATCACAGGTGCCCAGAGTGTTCAATAACACTTCTCATTTTAGAATTCTAGGAAATCATAGCATGTGTTATAGGTTATTATAATCTTGTTATCTATTGAAGAAATAGAGGCAAAGCAAGTGAACTGTTTCACAATATTTATAATGTTTGGTGGTTGGGAGCTATCGTGGCCAAAGAGTTGATCTATGTAAAATATGAAGTATACTATGCTAATAACTTTGAATAATGATCAAGAACTAATCTAAAGACTAATATAAGATGGATCTTTATAATTAAAATTAAGCTAGAGTGATCTAGTTAAAAAAAGAGAAAAAAGAAATGTAAGGTAGAGGAGAGATGTTGTTGATCTTCATTCCAGACACTATGAAAAAGTTCAAATATCATCCAAACATGCATTTAATAATTGTGATACATGAATTATCATCAGATAAATTCCTATTGTACATCATAAAAACATATAAGGATGGTTTAAAATAATGCAAATAAAAACATAATTCACTTTAAGTATTCACCCCTACAAGCAAACAACATTAGCCTAAATGTTATAAGAGGGAGAAAATGAAATAAACCTAAGTACTTTAAATTAACCTAGCATTAGCAAAAGTTAATATCTCTACATTCAAATTTACACACCAAGAATTCACAATAACCATTCAAATCTAGAAATTAGAATAAATAAGTGAGAGAGAAGCTAGGATAACAAAAGACAAGCAAATTCAGACAAAATTTGTATAATTCCTTGCTTATATTAATTTCTCAAAAGTTACAATTAGATTTTGACTTTAAGAACTCCCCTAGCCCTTTTACAAATGACAAAAATACTTTTATAATATGTAAAGAAGCATGCTAGTTAGTTATACCTAATTACAAAAATACAAGTGTTAGGAAAACTATCATTTCCACAAATGTTTTAGAACACACTACACTTTCCCTAATGGACTGACTAATAGGCAATGTGTTTTACAAGTTACACATGCATTTACAAAATAATATTCTCTTTTCAAAAGTATACAAGATTAATTATAGAAAATAATATTCCTATCCTAACTAACTTGGATGCCCTTTTGCTATTGTAGTCCTTTGCTTCCTCTACAAGATCTTAATTCTATAATGTTATTCATTCATAAGCTGGAGATCAATGACAAGCATCATGAAAAATTATTTTTATTGATGTTCTAAGCCCTTGAGATCCCTCTCAACCCTTTCAAAAGATTTTTTGATACCCTTGATATTTCCTCCCTTATCCTCTGATAATAAGATCAAGCCCATGACCTTTTTATTATCAGCCCCTATTTTCCCTTCTACTTGATTCCTTACTTTTTGCATGAATTGAGTAGTTATGTGCTTGAATCCCTCATCAATTATTAGACACAAAGGACTAAGTGTGGTAGGATTTTTGATCAAGTTGTCTAATATGTGCAAAATTTTATCTTCTTTCTTCTAGAGGTCCTTAGAAATATCCTCCATATTCTTCTATCAGCTACTCAAGGCCTTGATCTATCAATTAATATAATCATAGCCATATTAAGGTGGGATAGGTTGAATATCATAAATTTAAGGATTTGATTTTTATTCAAGGCCTTGATCAAATCCTTTACTTGTTATCTCAAATCCTACCATTGACCAACTTGGCCTATAGCCTTAGTACTTTGTTTATTTATTGCATCATGCCTAGTCTTGATTTATTTTAAATTGTGAATAAATCAATCATCGTGTATTAAAATTGACTAAATCTATTTTATTGAATTGATAACATGGATTATTCTAATAGGTTCTTATTCTAATACAAGATGCCATTGATCATTGTCTATAATTAATCTATCTGAGCCTGAGCCACTTTAAGGACATTTTCTTCAAATTTTAGGTCTTTGCTAGGATTTTTTCCTCCAAATGGAGTCAATCCAATAAAAGGTTCCACTATTTAGAAAGTGAATTCATCTCTACCAATCATATCTTTCTTCTTAGTTACCCTCTACAAACTAATAGTGGTTGGGTCAAATTTGACACCAACTAAATATTCTATCACTTTGGGAATTGGGTCTCCATTTGTGCTCCAGTTGATTCACCTGGAGCAACCATTCTTTTCTCTTCCTCCTTATACAATGAAACTATCCATGGCTTGAATTCCTCATGCATTTTAATATTGATTAATTACATCAATGCCCAAACATGGTGCATGTCAGGTACCTTTTTTAATTTTCCATAGATAAAACATTCAAGAATGGTTGGACCCTGAATCAAGTTTTCCTCACTAAAGATATTAACTTCACTCAAAGGATGAGTAAAGGTCAAATTGGGCTTCTTAACCTTTATTAGAATAATGGATAATTCATCTTTTCTTTTTGGGATGTCTACAGGAACTAGGTCTAGCACTTCCTTCCCATTTTATTCTTTGGCTACCTCCATTTCTTCATCCTCATACTCATAGGATAATGATATCAATTTTAGAGCATCTTCAATTATTTCACCAGGGTCTATTGCTACCATATGAACATACTCCATTGGAGATCCTTGATCCTCTACTTGAGTTGAAGAAGATGCAATTTCATTAGTTCTTATCTCTATCCTTTTCTCGAGTTTTACCTCAAGCTAGGACTCTACCTATAATTGTGTCGGTGAAGGTTTGGAAGGTGCACCACTCAACAAATGGTATTGCCTTGGTCCTAATTTCCATTTTTCATCATCCCCCCTTCATTATTTCTACATTTTAGCATCTAGTTTGATGTTGTGATTTTTCAATCTAAAGGTGACCTTAGAGAATGAAGTGGCCTTTGTATATATGGGATTAAAAGAACTCGATTTATGATAATAGGTTTTATTTATTCCATTGGATTTCAAATATTCTTTGAATCTTTCTTGTGTATCCCACTACCTTAGTTCATCAACTTGGAGATTGAAATAGGTCCTATGTTTAGAAGTAGGCTCAATATTATCCCATTGTGGAAAAACAATACTTCCAATGGTTAATGGGAAGCCATGAAGTAGTTCCTTCCTCTTGGTTTTTCACAGACCATCTATCCTATTGCACATTTGGTAAGCCACCTCTTATTTACTAACATGATTATCACATGGACTGGTAATCTAAGGGGAGTGCATTATGTTCCTTCAACCCTAATGATTTTGAAATCTAGATATAACCAGATGTCTCCCATGGCCTCAATTAACTTTTTCATTAGGGGGATGACTCTCAGCATTGGATTACTAGTTATGGCCTTAGTTAGGGTTGGATAAATATAGTCATAAATGAAGTGGTTGTGGTCCCTATATTTGAATATATGCAACTTTGAATAGTATTAGGAGATTATCTATGTCTTATCAAGTGACCATTATCTTAGGTTGGGGATCTTTATGGTAGAAAGCAAGATATAGGAGGTATGACATAATGTAGAATTGGTTCCTATTTTTCTTCCTAACTACAAAGATCTACCTACTTAAACAAATGTTGACCACTTCACCAAGGGGAGGGGTGAGCTATTTATTAACCATAAAATAGACTAAGGGCACCCAAATTTTGTCCACATATGTGGTTGTTGGATTTCCACATAACCTATTCATCAAATTCATGATCTTTCTGATCCCAAGACTAAATTAACCAATGGGAATGTTGTAATTGAAATTTGAATACACCTAATTTCTAGAATATAACCATAGGGTAAGGATGGTGTTTAAGTCATTTTCCTTGGCCTAATTATTGATTGTGGTTTGGTCTATTTGGGTCTTAGGTTATTTACAATAGGTTTCAAATGTTATGGTAGAGATATAAGCTATATTTGTATGAGTATTCTAATTGATTAACATACCCCTATCAATTTTACCATCTCTAAAAATAAGAGAGAGAATGTCTATATAATGCAGTACCTTAGGTTTTACTATAATATAATGGAGACCCATCATTTGAATGGTAAATATGTCATAGTAGAGCCTTCTTTTAGACACATTCTTCTCCTCCTCTATCAGTGAATGGGTTATTGGTTATCAATGGTCTAGAACAATCTCAACTAATTGTTTTCCTCAATATTTAAAGCTATGGCATCAGATTGTTTGTGCTTAAAGACTCTTCCTTATACATCCAAGGTCAAATAGAGTTCCACATCTTATTTGGAGACACTTTTTAAGGCTTCCATGGTTATAATTTTCTCTAAATTACTTACCAGTGGTCTATAATTCAATTCCAGATCAAATTTTCTATGTGTAGATGACAATCTAATCTTCTTGGCTTGATTATGATTATCACAGGGTCAAACTAGGTATTTTGGACATGCTAATAATTTTTAAAGGTTACTTATAGTGCTTTAAAGGTGGTAGTTATTTGAAATTATGTGAGATTTATGACTTAGATTATGTTTAGATATTTGCATTTATACCTTTACATTTCTTGGGTCTCCAAATTCTCTAACTCAACACATTAAACTTATGTGGATCTGATGTCACATAATCATGGCATTTTTGTGGCACTTTGTTCATTAATATTTAAAAAGTGAACATTGTCTTTTAAAAATTCCACATTTATCTCACACCATTGGATTTATTAGGATGGATCAATTTTGTTTATTGATATTGATCTAGAAAATCAAATGCCATTGGTCCTAGGCTTTGTTGAAAAGTCTACATTGATCTCACACTATTGGATCATGATTACACAGATCAATGTGGTTTGTATATCTTGATCTATTTGATTGTACTTCTTTCTCTATGGACTATTGATCAGAAGGTGTACTATCATCTATATAACATCAATCTTTGAAATATGCTCGAGCTTTAATTTAGTATCCCATAGTTATGCCACATGTATCTCTACATTTGAATTAAATTTTAAATATTCATTTTGCACTGTTGGATCATCCATATATGAGAAAATATAGACTATTGTATCTTGATCTTTGAGGTCAAATGCCATTGGCTTCTGAGTGATCTTTGGTTGATATTGTGACACTTGTCACATTCTCACTCATCTCTAGGTTTTTTTGAAGCATTGACTTGATACACACCATTAGATCAATCTGGCTTGAATAAATTCATGTTGTTGATCTTGAGAATATGCTTGAGATTTAGTTTAGGGTTAGGGTCTTTGAATTTAAGCTCACACCATTGGATCATGATTTTTTGAGTAAATGTGGATCATTGATCCTATAAATAAAATGATGTTTAAGTTGGTGATTAGGAAATAATAAAGTTTAATCTAAAGTCTTAGACTAATGTTTTCATTGGTATTAATAAATATGAATAAATATTTAGATTAAAGTCTTAAGCTAAGTTTAAAACATGTTAAAGGGGACGCTATGAAATAAAAAACCTAGCATAAAGTCTTTACTTAAGTTTTTTATTGTATTAATAAATATGATAAACCTTAGGGTAAGGCTTTAGGCTAAGATTTATAATGAAGGGACCATGCATTAGTTAGACCATGATAATGATAAAATAGACTAAGGGGATATGGAGAATATAAGGACCAAGCATACTATTTTTATACTAAGGCTTGGTCATGTTGAAAAACATGACTAAGCCTTAGGATAAAAATAAAACTAAGTTTTTTGTATACAAGTTGTAATCAGTAATATAAGGTTGAAACCAATATATGTCTTTTATGTGCAATTTTTGTTGAATATACTATTGTTTAAGACTAAAAATAGATAAACCATGTTTTTTGTTTACTTTAAACCTGAGTTTGTAAAAATAACTACCTTAATTCAAGATCTCATGAGGTTGTCTATAACACACATTAGGTGCTCATTTTTTAAAACAAAGGGTACATCCAAATATAGGATAAGAATATATTATCAAGTTGGAAATAGGTAAAAAAAATTATTGTTTTCCTTACACATTCAATTCTATTAAAAAATAAACTATAAAAATATTCCAAGAGTTATTATAATAGAGCATATAGTACCCGACAAGAGCCCATTTGCCTCTTACATAGTTTGAACATAGAATAAAGATGGTTCCATTTGTATTTGTATTGACCATAGGTAATTGAGTAAAATAACCATAAAAAAAACATTTCCCATACAACATAATGACTATTGGATGAACTACATGTGGCAACAATGTTTATAAAAATTTATTTTAATTTTGATTACCAACAAATAAGGGTGACAGATTGTGAATAGTTTAATAAAACATTTAAAATGAAACATGGTGACTAATAATTTTGTTTATGCCTTTTAGTCTAGCCAATGCCCAAGCAAAATTCCAAGATGCAATGAACCAAATATTCAAGACCTATTTGAGGAAGTTTTTTCTTGGTTTCTTTGATGATATCCTTGTCTATAGAAATATGGAGGATCATTTGAATCATTTTAAAATTGTTTAAAGAAACTTGATCTTAAACCCATTATTTTTAAAGGAGTTAAAATGTGACTTTGTAAAGACCAAGCTTGTGTATTAGTAAACATGGAGTCAAGGTTGACCCAACTAAGATTAGAGCTATTCTTGATTGGACAAATCCAATAAATGTGACTCATTTGAGAGGATTTAAGGGGTTGGATAGTTTTTATAAGAGATTTGTCATTTTTTCTTGAAATCTCATGCCACCTCTCAATGGTGTTACAAGAAAATATTAGTTCAAATGGACAAAGGTAGTAGCAGTTACACCCCAAAATATCAATATATTAATGAATTTTAGCCTTGTACATGCACATAGATATTTTTCATATCTAATTATAATATAATGATGTTTCAAGCATAGGAAAAAGCATTGTTCTCATATAAAATCAGTGATTCATTGCTTTTAAAAGATGAAAATTGAATGAGAAGGAGAATATTTTATGCATCTACCATAAAGAAATGTCAGTCCTAATGTAGGTTATTGAAAAATTCAATCCATATTTTTTTGTGATGTAATTATTTATCCAAACATTACATCAAAGTATTAATTATTTATTATCTCAAAGGAATATGAGTTAACAACAAGAAAAATAATAATTAAAATACAAGGTTATGATTCTAAAATATAATATAATAATGCATGAATAATGTTTTTTATCTTCATCATGGATACCTAAGTTGCATTCTATATATGTAGTATAAACTAGATAGAAAGAAAAAATATTGACTGATTATGTAAAAGATGAGATGGCCACTACTATTTTTTAAGACCTAGGAAGAACCCAAGAGAACAGTAAGTATACTTATTTAGGTAATCTATTTTTTTATAAGAGTTTCATGTTATAAATAAAATAAAATAAGGAGAATGATTTTTAAACAAATTTTACACAAGACAAAATTTTAAAAAAATTGAAAAATATTATAGACTAAGTTTGATGATTTAAAATTTAAAAAAATGAATTTTATCTATAGATAATTGTTGTATTTATTCTCATATATTATTATTTATTCCAAAAATGCTCTTTTTCTAGCTATTATATCATACTAGAGTTGTTACTATGTTGTTTTAATTCTTCTTATACATTGTTGTTGCATTCTATCATAACTATTGTTCTTAATTGTTTATTGTGTGTTCTTACTTCTAAATGGACTTTGAACTATTTTTAAACATACACAAAATACTATTGTTGCTTGTTTGCTTCTCCTACTTACAATAGGATCCAAATAGATCTATATCTATAGATTTCTTAGAAGATTTCCTAATACATCAGTTATTATGGGCTAACATATTTATTTAATATATGCACAAACACTTATTTAATACATGCCCAAAAAATTAATTAATATTAAACATTTTAATATCATATTTTTATCACTCCCTCTTAAGCTTGACTTCCCTATTTTCTAAATATCAAGATCTATTAAAAAAATATTTGTGAATATTTTAGAGCTTATTGTTTCAACATCTATTATTCTAAAATTGTATCTCAGGCATTCTAATATTTATTTTTAAAATGGTGTGGTAAAAATATCTATGATTTGTTAATTGAATATACAAACAATTTTATCCATATTTAACCAATTCCATAATAAAATGGTAATGGATATTTAAATGCTTGCTCCATACATGAAAAACTAGATTATTTGTTAGAGATATTGAGGATACATTATAATAGTATATGATTTTACCATCATATTATTCCTTTTCAAGTCTGATAGGATTATCCTAACCCAAACAATATGGCATGCAGTTACTTTTGTTAATAAATACCCAGCTTCTATTATCAAGAGAAACTATGGGTTTCTTCTTAGAGGTCCATGAAATGTATCTTGACCTAATGTGGAACACATATCTAGATGTTATTTTCCTATCATCTACACTAAACTAATCACTATCAATATAACCAATTAACTTAAACTCACCTACCCTTAGTGTCATTGATGTATGTGAGGATTCTCTTTCATGCTTGCTAGTGTGTCTCATTAGGTGTTTCCATAAATAAATAAATAAAACATATATTATATTTTAAATCAAGCCTTGTTATTGTCAAATAAATTAAAATTCCAACCATGATTTTGTATAAGGATGGATTTAACTCATTTTTATAATCTTTCTTGATTATTTTAGGACCTGTAACTATTTGTATTGGTGCAAGTTTACTTTTTATAATTTTAAACCTCTTCAAAATTTATGTGGCATAATTTATTTGATAAATTAATATTCCATGATACATTTGTATTAACTTAATACTAATAAAATATCTTAATAGACCTATGTCTATCATCTTAAACTCACTTTTCATTACTTTTTAAAATTCATAAATCAATAGGTCATCATTAGCCATGACAATAAAATCATATACATAAAAAACAATAATGGATTTCCTTGATTTATAGTGTTATCTTGCTAATAATTTTTTTGAATTAATTACTTAGGAAATATGAATCAATCCTAATGTACCATGCTCTAGGTGTTTGCATAAGCCCATAGAGTTATTTATTTAACATATACACTTTATCTTCTTAACTTGAGAATTCATACTCAGATGGTTGTTAAAAATATACTTATTCCTTAATCACTCCACCAAGGAAGGTATAATTCACATCATTTTGTAATAACTTCCACTTGTGTTAAGTTGTTATCACAAAAATGAATCATATGGTTTCTATTATTGAAACAAGAGTATACGTCTCATCATAATCTCTTTCAAGCCATTTCTTTATAAGATTTAAAAACCAACGTTGATTTGTATCTATGAAATTTTCCTTATATTCAATATTATTATTATAGACCCATTTAACTCTAATCACCTATTCACCCATACAAAAATTAGATAGCTCCTATGTATTGTTTCTTACTAATGCATGTATTTCCTCATCCATGGCCTTGTACTATTTACCATCTTTTACTACTTCTTAAAAATGTGCTATATCACTATGAGAAAATAAATTTACCTCAAGCTCTTTGTGTTTCTTAGCATTAATGAAACAAATGTTGGATCTGATTTCTCATAAATATACCTCAAGCTCTTTGTCTTTCTTGGCATTAATGAAACAAATTTTGGATCTGATTTCTCACTAGAGGGATACCTAAAGTTTCTAGACTATAAAGTATTTAAAATGTTGATGCATAATGAAGGTTTTCCAAAGTTTCCATTTGATGGGTTGTGATAAGTTCAAAATCATATCTAGAAACTACTTCCTCATTTCCATTTTCTACATCATCTATAGGTATAATTGCTAAGATACCCAATGAAGTGTCAAATGTGTTATCCCATGAATCATTATCAATGAATTCAACATCCCTACTTATAATAAGATTATTAATAACAAGGCTATACACTATATATGCCTTGGAATCTTCTCTATAGTTGAAAAACTTGCACTTTTATCCTCTATCATCCATTTATATCTTTTCTCCTTTGTCACAAATGCATATGCCACACACCGATAAATTCTTAGGTGCTCCAAATTATATTTTATATTTGTTCATGATTCTTATGGAGTCTTGTCACACATAAGCTTTATGGGAAATATGTTAATTAGATAAAGTGTTGTGGTTATAGTTTCACCCCAATATTCATTTGAAATCCCCTTGGACTTCAACATGGGTTTTGCCATATCCTTGACGGTCTTGTTTTTTCTCTTTTCAACTCCATTTTATTATGGAGAATACCTTGTGGTAAAATATTTTTCAATGCCTTTATTATTAAAAATTTCAAATTTGTTTTGGATTTATACTCTCCCCTTTTCCTTTATTTGAAGACCTTGATAAATTATCCGCTTTCCTTCTTGATCGAGGCCTTAAACTATTTGAACTTATCAAAGGATTCTTATTTTTTGCTTCAAGAATTATACCTAAGTAATTAAATTATAGTCATATATGAAGGTCATGAAGTATTCATTATTGTATAGGTTGAGAGTCTGCATTGGGCCATATAGATATGAGTGCACCAAATCCAATGGTGATTTCCCCCTCCTATAGTTCCCCAATTGAAATTGTTTCCTATGTTATTTTAATAAAATACAAGTCTCAAATTTTTTATTGGGATATAAAATTATTGATATCCCCCTAACCATATCTTTTTGAATCAAAAATTTAAACCTAAAAAACTCAAATTTCCATACCTTAAATGCAAAATCCTAGATGGATCCTTGATGGTAGTATTAAAACCTCCCTACTATGGTATGTGCATAGAATATGTAACTAATGACTATGCAATAATAGATTTTGTAAAAAAAATTAGATTAAATTTTGAGAGGGAACATTATATTTTTTTATCATTTGTACTTCCATGATCTGATTATTTCCATATCTATCAAATATATAACATTATTCATTATCTATCAAAAAAATTTACCCATTTTTGAGAAGTTGTCCAATACTCAACAAATTATGTTTGATGCCAAAGAAAAAATACACTTCCTATATTTTTATTCATTCACCTTCCTTGATGAGAATGGAGACTGCTCTTCTGCCCATAACCACTAATATAGCTTCATTATTTCCCATTTTCACTTTAGAATTGACATTTTTTTTAATGAAGTCAAATAAATTTGCATGATAACACATATAGTTTCTACATCCACTATATATATACCAAATATGACTAATAATATTCTCTATAATATTACACATAATACAAATATTCTAGTTTTGATCTGATTCTAATTCACATACATTTTCCTTGGCCATGCTATAATTCTACTTAGACTGATCATGTTTCCTATTTATACATTCAATTTCAAAATGACCATACTTATGATAATAATAACAGTATACATTTGATTTATCATACCTTTCATTAGGATTGGTCTTCTGGGAATCTTTATGTGAAGTGTTATATCCATCTTGGCTACTAGATCTTCCTCTTCCAAATCCAATTCTTCCACATCCTCTTCTATTAGGATTTATACCTCTTGTGTTTCTACCTCTCCCCTACATGTCACATTGGCTTGTGATTGGATCACTTGACCTAGGAAAGGAGGGTTCAATCTATTCAAATATTGCTCATGGGTTTTTAGAGAACCCATCAACTCATCCACTATCAGTTATGACATATTTTTAGACTCTTCAATGTCAATAATAACTATATCAAACTTCATTAGCAAAATACTTATAAATTTTTCCCATAATTCATTGATGTAACATAATATCACCATTCAATTTAAACTAATTAAGTAAACCAAATAATCTAATACCAAAATTATAAATTAATTCATTATCCTTCATCTTAAAGGTTTCAAATTATCCTCTCAATAATTGGAGCTTTGCCATGTTTACCTTATTTTTAAAATTTTATCATTTTTTAAGAATATATTAGGCCTTATTTGAATGATTTTCTACTATAATACTAAGAAAAATGGGATCATACATTGTTTCCTCTATCAATCTTAGAGCTTTAACATCCTTCCTTTTGGTGTCCTTCACTTAAGTCATTCATAAATTTTTGAATTTGGCTGTATCAATTGGATCTCTAACATCAACAAAACTTGATTCCACTAATTTCCACAAGTAATTAACTATTAGGATGGTCTTCATTTTTTTATACCATATATCATAATTCATCCCATCAAAAGTGGGATCTTATTGTCATGTTTTAGCTCTAGGTCTAACTATACCAAAGATTTTTGAAAACAAATAAGATTAAAAGATTTGGATTCAATCCCAAATTATTATAAAATACACTAAAATAAGGAAAATGATGCATGACAAGAGTATACACAAGACACATAATTGTCTCAAATGTGAAAAAAATATTATAAACTGAATTTGATGATTACAAATCTACAACTAAAATTCTTTATTTTATCTATAAACTAATACTATATTTATTCTCTTGTTTTGTTGCTCTTTCTTACAAAATTTATCTTGTTTATGTAATAATTAATACTAAAGATACTAATATATTCTTATTTGTATTCTTATTATAGGCTATTTAAATATTCTATCAGAACTACTATTCTAAATTATTTATTGTGTCTTCTTGCTTGACTAGAATTTGAATTGATGTTTAACATAAACAAACTAATGTTGTTGTTTGTTTTATTTCCTTACTTAAAATATGATCCATATATTTCATAGAGGATTTCCTAATACATCATTTATTAAGGGCTAAAAATTTATTTGATATATGCCCAAACACTTATTTAATGTATGCCTAAAAAACTTAATTAATGCTTAACATGTCAAGCTTAAATTTGTAATATAACATATATTTTAAAATAAATGTGCTATAATAATGTAATTAATAACCTATTTTTGGTCACATTGGCTGATTTAAATTTATTACAACATAATAATTCATTTATTTTGGAATTGATTCAAATAAAATGCAAAAACCTTATGGCTTCATGTGAAACTTACCAAAGGAATAAAAAATATACAATGTGATAAGAAAATGTTTGTTACAACCCTTTCCCATTCCTAACAAACATGGGAATCCATTAACATGGAATTTATTCATTACCTAAAAATGAGGAAAAACATTAATATATTTAGTGTTGGATTGGTTGAAAAAGTATAAATGGATGTTGTAGACATTAATAGAGCTTCACAAGTTGTTGAACTATTTATAGAGCACAATTATAGGTTATGGGTATCCAATAAACATGGTTGGTGATCAAGATCTAATATTCACAAATAATTTGGATGGAGTTTTTTAAACATATTATGAAAAATTAAACTCAAAGTACTAGTTATCACCCTCAAATAAATGGACATGGTTTTTAGTAACTAGTGTCTATAGGGGTACTTGAATAATTATGTTTTACACCATCAATTATCATGGCTAAAATGGTTGAAAATGGTGGGGATTTGGTAAAATACAACACATCATACATCTATTACTATGCCACCATTTAGGTTCATACATAATTGTGATTCTCCCTTGTTGATCGATTGGTTCATTAAAGGTACACATGGTGGTTGTCCTTGACTTTCTTGAAGAAATTTGTAAATTTTTAAGTAACTAAAGGAAGGAGATACAATTTATGATGAAATCAAAACATGGCCAACATTGGAGTGAGAGATATTTTAAGGTGTATAACTAGGTATCCTTGAAGCTATCCATATAAGTATATGTCTCCTAAAAGAATTGACCAGATAAAATTTAACCTCAATACGATGGGCCTTACAAATATTTTGGGATATGAGGGAAAGGTTGCATAAACTTTTGAGATTCCAATTAGAGCTCAAATTCATAATAAATTCCATGGCTCGTGGGTATAAAAGGTATTAGGGAAGAATATTAAAACTTTAAACATTGATCCATATGTATCCATTACACAATTTATATATAATTCCCACACCTACTCATAGATGTTCATGTAATAGATGCCTCAAATAATAGATTGTGCACTTCATAGCTTGAAGTCATACATAAGTCACTAACATCTACTCATAGACTCAATTGTTCCTTTAGACCCCACCTTAGCACAACTATGTATCAACCTACCTTGATTGGTTAATTTAGAATGTGGACCAAATAGCCATTAATATCTAATGGAGTATCTCAAGATCAAAGGTCATTAAAGACTAGATGGACATTAACAATTCAAACCATTTCTAACTACCACAACTCACAAGATATTAATGCACTATAAACACCCTCCTTGATAACTATAAATTATTTAATACTACTCTTGTAATCATGCATATATGATATGTAATATATAAATTTGGCCAAGAAGCTAAAAACATAACTAGATCAATGAATTTTACATAGGTGTAACACAAAGAGCTTTCTCCATTCATCTACTCTATATACATGCACTATAGACATTGAAATATATTTTCCCAATTATTTCATTTATGAATATAAGTTTCATTTCCTAAAAATAAGACTTTTACTCTATTGAATGTGTGTTTGATTTTTATGTCTAAATACATCTCTAAATATTCACTCTATACAACCAAACTTGGTTGTCCCTTGCACACCTAGTCATGGGCCCCATGGTGTAGATTATTGGTAATAGAGATTTGATCTATTCATTTCTATGCCTATAGACACATGATCATAATGAGAGATGTTTAGCAGTTAGTTCTATTTTAGAGACTATAAAATAATGTCATAGAAAGAGTAAGATGGATGACACATATAACCAACATAAGGTAGCCCCAAAATTTTTAATTCTCATCACCAATAAACTAGAGGCAAAACACATCAAAATTTTATCCTAGTTCCATAATTTAATGATGCATCTCAGCCTAACATCTTCCCATTCATCTGAAAAGTATGCTCCATAATGATTCCAGTAGTAAACCTCTTTACAAGTCAATAGTAATATCCCTCTATTTAAAGGAAAGATTGACACCAATTGGATTGTTATAATCAATAATCTGAGGTGTACTTATCATTAAATAACTTTAATGATGCTAATAATATCACCTTTATAATATTGAATATGTCCATTATGATCATCCACTAGTGTGAGACCTTCAGTGCACAACATGAATTCCAATCAAATAATGGAATAATTTTGTTTATGCATTAAAGGAGGAGTAATAACCTTTTTGACACTTTAAATTTTAATACATCAAGTTACAACAATTTTATCATTATAAGAATAAGTCAATGGAATATTAAACCAACACATTCCATGACTACTCTATATGCCTACAAGATAACTTGAGTGAAAAACATAGGGTGTTGAAGTACATTAGTAGACTCTCACCTTATATCTAAGTGAATCTTAAATTATTGACATCAAACACTTTGGGATAAACATATCACATCATTTCCAAGATTGAATCCAAGGTAAGGATGTAGCAATATTCTACCTCCTCATCCAACTTAGTATACTCGAAATAACCCTTACACAATTCCACATCGTATCCTTATATGTAGAATCATAACACTTCACACAAATGTGAGTATCCTCCAGAGAGTGTGTAAAACTTGAAGGATATTATGAATTATACTTTATACAAAATAAATAATAATTCAAGTGATAAGTGGTGCCACTACCATCGCTCATCGAACCATAATGAATCTGAATATCATGCACAATAGTCCTTGATCACATAGTCTGCATCAACACCCACACTGATGGTTAAAATTAATAAATATACCTCTTGTTTAAGTACGATCACCACTATGATTGAAATTTTTAAAGAGTTTGAACATATCTTCCACACCAAGTTCTAGGTGAAGGGTCAACTTCTCCATGTCATCATTGATAGTGGTAGTCTTAAGAACATAATTTATTAATCAAAATTTCAACACCTTGGTCTTACCATTACTACACATCCCAAGACATATTCTTTGGGGTGGCTATAGTAGGGGAAAGATATTTAAGTCTAGTGATAGTGAACTTTATGGTACAAATTCATTCCGATGGAGGTTAATCTCACTTGTGACATTGTACCTCTATAGGTATTGAACATATTATTGGGGAGACCATATATGTATGACTGTGAATCTACATATTAAGCCAAAACATAATGTTAGACTATCCATGTGCAATATCATTTATAACACCTCCTTGAGTGAGTTACCATGACTAAAGTCACCTTATTATCTGATAATAAGTGTCATATAATTATCTTGCATGCATATAAGTTTATTTTTACCATGGTCTACCTTGACACACCTACATAATAAAAGATAAATCACACTATGGAATTGCATAACACTCACACAATATAACA
Source organism: Torreya grandis (assembly GCA_037957365.1). Classification (NCBI taxonomy): domain Eukaryota; kingdom Viridiplantae; phylum Streptophyta; class Pinopsida; order Cupressales; family Taxaceae; genus Torreya; species Torreya grandis. The sequence continues at coordinate 3,331,450 of JARHVA010001172.1, forward strand.
TCAAAAGTATCTATACATATTACTATATTATATTATAAAAGTATTCATATAAAATAAATGACTTATAAAATAATTCATAATAAAACACCACATTGATTTGGTTCTTGAATCCCCTCTTCAGAATAACCCCCTGTATCATAAATCAGTTTTAGAAAATGATGAAAACTAGTGCTAAATAAAATATCTACTTGATCAATGTAAGATAAATCCTATATTTTCACCTTATGTGAGTCTAACATTCCTTACACTCAAGAAGGATGGAACTTGGTGACTCTGCATAGACTATCATGCACTCAACATGATAGTGGTGGAAAATTAGTACCCACTGCCATGCATTGATGACCTTTTGGACCAACTCTAAGGAACTCAATACTTAACTAAGATAAAATTTAATTTATATTACCATTAGGTTATAGTATATCTTAAATATGTATAAAATATAATGTTCAAGATGAAATAAATATTGTATTAATGGTTGGTCATGCATTTCAGCCTAATCAATGCACCATCCACTTTCATGTGATTGATGAATGATCTAATTAGGCCATTCCTAAAACACTTCATAATAATATACTTGGGTGACATAATCATCTTAAAAAATAATTATTAGGAGCATATGGATCACATGTCACACATATTCAACACCTTTCATCAACACAAGTTATAAGCCAACTTAGCAAAGTGTACATTTTTTGTTGTTCAGATGCAGTACTTAGGATACATCATCAATCACATAGGCATTTATGTAGATCTAAATAATATTAAAGTGATCCAATATTATCCTAATCAATGTAATATCATAAAATTAAGGAGTTTTAGTGGAATTTATAACCTTTAGTATAGGTTCATCCTTGATTTTTCACACATCTCTTTGGATCTCATCTAGATAACACATGTAAAATCCAAATTCGATTGGAATCATGAAAAAAAGTGCACTTTTGAGGCACTCAAGAAACACCTATGTGTAATGCCTATTTTTTTAATGCTTAACATTATATATTACTTTGAAATTCACATTGATGCATTTGAATATGTTCTCAATGTAGTGGTCATGTAACATGGACATCTGGTCACATACCACTCATAAATGCTCAATGACATGGTGTAAAGGTACTTCACCTAAGAGAAATAAATATATGTTATTGTTTAATTAATTATTCAATGTCTCCACTACATTATATTGAAGGAGATATTTGTTTATTCATCACAAGACACTTTAGTTCCTATAAATGTAGAATAATATGGAGAATGTATGACACTTGAAATCGATGACTTATCTATATTAGTTACATATCATGATAAAGCATAATAAATGGAAGTAAAAGAGTAAATTAGATTACCTTAGCTAACCATTAGTTCATACACTCATCATAGTGATAGACACATGTGGACACAACTTCATAGATTGGGTATCCCTATACTCAACTGACTAGGACTTCTTAGCAAATTATGCTAACCCAAAAAAAGGTATAAAGGATTAGGAGTTATACTTGTTTGACTAAATTCTCTATAATATCAAATATTTATGACTAAATTCTCTATAATCTCAAATATTTATATATTCCTAATGGCACATGTCACAAATGAATCATTTGAGAGGCACACTATGCTAAGACCTTCAAATACTTTAGTGTGACAAAGATTCTAGCCATATTATAGTCACACCTCTACTAGATGCACATGCGCATAGACATGGAATACCACAAAAAGTCTATAATTCCTTGTTTCATTACCAATCCCACAAACAAGAATCTAGGACTTTACACTACCAATTCCATCTATACCATAAGAATCTATGAATATGGATTTCATGACTGGGTTACCTATGATGAGATGCAACAATAATACTATGTTCATTGTAGTGGATAGATTTTTTAAGATGGATATCATGGTCACATGTAAGAAATACATTGGTGTAGTTGATACTACTTAAGATTTTTTCAACCATGGTTGGGTTCATTTTGGGCTTCCAACATCTATAATTTCTAATCAAGATCGATGCTTTGTAATTAATTTTTGTCAAAAATTATGGAACTTGATGAGTATAAAATTAGATCAATTGATAAATTCTCATCTATAGACATATGGGAAAACTAAAGTGGTCAATCATACACCTATTGATATTATAAAAAAATACAACCACACACATGCTAATATTTTGGATGATAATATCTTGGACATTCAACATGTCTACAATATATCTCTTCATATATCTATGGGTCATAGTCCATTCTAAACATGTCTTGAGTTTGAACATTCAACACCTATAGACATCTCCTACCATACACCAAATGACACTGAGTCACACACATAGGAATGGGAAGTTGATAAACATGAGAATTTTATATGACACATTCAGTCTTTTCATCAATAGGTTTGATTTATTCTCTCTTACACATAAGAAAAGTATAAAGAGTGCCATGATGCACATAAAGCACCTTATGCATTCCAAGTTGATAATAAATTTTAGTTTTACCTTCAAAAGGAATTATTCAAAGGTCTACACTGGAATATCAAGCCTCTACACTATGTTCCTTACACCATTCTATATGTATTTGGTAAAAATGCCTTTTTTATTGATCTACCTTAGTAAATGGGCATGAACCTAGTCTTCAATGTGGAACTTCTCAAGCCTTACACTCTACCACTTCTTGAGCTAGTAGTGACACAACATCCTTTTAATTTGGATCCTGAACACTTACATCATATAAATAAGGACCATATCATTGAAGTGATATACACATACACCCACCATGGCATACATCAATTTTTTTGAGTGGTTAAGGTTGGAAAATATGCTGATCAAGTTAAGTGGTATACTTATCAAAAAATTTCAGTGCAGTTTACTTAGCTACACCTCAATGTAATAGAGACCATTGATATTCAACAAAGGGATAATGATCCACACATAGATGTTTTAAATTAAAATACAATCCTTGTTTATTATTCTACATAGATATCTCACTTTTCATTCAAAAATGTATACTCATTTTCTTAAAGATGGCTCATAACCTTAGGAACAAGTCTCACACCTACTCATATAATTTCATATAATGTTTACCTTAATTCATATCTTACACACATTTATATGCACTTCAAAACTCATATTCCCATGTACATCACTAGAAACTATTCATGAAATCACTTGTTCCTCTAGGCCCCACCTCATCATAAACATGTTTTGGTCTACCTAGACTACGTGATTCATAATGATGCCCAACTATATATTAGCTACCAATGGATGATCCTAAGATTAGAGTTCATTGAAGATAACCTTTAAATTAAATATTAATATGATTTCTAATTTCCACATATGACATGATATTGACATGCGTATCAACACCCTCCTTAGTAGTTATATAGTAGTTAATACTACTCCTGTAATTATGCATGTAAAATATGTAATATATGCATATGGATAATAAGATATTAACACAACCATATCAATGAATTTTACATAGTTATGGCATACTTAAATTTATCCACACACATACTCCATATCCATGCACTGTAGACATTGTACTTTATTTTACCTATTCTTTCATTTATGAATAGAAGTTGTATTTTCTAAAATTAAGACTTTTACTCCATTGAATGTGTGTTTGATTGTGCCATTTGAATACATATCCATGCATTCACTCAAAAAAATCCAACTCAATTATCCCCCACACACTTGGTCCTAGGCCTCAAGGTATAGATCAAACATTCTACCTCCCCTTAATTAAAGATGTTTTTTTTTTTTTACTCTTGAGTGAATATTAGTAACATTAGAAAATAAAATATCAATGTACTTTTTGAATATCAAATTTAGTGGAAGGATTTTCCACTAGAGGATGGTAGGTTCCATAAATATTGTAGCACCTAATAATGGAATATATTTGGGAAAAAGTGTTTGAAGGAGGCAAGTTGTTACAATGCTTAAAATTAATAAGCTTTAACACTAAGTAGTAGAACCTGATGGATCCAATTGAAGTAGTTATATGGGTTCACTAAAAATGTTCTTTTCTTTTGTTCATAAAAGGGGCCTACTATTATATGGTCACTAGATTTTTGGTTTATTAGATGTACTTTTTGTAAGATAAATATTTATCCCACATCTAGAAGATAAAAAATATAAAATGGGGAAAATGTCTTAAATAGACTCTTAGGTACTAAAGTGGGGTATGGTTCTGGGAAATAATGTATAATGATCATGTTTGGCCAAGATACATCTAGACTATCTTAGATTTAGCCTATGTTTCCATCCACACCTCTTAAATAAATTTTTATTCTCTTTTGTGTAATGTTGATCTATTTTCAAAATGTCATAGGTTTTTATTCTTTTTAGTCCTTATAAAAATATCATTTCTCATTTTTTAACAATGTAGATTTGAGTCTTGTTTCCATTAATTACATAGAAATTTTTTACTTGAATTTTAGATAATCTTTAATATCTACCAAATTTCAAATTTTGGTAGTGTTACATGATGACACATCCCTGAGGATCTAAGGGACATCCCAAAAATCCCTCACATGACCCCCTACCCAAGAAAAAAAAGGAACATCACTAAGACATGTTCAAAAAATAGGGATACCACTTTTTTTTAATGTGTCAAGGACACTATAAAATCCATGGGATGATAAAGGGGCATAAATTTTAATGAATTAACTCCAAAAAAATTCTTCCAAAAAAATTTACTTCAAAAAAAATGAAAAATTAAATTTTAACACTAAAAACCCCTTGAAAACTTAAACAAAAACCCTAAACTACATTATCAATCACCACTCTAAAAAATTGCAAAGAGAATAATAAAAAAGTTTGAATATGAGGAGAAAATAGGAGAAATAAAAATATGATTTTTGGGTTTTTAGTTTGCATTCATTGAGTAAACCAATTATTTACATTTATTACATTTTATAATAAAAAATTGCATCTTGTTTACAAGTTCAAGGTTGTAATTGTAAAAAAAGAATCATTTTAAAGTCATTTGGATATTTTTTAATTTTTTTCCAATATGAAAATATTTTATTCCTAATTATCTAAGATATCATATATTTAACACATTAAACCAACCAATTAATTCAATATGTTGAAATCGCTTTTTAATTTTTTTGTTTAGGTTTTAGTTTTTAAATATAAAATAAAATAAAATAAATTATTCTCATTACATTTATTGTTTTTATTTTATTATATATTAATTTTTTCACTTGGAATAGGTTTTAGTCTTGTTGAGACCATGTAGTTTGATTAGAACAAGTGAGATCTGCATAGTTGCATGGTGACTATACATCCACTTGCACATTTCCATTCATGTCATTGAAACAACCCCATTTTTTTAGTATTGTTACTTTTGGGTTAAAAAATAGGGTTATGAGTAGGACCAAATATGTAATTTTTTATTATGCATATATTTTTACTTCATTTAATTTATCCCACATCCCATAAATGAAATCATGTACATGAAAAACCTTAACTAGTGAAATTAACTCTAGCATGTTTTATAGGGAAGAATGATATCTTATTAATTTTTCATCTAACTCAAGAAAGATCTCTATGTGGGTCCATATGGATAGGTCCCAACCTATATGTGTTCAATTTTATTCTCAATAGGACCCCCTAGGTATCCTTACCCTACCTATGTATCTCACATCCATGGAAGCCTGGGTATAGGTTGGGGTAGGTAATATTGTCATACTTGGGATGTTTGAGATAAGTGTTTAGGTTAATAATGACATTTAAATTTTAGGATTGATTAATAACCATTAGGATTTTATTTATTATTATTAAAACTAGATGTTATATCATTCATTTATAAGCCATGAATAAAAGTATATCATGATACTATCTAACTTAACAGTGATGTTTACTATAACAAGGTTAACAATTAGAAACACACCTATACAATCCATGGAATTGAAATAGGATTTTAAAATTCCTAAATTTAATATAATTTGTGTAATTAAACATACCATTATATTACTACCCCCATTTTAGATAATTTTACCATGATCTATAAGCCTTAAGAATCATTGTATGACATGCTTCCACTTATCACTAAGCATATTACACAAATAATTCACTATTGTAATATAGGTAAGTCACCATGGTTTTTGTCATGGACCTATGTCATCACATAAGTAAAAATAATACCATTGATATGTATTACTTAAATTACTATTTTAGTAGCAGTAGATCATCCTGTAGATAGTCACTTAGAGATCAACTCTCTATAATGTTGTCTACTTGGCAATTGGTCATCATCCATGAGAACTAGTTATATATTTAGGTTAGATTTATTTATCATAATTAAAGTAAATTAAATATATTTAATTTATAAAATTTTAATTCCTTGCATTATTCACTAAATTCTCTTAATAACTCTTCTAAGAACATCAAAACCATTTGGACCAATAATTAACTTATTTTTTTACATTTATTGTCATATTTATGTTACAACACTTAAGCATGCCTATTTCCATTTTAATCCAAAGCATGACCTTTATTAAATTATCTTCTTCAAATATAATAACCATGTACTCAAAGGATGAACCTTATTTAGTATATATTGAAGTCATATTGAAACCATAGTGTCAATTTAGTAACCTTCCATCACTGATATATTAGTTCGTGAAATAAAACTAAGACATATGAACCATATTAAAATATTAATTTGATAATCTATTCATATTAAAAGTGAAATAAATTCATAACTTAATTTCATCACACTTTAAGAACCAAATAACCATAATATTACTATGCATTCACTTTACCCCTGAAATGATTTATATAACATCAATAATAAAATGAATAAAATTTGAACTCAATGAAAGATGCTCAATTTAAGAAATTTGAATCATTTAAATTAGTATCTTAATGAATAAATTTAATCCTAATTTCACTTGGCTATAATATACCAATGGAAACCAAATATCAAAAAAATATTGATGGGAAAGGAGTTTTAACAACAAGTTTATTCTTGTCAGTGACAAGCTTAATCATGTCACATTAGGAACTTATGTACAACTGCATAGAAATAATTCAAACCTAATACATAATGTTTCTCAATACATAAAAATTAACCCATTATAATTCATACTAACATGCATACACAACATTTCATAAAAACTATCATTTTTATGCCAACATGGTCTCAAATTTAATCACTATTACACACTTAAAACTAAAGTCTTAACATGAATCGACAAGGGAATAAAAATTCATTTTTTTTGTGCATACAACTAGCATTTATTATTTTCTATTTAATATAATTAATAACCTTTAGTTAACCAAAAATAATTAACACCATCATTAATCAATTGAGTAATGGAATTCAAGCTAGTAATTACTTAGCCTTTCAATCCATGTCCTTATTTATAATTTAACAAGTATATAATATACTAACCCAACATTGGAAGTTAGAATATATTAAAAAAAATGGAAATAAATAAAGTAATAATTAACTAAAGATATAAATAAATCAATGCTACAAGTATATTTATGTTTCCATATTTGTCTAATATAACAAGTAATTAATAGCTTGGTATTTATAAGAAATGCTATGGGAAAACAATAAGTAGTTAATAATACAATATAACATGCTAACAGAGATATTATATAAATGGAAACCATCCAATATCAAATGAATTAATAATATGGAACCAACTGATATCTGCATCCTTACATGAATTGACCTAACCCATCCTATGAGCCCCTAGTCAATGGCCCTCACCACCCCCAACCATCAGGTGGGTAGTGGAGTTTAGCCTTTGATATTTTGGGACATGGACATGATTAATAGGGACACATAATACATCACTAAAATTTCAATAGCTTCAAAAAAAAATAAATGGACAATAAATTCACAACTAAAATTTAATCTTAAACTTGACTCAAAATAGGCACATTAGCCTTAACAATCCTTATCTTTATCCAAAGGAATTTTCGGTACCAATTTGGATATATAATCTAAGTTGATAACCATTCATCATATATTCAAGTATACCAATAGTCCAAAAAACATATCCCAATGCCAATGATGAGGCAAAACATTACATACAACCAAGAGGTAAATGTGAAACATTCACATATTATTTACATATAAAACTAGTTCTATAAAAACACCAAGAATTTTAAACTTCTTACCCTTACACCATAAAATTATTTACAACCATTTAAATCCTATTAAAAAAGTATACAAAAAGTGGTAAAACATTATAACTAACCCTATTATATTTGGGTCAATTTCTTTAATAAATTGCATGCCAAATAAGAACATCAAGTAAAATGGCTTGGCTCAGGTGGTAAAAGCAATACACATAATAGATAAAAATAGTTGAGATGAATGCCCTTTCCACTAGGTTGAATATGAATAAGTGAAATAATGCCACCCAAACAAAGCCAACTTTATCCAAGAATGGTATATTAATATGCTAGGGTAAAAACCCAAAATTAGTTATTTTTCTCAAGCATTTATAGTAGGTAAAAGGTCAAAATTAAACCCAATTGAATAATTATATAAATATAAAACTTTAGACATTAGTTTAATCTTTATGGCCAATCAATCACAAGAAACAAGTACATTCACAACCAAAATAAAAAGTGTTTACAATGATTTGAGTTTGAAGGAGAGATTTTATGCATAGGGTTTAAAACCCAAAAATCCCAAATGACCTGGTCGTATAAATCTACCTTACCCAAAAAATTTAAATAATGAATTGAAATAAAATATTCATATTGATATAAATAAATTTGGGTATTTGAAAGTTCATCAATAAGTCCTTGGGCTAACTCACAAGCATGTAAATAATTTATTTTACTTGCACAATATAAATAAATGGATATTCATTCTTTTTCCTTTTTCAAAATAATGAATTACTTATCTATAACTAACCTTTCCCTATGGAAGTATAATGGAGTTCTGATTTTTTTTTCTTGCCCTTTAAATACTATGTCATCCTCCTTCTTTATTACCCATGGCTTAAGCTTCTCTAGTCTCCATCCTCTATCTTGGCAAGGTTTTTAAGCCCTATTACTCACAAATCCCACCATTTTCTCCCTTATAGGGTTTTCTTATTTTTCCCCCAAGTTTTTCTCTTACACATTCCTCACCTAACCACTCGAATGTGGCACTATGGGAGGAGAGCCAAATATGCTTAATTGATGGCATGCCTCACTTAAACCCATTGACTAATATTTTAGTCATTATGATCCTTTTAATAAAATATCAAAGGCCCACAACCTCCTCACTCAGGTCATCATTAAGGAAATCAAAACTTATAAAAAGAACATTAGGGTCCCTCTACATAGTTAAATCAAATTAATAACAAGATTTCAAACTAACACCACCAAGGGATCAAGAGTTAACATTAAGATAATGAACCCCACAAGATAATTAATCATTAAAGTGTTCCAAAAACATGAGAATTAAAATGAAACAAGGAAAAAAAATTAAAGACACCAATAAATATAATGGTCATGCATAAATATGATCAAATTCAAAATGAATAATACTAAGATAAGAAAAGACAATATTAAAAAATGAGCAAGATGATACAACTAAAACAAAAGAACAAAATGATAGACTACTACTGCATAGATGACTAGGCGGTTTATGCATATTATCTCTTTTACCAATGTCTATATCACCTAAATGCTTAGTTCCTCTATCCTTTATTTCCCTAGATTTTAGAATCCACCACAAAACTAGCTCATGTACTAGTACTTGAAGCCATAAATGGCATTGACAACACATAAAGGACATGGTAATAATATAACTAAACTGAATAGTATAAAGCATTAGAAATGAATCATAATCAATAATGAATCATGATAGTTAAATTACCTCATTTTCAACATAATCCATAGTCACAATAATTATTCAAGTATCAACTAAAACTAACAAATCATGATTAAATCATAATACAATCATCACTAGTCTGGGCAATCTATAATCATACGATAATGTTAAAATAGTAGATCTAAAAGTAGAGTTAAACATTATAAAAAGTATGTTGTTAAACATATAATAGTCTATGAAACATGAGATAAAATTTATATTATAACATCCTCCTCCCCTTAATTAGGAGTCATCCCAATGATAAGCCAAAATAACCAAGGATAGAGTTGTTCAAATATATTTGCATCTTCCCTAGTGGCAATCCTTGTACTTAATGGGTCTCATTATATCAAGGTTTGTTGAATTTATTTATTTCTCAATTTAATGTGGTGATGACCCAATATTTTTAATAGGTCTAACTACATCTTTTCCTCCTTTGTAACCTATAAATTTTTCCAATCCAACACATGAGATGGATTAGATACATATTTCCTTATTAATATAATATGAAACACATCATGAATTTTTAATAGGGAAGGAGGTAACACTAACTAGTAGGCAATAGGATTGATTTTATCCACAATGTTGAATTGGATAATAAAGTGAAGAACAAACTTGGAGGTTTTCCAAAACTTGATGTAATTTTTTTTGCTCTTACACATACAAACCTTTTCACCTATAGAAAATTCATTGGGTGTCTTTTTTTAGATCAATGTAACTCTTTTATTGATATGAGGCAACCTTTATATTATGGCATATTATGGACATATACTCATCATATTATAACAATAATTTTGGACCAGTAATGGATCTATTTTCTAAATTATCTTGGTTAAGTGGGGTTATGCATTTCTACCCATATAAGGCTTTAAAAAGAGACATTTCAATTTCAAAATGATAAGAGTTTTTATAAGAAAACTTGACTAAATAGAGGTAATCCTCCCACTTAGTTTTTTGATCCATGACATACATGTGTAACATGTCCTCAATTACTTGGTTTAGCATTTCGTTCTGACCATTTATTTCCAGGTGGTATGAAGAATCAAAATTCAATTGAGTGCCAAAAGCTATGGTCAAAGTTTTCCTGAACCTTGATGTGAACAAATTATCTCTATCAAATATAATTTCCTGTAACATGCCATGAAAATAAACCACTTTTTTCAAAAAGCAATCATAAAATACATTGCAATTCAATTCTTACCAATAAAGTGGCCAATCTTGGTTGCTTTATCAATTACCACTAAGATATTATCATGATGAATACAAGATTTAGGTAGCCCAATAATAAAGTCAAGTGAAACTATTGCCCATTTATCTCTTGGTATGTCATGTGGGTATATAAATCCCATAGGATGATAATGTTAAACATTTACACACTATCATTCTAAATAACTTGCCAAAAACATGGCCACGTCATTCTTTTCATCTCATGGGTATTTTTGACCCCTAGATGGGGAAAATGGGGTGTTGTATGCACTTTGTGAAGCATAACATTATGTATTCCACCTGATTTATATGTAATAAGTTTTATTTTGATGCCTTACAAGGCCATATTTCTTAACAAAAAAATCAGCAAGATCTTTTTATAAAGTATTTTCAGCCACTCCTACATTTACTTGGTAGTATTTATCAACAAACTATTGTTTTAAGACAACACTTCTATAATTTTATTGAAAAATAAATAAGGCAACAAGGTATGTATGCTTTTTGAGTGAATAATCCATGCAATATTCCTTGCCCTTCACATTAGATATGTCCATGTCAAAATTGATGACAAACTCCAACCATCTATACTAGAGGGCATTCAATTTGTCTTGTAAAAATAACTGTTTTAGGTTACAGTGCTCAGACTTTACCTTGAAATGTTTGTCAAGAAAGAAATGCTTCCACTATTTTAGTGTATGAACTATGCTAGTAAGTTATAAATCATGCATGGGATAATTATTTTCATCTTCCTTGAGCTTGGGGGACTCATAGGCCACTACTTTACCTTCTTGGGTTAATATGCCACTGAAGCTTTCCTTAGAAGCATCAAACCATACCTTGAAATGACCATTTGGGCTAGGTATAATTAGAATAAGAGATGTTATCAACAAATCTTTAATATTTTTGAAATCCTCTTAACATTTAGGTATCCAAGCAATTTTTTGCCTTTACACTATAATGACATAATGGGGCTGGCCAGGTAGGAGAAATTCTCTATAAATCACCAATAGTACCCAACCAAGCCCATAAAAATGTGTACTTCATGAAAATTAGAAGGAATAGGTCACTCTTTAATGGATTGAATTTTTTTATGTCTACAATAATTCCCTTATTATAAATCACATGCCCCAAGTAATGCATTTAAATTTGATAAAAGGCATATTTGGACAACTTTATAAATAGTTTAAGATATCTTATCCTTTTAAAAACTAGCCTTAAGTGTTCATCATATTCAAATTAATTCTTTGAGTAGATGAGAATGTCATTTAAGAACAATAGTACAAATTTGTCTGAGAAATCTCTAAAAATAATTTTCATTAGATTCATAAATTTAGCAGGTGTGTTTGTGAGGCCAAAAGGTAAATAGTGAACTCATAATGGTTGTATCAAGTTCATAAGACTATTTTGTATATGTCCTCCTCTTTTGTCCTCAATTTATGGTAGTTGGTTCTTAAATCAATTTTTGTAAATACTATTGTATCTTTCATCTGATCAAATAAATCATTAATTTAGGGTAGCAGGTAACAATTTTTTATCATTACCTTGTTGAACATATGGTATTAAATGCATAGATTTAAAGTTCCATATTTATTCCTTATGAAGACCACTAGAGCACCCTAAGCTAACATACTTTTCTAGATCCTTCCTATATCTAAAATTTCTTGTAACTCAACTTTTATCTCTTAAAAATATGCCATGTTCATTCTTTAAGGGGATTTTGATGTCGGGGTAATCCATACCATAGCCTCAATGGAGAAGTCAAAATCATGTTTAGGTGGTAAATTAAGTAATTTTTAGGAAAAATTTCTATAAATTCTTGTATGATAGGGAAATATAAATAGGACTATTCTTTTTCTTTGGAATATTCCTATAATTGGACTCCATAAAATTTACAAACTTTTCTCACAACCTCTTTAATTACAAATCTAAAATCATATTATGAGTTTCTGGACTTTGAAGGTCTTGTATCTCTATAGGTTTTCCATACTATTCAGAGGACTTAAATTTGATGTTCTCACACCCGTCAATTGATGTCAATAAGGCCATCATTGTTGTCTACAAGACCATCAAATTTTAGTACCTATGTTTAATTGTGTGAGCTTAAAATTGATGTTGTCACAACCATTAATTAATGTCTATGAGGCCATCATTGAAATCCATGAGGTTGTCAATTTTTATCCCCTATGGATAATTATACAAGCTTAAATTTAATGTGCTCATGACCATCAATTAACGTTTGCAAGGCTATCATTGGCATCCATGAGATCATCAAATTTAACCTCAAGAACCAATCTCATTTGGATAAATGAACATGTTTATATTCATGTTGCATGATCAATAGGACCTTATTTGGAAAATAAACATGCTTAAGATTCACTAATATTTTATTAACCTTTGACCTACCATAGACTATGTAAAATTGCATGGGAACAATTATAAACACCGTAGACTTAGCTTAAATATAATTCAGTCATGTTTCTTAACATTTGCCCAAACCTTAGTCCAAAATATTATACATGGTCCACATATGTCCCATGATATTTTGGTATATTTTATTGGATTGATCTACAAAATGTAGAGACCTATTTCTACAAATCTTAGCTTGGAACTTTTACCCTAAATTTTTGTCATATTTATTAATACTATAAAAACTTAGGTTTAAAACATTGTGTTAAGCCCTTTCTATTATTATTCAAGGTCCACTTTTTAATATGATCTAAACCTAGATTAAATAATTTATCCTAAGGTTTATTTCATGTTCATTAACATGAAATAAAACCATAGTTTAAATCATTTAACATAAGTTCTTTATATATCCTGACCCTAATTTAAACATCATGCACCTTTGTAGGATCTATGGCCCAAGTTCAGTCATGCATGATTAATCCAATGGAGAGAGGTTGAGTCAAAGTTTAAAATGAGATTTGAGAAAGAAAAAATATCCACATGGTGAGAACATGTTAGCTAACAAGGATGAAAAGATACAAAGCTTAAAAGACCTATGAGACTACCAAGTGACACAACCTTAGAGCCAAGTATATATAACGACCAATGGCATGCAAATATTAGGATTGAGATCAATAATTCATGTTGATCAATGTATAATGATCCTACATAGTGAGGTGAAGAGGATTTTTAAAAATTTGATGGTTAGGTTTTGAATATTAATGAGCATCTTGGTATGAAAACCCCACATAAGTGCCATGATGATTTCACATCGATATAAAGAGATAAAGTTGAAGATCTTATGGGCATAGAAAAGGAAAAGGTAAAAATTTGAAGGTCCAAATCAAATATAAGGAACAAACTTGCTTAATCTAAAAATAAATCACCATTAAAGCTCAAAAAGACTTTAAAAAAACCTTAAATATCTATAAATCCATAATTCAATCATGAATTGATCATAATCAAACTCGAGAGAGTCTAATTACCATTCAAGAAACTGAAAACTGATCTAGAGGTGAATTATAGACCACTAGTGAGAATTTGAAAGAATTCACAATCATGCTAGGTTGAAAACAACATAGGCAAGACATAGAGCTCTATTTAACCATAGATACATAAGGGAGAGTCTTCAAAGATATCAAATTTGATATTATAGCCTTGAACACTAGAGATAACAACTCATCCAAGCTTTTTTAGACCATTGAGAAGCTATTAACCATTATAAAATAGGATGAAAATATTGCATCATTCAACTAGAGATATGATGACCTTCTCACCATTCAAAAGATAAGTCTTCACTATGTGGCATCAAAACTAGAGGTACTACATTGCATCGATGTTATTGATCTTATTTTTAAGGATTGTAAAATTGATTACGACATGATAATACATGAGTGTGATTTTAATATAATTGTCTACGTCTACCCTATTACCTTCAAAATTTATGATAAGTTACCCAAACCTTAGGTGGATTTATCCAAATTCAAATAATGGTCTGGTAAGAATGACATGAAAACTATCCTTGCCCCATGGCTATATTTAGGAACCTAGGTAATCTCTGACCTTAATGAAAGAATCCCAATCACCCAATTTAGGGCTATATTAGGATGATTATGACATTACTTAACAGATTATATGTAATCCCCTCCACCACCTATTTTAACAAAATCTGGGTCCCTTTTGTGTATTTCATGGTTGAGAAAGGACTTACTCCCACTCTTGGAGAAAAGATCGGTATCTGCTTGAAAAAATAATTCTCTAAAATAAAGAAGAAAACTATCAACCATTTATATATGATGTCATATCTTTTAAATTCATTAATATCCATTATCAAAATCCCCAACATAAAATAATGGTCACCTAATGGGATACAAATAGTCTCCCAATATTATTCCAAATTACATATATTCAAGTACAATGACCATATTCAGTTCATATGTGACTACATATACCTAGACTTATTTTAAGCCATTACAAAGATCCCTATTATGAGGGTTATCCCTTTGATAAATAAGTATCTTGAGCTCATTTATGACATTTAGCTATATCTATATTACACTATAATCTAGATATAGGAAATATGAGCCAACCCATTAGGTTACCAGTCCATCTACCCACAAATTTTGTAGATCAAGAGGAACCTTACCAGTTATTACATATAATAGATAGATTATTTAATATCAAAATGAAGGGACTTCTCCATTCCTTACACTTGACCATTATTAGGACTATGTTTCAAAATTGGGATAGTGTAGAGACTATCTCTAGGCATAAGTCCTCCTTCAATTTTTAGATTGATGAGATGAGACAATGGGACCCATATGAAATGGTTAAATTTTTTTTAAGGCCAAGTAGATCAACATGACTTATAAACATTTCCTTTGTGTCCATGATATAATTTACATCGAAGCTTCGTCATTCACAAAAGTCTTGACAAGGTTAAATAAGCATAACATCAAGCTCGAAGCTAGACTACTAAGAGAGAAAAAGCCAAGTGAGGACCTATGGTAGATGGGGCATTTTTAGTATCATTTTTTACTAGGACCATCTTATATACCTCCTCAAACTACACAAGGGCTAGAAGAAAATAGACATGAGGAGAGGAGACCTAGTGAAGTGACATCTTCCACAACTCAGCTTAAACCAAATTCATCTATTGAATAGATTGACATAATTACATTGGATTTTAAGGAGATAGTAGAGGATTACTTAAAATATATAGCTATTGCTTATGAATTAGATAAATAATAAGTATAAATGGAATAACCTTAGTCCCAAACTATGGAGGAAGAAAAGGAAGAAAAGGGAAAGAAATTAGCTTTAGAATTAGTCCTAGTTACAATCCAACCCAAAAGGAAAGATGAGTTTCTCTAGTTCAAGTAAGAGGAAATAATCCCAAATTTAAATTCACTCAACCTTGGAGTGAAGTCAAATTTTTTAGTGAAGACAATCTAATTTATGGGCCCTTCCATTTCATAATACCTTATATATAGTAAGTTGTAAAAGGTTCCAACCATGTACTACCATTGGGTTGTCACCAAGTATATTAACATCCATGTACATGATTAAATCAATCCTTGGATTGTGAAATTATAAAAACAAGAAAAAGAGAGATGCTTAACTACCCTTGGAGAGTTAAGTAAAACATAAGTGAATGCTCCTAGAACATTAAGTGGAATACAATTTGAGATCCTTACTCTTCAAGTGATTGAATCATCATTGGGAGTTTAGTTTAACCTAAATACAACCAATATGGAAAGAGTAATTGATAAGAAATCCATGGTTAAAGGTGAATAGTTCACCTTTCAAAAACCTGAACTTTTTTTTGGTCTAACTCTAGTATTATGGCAAAAGCTAGGATAAGATAAGATGTTTGTGGAGAAAATCCTTAAAGTGGCCCATGATCAAAGTGATTAGTTATAAATAATCATCAAGGGAATATTATATGAAAATAATAATTTGAAATATTTTTTTGTCTTATCAATTCATGAGGACAAATTCAAAAAGTTTGAGGACACCATGACTGACCTATTCATCTCTTTAAAGGTAGTCAAGACTAGATAAAGAGAAATACAGAATAAAATATCAAAATAAAAATATAAGTTGGCCAATGGTAACCTAAAATTATTTAGTTAAAATACTTGATTAATTCTTTATCCAAAAATATAGTCCCAAAATTTAGAACTATCAGTAGGGCACATTTTAATATGGCCATGGACATATTAGTTGACAAGATCAAGGCCCTAGATAGCTGGTCCAAAATAATGGATGATATTTCCAAAGACATCAAGCATCTAGAATATAAAGCACCTCATATATTATACATCTTGGTAAAGGATACCATAGCCCTCAACCCACTAGGTCTCATAACTAATGAAGAGTGTAAGCACATGACTTTTCAGTTCATACAAGAAGTAAGAAACCAAGCGAAGAACCAAATAAAATATGGCAATAAAAAATTTATGGGATTAATCTTATAATCATAGGAGAAAATGGGAGATTCCAAGGGAATCAAATGAGATATGGAGAATTTTAAAAATAACCTCAAATACCTAGACTATCATGCAAAGGAGCTTTCCCTAAAGCTAGTGGTGGATCTTGAGTTCATCAATGAGCAACATGATAGATTGAAGATCCTTTAGAAAAAATAAGGGACTTCATTAACATAGGGCCCAAAAAGTAGTTAGGAGTATTCTATTGTAAGATATTTTTAAATTTTTTAAATAAAATATTCTTTTATAAAGGCATGTGCAACTTGTAAACACATTTGCCTATAGGTCAGTCCATTTTGGAAAGACTAGTGTATTCTAGAACTTTGATATAAAAGGACAACTATCTTTCATGCTTTTACACTTGTAATTTAAGATGATTGACCAACATACTTCCTTGAAATATATAAAAGGTTTATTGTTCATTATAAAGATGAGGGAGTTTTTTGAGATAAAAACTAGTGTTAACTTTGAGCAACTAATGCAAGTAGAGACTTATAAAAGGATTGTCTCATTTTGTTTATGGGAATTATTATACATCTTCTCTCTCAATTGTATGTTCTAAATTTTATATTTGAATTATTCTTATGAATTATTGGTGTGTACCCTTAAGTGAAATATTTCTAAATTATGCTAATTCTAGATTAATTCAAGGTTCCTTCATTTTCTTTATTTTATTTGCTATGTATTTATAGATGTGCATCAACTATCTACTTATAATAGTAAATATTTAAAGTAAAATTGGTTCTTATTTGAATTATTTATTATCTTACTTATAATTTCACCTTGTATATGTTGTGATTTGATATTAAGCTATTTTACTTCATATATTGGTCTTAAGTGCATACCTGGGAAACCTTGGAACTTTGTCATGATGTCTAAGATAAAGATCAATCACATCTTTCTTGTCTACCCTACCCTTAATTTTTCTTATTTTTTAACCAATTTATTTTAGACTAAATTTTCATTGTATATGTCCATCTTAGTTTAGTTTTAGACTTAAAAATGAGCATAATTCACCTTAATTATCATAGACCATCTTCTTATTTACAAAGATTTGAAGACCACAGTGGCTCCCAACCACTAAATAATATAAATATTGTGAAACAATCATTTGTTATACCTCTATTCCACCGTAGATAATAGGATTATCACAAACTATAACTCATGCTTTGAATTATTTTAATTATAAAATTAAAAGTGTTTCTTAAACACTTTGGGAACTTATGGTACACATTTAGGTATCAACACATATATTGGTATGTAAGGGATATGAAAAAGTTGAAGGCATAGACTTTGAGGAGACCTTTACACCATTATCAATATTGGAGGCCATAAAATAATTTGTACCATATGCAAGATTCAAAGTATTATTATATGGATGTCAAATCTACATTTTTGAATAATAATTTGGAAGAGTAAGTGTACATTGAAGAACATGAAGGTTTATCACTATCAAATGATAAAGACTATATACAAATTGAAAAAGGATATATATGGTTTAAAGCAAGCTCTTAGATATTTGTATGATATGTTGGATATGTATCTATTGGGTCAGGGATTCAAAAGATGAGTTACATATATTAATCTATACATCTAGATAGAAGATGACCATCAGTTGATAGTAGTTATCTATAAGGATGACATCATCTTTGGAAAAAATAATGAGAACATAACTAAGGCCTTTGTAGATGTGATGAATAAAGAGTTTGAGATGTCCATGCTAGGAGAACTATCATTCCTTCTTGGGTTGCAAATCATTCAATCTAAAAAAAGTATATTCATCTCATAATACAAGTATATAAGAGATATGTTGAAGAATTTTGAGATGGAATATTGCAAGGAAATGAGTACACATATGTTCATAGGGTGTAATTTTAGAAAGGAGTATGAATCTTCTGAGTTTATGCAGACATCATATATGTCAATGATTATAAGTTTGTTAAACACCACTAACTTTAGACTTGATATCATGCAAGCAATAGGTCTTGTGAGAAGGTTTAAATTAGATCTAAAGGAGAATCATCTTCAAATAGTCAAAATGATACCTAGTTATCTCAAGGGGAATTTGGAGTATGGATTGTGGTATCCAAGAATTAAGGATTTTAATTTGAGAGCCTACATAGATGTAGATTGGGTAAGAAGTATAGATTATATGAAGAATACTAGCGGAGGAGCTTTCTTCTTAGGTGGGTGCTAAATTTCATGGATAAAAAAGAAGAAACCATTGGTATCATTATTCACTTGTGAGGATAAGTAAATTATATAATATTCATGTTACACTTAGGTCATATGGATGAGATAGACCCTAAAATACTACAAGGTAGAGTATGATGGTCCCAAACCTATTTATTGTGATAATACAAGTGTTATATGTGTCTCAAAGAACCCTATCATGCACTCAAGGACCAAGCACATTCCCATAAAGTATCATTTTATAATATAGAAATTAAGTTAAAAAAGTGTCAAAATTGAATATATTTCTACACAAGATCATATTATAGATGTCTTGACCAAACCACTTCCAAAGGTAAATTTTGAACACCAAAGATAGGAATTAGGTGTAGCTAATACCCATAGATATAATTGAAGAATACAAGTATTGAGGGTGATATAATCATGTTAATTATTTCCATGGATAGATGAGTTTTTCCAAGAAGGTATGCATTAAGATAGCGGGATCATGTTTTTATTAGATCTTATAAGCTCACAGTTCTGTGTGTTGAGTATTTTGGTTGAAAGGAGTGTGATCCAAGGAGTTACAAACATAAATTTGTCACATTTGTAAAAAGGGGAGAAATACCAAGATGGGGACATAAGGATGATTATTTTTTAGTATATTTTTACATCAACAACAAAGGGGGATGTTTTTTAGCATTGTTTCTATTTTTTAGGTTTGGCATTGATGTCAAAGGTTCTTAGGAAAGCTTTTCATGAGGTCATTAAATAATGTAGATATGAGAGAGAATATTGATTAGTTTTATAGTTATTTTTAGTGTATGACATGTATTTTATATTTTCTTATGATTCCATGAGTTATGTGAAGGTTAGCATGGAAGGTCTTTGTTGTTAAATTTTTCAAGTACTTGAACCTAGTAAGTGACTTAAGAAAGTATGTGCATAGGATGCCTTGTCTTGTAAATGAAGGGTCATGATGGATTGGTGAAATGGATTCATATAGGTATAAGAGGTTTTATAAAGTCACTTTATCATGCTTATGAGGCATATGATCACTCAATAGAGTGATAAGATGAGCTTATAGGGGTAAGACCTTAAGTCCAAGTATATAATTATACTAGTTCTAGACCTTACCTAACCTAATGAGGTGTCATGAGGTATTTTAAAGGAATATTAAAGATTTAAATTATTTTTTAATCATAATAGAGGTTTATTTAGTTTGATAATTATGTGGAGATTGCATGGGAAAAAGCTCAAAGGTTAAATTTTAGGCAAATATGGTTGGCAGGTTAAGGTCTAAGAGAACAGAGAGAGAGAGAGAGAGAGAGAGAGAGAGAGAGAGAGAGAGAGAGAGAGAGAGGAGAGAGAGAGAGAGAGAGAGAGAGAGAGAGAGAGAGAGAGAGAGAGAGAGAGAGAATGAACTAATAGGGTATAAAATTATATTATGGAAAATTGAGTATTCTTATATATATTATATGTTATTAAAATCACAAATTTTAAAGTCATGGTTTGTAAGACAAAGCATGAAAAGTGGTTTTGAGGTCTCTCGAGTGCACATAATAAATGAATACAAACCTAAGAAGGGATTTAAAGTTTTCATTTTCATGTGTAAAATCTACATGGGAATATAATATATTCATGTTATATGTATAAGGATCCTATCTCAAAGTTATAGTAATTAGTTTTGGTAATTAGGGGCAGTCCTTTATGAATAATTGTTAACACCATAAACAGTGTTAACCCTCTATAAAATGCTAGCAATGACCTAATGTGAAATATATTTTTAAAAATATAACATAATAGATTAGATGGAATATTTTTTTGATTTTATTTTTTATTCAAATCTCCCAGGCACCTCCAAGTGTGATTGGTTTGTCAGGTGTGTGAGTAAACCCTATAGGAAAGTGCTAGTTTCTCATATATTTATTGTAGTATTCATAGTTGACCAAGTCAAAGTTGATTAATGTATGGAGGATGAATATTTATTATTTTATTTTATTTTAATTATATTTTATGTAAAAATTTTACCTCATATATTCTAAACTGGTCATCCAAGTTAGCTAGTCGTTAACATGCATAATGGTAGAAATAATAAGAAACACAAGTAGTAGTGAGAAGATGATTAGATATGTGTTATAATTGAATAGTGATGAATATAATATAATAGATATATTTTTCAATAATTTTAATAAATTTTAATTTTGGATATAAGTTTTGGAGTTCAATTGATATGATGAAAATGTTGGTCATAATTTGACCTAACTGGTTCAGATGAGACGGTGAGGTACAATATTATAAGTTTGGTTTAAAACACAAATATTAAAATTTGAACATGTTATATTTATATATAATAATTATATAATGATAAATTTTGATAATAAAAATTCATAAATATTATTTTAAAATGGTTTTACACGTGTTGAATGTCAAAATCACCATGATTGGTCTTCAAGGCAAACTGGCAGTTCTAGGTAAGCATGTTACAGTGATGAATTTGAGGCTCAATGACCTAAATATAAGAATATAATGTACATGGTTTTTATATTTGGTAATTTTATGTCATATATATTATTTTTCTAAGGTTTTTTAGTTAATAAAATTGATTGAAGTGTTGAAACCAAAATGGGTTGACTAGTTTAGGTTTGACTATGTGTATTGAAGACAAAAGATTGGTCTACAAGACCAATATTTGACATTAAAACTTGTATTTTTTGTATTTTAAATAGGTATATATATGTAATATGATACTTTAAAAATATAAATTTTCATGGTAAGTGTTCTTTTAGGTGTTTAATATCAAGTTTTTCTTGATTGGGTTTTGGAGTGTTTTGGCAGTTCTGAGTGAGCTATTTGCAGAGAAAGGTTTGAGACCTTTTTACCTAATTTGTTAAGTAAAAATAATATGGTGTTAAAAATAAGGTTATTTATATTATTTATATGTTATTTTTTTCCATTTTTTTTTAATTATGTTTATTCTTCAATTATTCAAGATAGACTTTTTGGGTATGCAAAGGTCTAATTGTGAACAATACTAATGGTGTGCTTCAAGTGGTGATTGGAGAAAAAAGGTTTTGTATATATTATATGATATTATAAATGGTTTATTTTATTATAATATTAATTTTTCATTTAATTTATGAAGTTTTAAATTACTCCAATAATATCAAAGGGTAAAATTTGTTAATGAAGGCTTAATTGAATTAGGTCTCCTTAAGGCCTAAAAGAGGTTTTGGTACTGTATGCTATGACCAACATATTATAATGTTTGATTAATGTTTTTGGAATGTTATAAGTCATATTATATGTAAAATATAAGTTTTAAATTTTTTATTTATTACCAAGAGGTGTGTGAGCAAGAGCCTAGTATAAGATTTAGGCCTAATAGGCCTAATTGACTAGTTAGGGAAGTGAGTTGAAGTGGAATATATAACACTTTGAAGAGATAAATGAGGTATTTTATAACATAATAAGGGTTAATATAAACTATAATTAATATATAATATGGATACTATATATTACTATCAATTTCAAATGACCTAATTTATCTTGAGGAGACCTAGTTGAGCATAAAAGCCTAGAAGGTAGTTTAAGAGGACTAAGAGTGTGAAGAGTTAATGAGGTGGTCATCATCATTTAGTTTAGAAAATATGTGTCCTAAAGGTGATAAAATAAATAAATTTAATCATTTGGTATTGATTCATCTATGGGTTTGGTACCTCATTGCAAGTAGGTGCTTGTTAAAGCCTAATCAAGTAGGTGCTTGGCTAGTTAGGGTTAGTGCTCCATGTGAAGTTGGTGCTTCACTAAATATTGATGTGTATATTATAGAAACGTATTAAATTTTTATATATCAATGGTTTGTATTCCCCTTATGATTTTAAAACTCAAATAAGTTTTTTATGTGTTATGCTCTTGTCCCATGCTCATATAAATGGTTCTTGATGTGTTTCTAATTCACTATATTGCTTTCATAATTCATGAATGATAAAGTAAAGTTGTAAAGGTTTTTGAATATTGATTCAACCCATATCTTAGTAATTATTCTTAAAACACCTTATTCAAGACCCCAATACGATTCCATCTTAGATGCCTTATTATACCATGACTCTTGATGACACCGTCCTAATCCTTGAGAATGAATCTTCTCCTATGCCCATCCAAAGTCAAGAGAGAGAAGATGTTTTAAAATTCACACCCAAAAACTTTATAAGTTGGGTAGTTTATTAATATTCAATATCAATATCAGAGGGAGAAAGAGTGTAATCCAAGAGAGACTAAAATCCCCTCAAGTCCTTCATCTAACATTCTAGTTACAACTATACAAAAAGCATCCAATCAACTAAAACTCCTAAAGTTACAAGATGGAAGGACACTATAAAAGGTTTCAAGAAATTTAATGGAATATCTTTCCCTCCCACCCTCTAAATTTTTGAAGCATATTTTTTTCATTGAAGGGTAGAAGATGGGCATTAAGATGTGAAGGAGAGTTTGTCAAATCAAGGTGGTGCGGTATCAATTCTTGAAAATGAAGATTAATCAAATGAAAGTGAGCCTCAATAAGGTTATGAGGATATTTTTTCTAAAGTGTATGATGAGGAAATATTTCTTGGTACTCCTCTTCATCAACAAGGAATCAAATATATCTTCAAGGATGATGAGAGATATTGTCTTTATATTAGAATGTATGCTAACATGAAATCCATTGTCAAAGTGATTCTATTGAAATGAGTAAAAAATAAGATCTTGATCAGACATGGAAACAACTATACCACAATTTCATGAAAGACATGGACCTACTTGGAAAGCATGAGAACCCTCTAGATCATGAAGGTAAACTCCATTATGATGTTTTATAATTTGGTAGCCTCTTATAAGAGGATGAATCAGGTTTGACATAGTTTAGACATGATGAATTGAGCCTTGAATGGATTGAAGATCTTCCATTCCTCATGGAAGAAGAGGAATACCAATATCTCTCTCATGGATTCAGCCTTGATGGAGATAAATATGATTATGCAGTAGTTGATCAAATTGCAACCAAATATGAGGTAAGTCTTCTTGAAGATACATTGACTATTGATCTTGTTAAACCTCATAGGAAAATGATAGAACTTAAAAAAGACAAATTGTTTCCTTGTCATGAGTCTATTCAATCATGTGAAGAATTTCATCATCCTATTATCCCTCAAGATAATGGTAAAATTGAAATTGATCTTAGTAATATTTCATGTGATGAAGAAGAAGCTACCTTTTAGGAAGAACTAGATTTATTTATTTATTTTCGATGGTAAATCTATAGCCCATGAAGAAAGTACTAATAATGTTGTCTTGGCCAATGAGTATATACAAATGTTCATGAGAAATATATTGAAGATAACACCATGTTTTATGACCTTGTTGAGTCTCGTGAGAAAGTTCAAGGAGGACTTGAAGACATGTGGAAGTCCTACTTGGACATGTTCAGTGAGTTTAAAGATTTTGGTAGGATAACACCTCAAGAAGACATTGTTGATAAATGTTTCAAAGATATTAACAATCCAACAAGTCTTATTAGACATCATTAATAAGTTCAAACCCATTATGTAGAAAGGTAAGATTAATATGACACTCTTCAAGATGAACATGAGATAGAATTTGAGAGACCAATTGAAGATTAATTTTTTTCTATGTTTATGAATCAAAACATAGTCACTTTAGAAGTTTCTCACATTTCCAAAGATGTATAATAGTATCATGTGAGAATTGAATATCATGACAATTTTACCTTTGTGGGAGATATGTTCTATATTGTAGACCCATTTAAAATCAGGCCAAATAATTTGGTGGTAAATAAAGGATATCTTCAAGAAAAAATTTGTATTAGTAGCTTACACATATTCCTTTCTCCTTACATGAAGGTGATTAGAAGACTTTCCCTTTTGATCTAGGAGGATCAGTTATAATAGGTTAGCTTTATATAGTATTTATTATCTTGTCTTTTCTCTTAGTGATTTGTAACATGGTGTGTTTTTTCTTGTTGCTTGTGTGTTTTTTTTTTCTTATTCAATCTTTGGACATAAAATTAGTGTGTCATTTATTTTAATAGGTTTACATTCAAGTGTCAAGGTTAATTCATGTTTTTTTCTGAGTGAGATGACTCCATTACCCAATGTATGGACTAGGAAATCGATATAAGGTGCATAGAATTCATGCAATCCTAGGAGGTCATCAAACATGTTAGCCAAAAATTATCCACCATGATTTAGGGAAGTTTTAAACTTTGCTTTGGAACTTTTTAACCTTGTTGATGGCCTTAGTAATCAATGTTTCTAAGGTCATGCCTATCCCTTTATGATTTTTCATTCACTTGTCTTTAATTTATATCAATATGATATAACTATGGTCCAAACACAAGAGTCATGACTCAAATTTCATAGTCATTTACAAGATTTCAATTCCATGACATACTTTACACTATTAAGGTAGTTTTTATAATGTTAGGTTTATTTATAAGCCTAGGTTGTATTTGGCGTAAATTTTTATTGGGACTTAATAACTCATCAAAATGGTATGAATATCATAATAAGAAGGTGAAATGACATTTTATGGTGTATGAGAGTTTCCATAAACAAGGATCAAGAGAGTGACATGCAAGGTTTAAGTACACTTATCAAAGCTCCTAGAAGTAGGTTTCAACATGAAAAAGAGGTATTTTTCAACATGACATGATTATTATAGCTCCCCAATATATCCTCAAGTGTAAATCAGGCATTGTAAGCATTGACATTTACAATAGAATATAAAAATCATTTCATATTCCCTATCACTTCCTTAAAAATCTTGTGAAGTCTAAGTTTGAATGCTTGGTGTATATAAGGGAGAGATATTTGGGACCTAATTTTTTTACCATAGGACATAAACCTAATTATATTTAAATTATTTTCATTGGTTTTCATATTGAATCCCCTAACTCTATGAACAATTGTTAAGATCTTGAGGGGTCAAAAAGTGACTCCAATCCCTATTGACTCAATTTTATCTTCATGTTATCACTTGTGAACTTGTTGAGACAAGATAAATCATGAAATATTTATCTCAAGGTAGGTAGAGATATATATGGCACCAAAATCATACAAATACATCATGTATGTGTATGCACTAGCATAAATGGGCCTCCTTCTCACTGTATACATGAGACATACCAATTTTGTGAAGTTTGTGAGGTGTTATCCATATAACTAATATAAAAAATAGGTTATAATGAGTTTAAATAAGTTTCAAACAAGTTATTAACCATTTCCAAACCATTACTAAGCTAAAAATAATATATATATGAAGGGTACACTACTAATGTATAGTGAAGAAGATCTTGATTCATTCCTAGATCTTAATAACCCTAATGTTGATGAAGTTAGTGCAAGGGATGGTATTTAGTATATATAAAAGATTTTATCATGGATTATCAGATATAAATCAACCTCAAAATCATTAATTTATCATATATGATCAAGATAGCATTTGATGTAGAGATCATCATGCACCTACTAGCCTAAATGAGGACCTACAAGACTATATGGGCAAGGTTAAATGATTGAAGGAATTTGTGTTTGAATAAGGGTTAAAATTTAAGAATAGGTCAATATGGAATATGGGTATTTTAAGACATGGATGACTCAGGGGCATGTTGAAATTGACCTAAATGAAGAGGAGTGTATACTTATAAGTCTACATACCTGTAGGTCTACACTCATGATCAAGAAAATTAAAATCTTGAAAACTTAAGTGGTCACAAACCCCACAAGGTAGTCTCTACCAAATTAAAGAGTGAGAATAGTAATATTTATTTAATTCATTCACCAATAGGATGAATGGATTCAATAAAATTGAGTTATATAGAAATATTTTCATGAGAAGCATGCACAAGCCTAGTGGAGGACTCCAAGTCTACCTCCAAGAGTCTGATGATGGTATGTGATTTATGTATTGATATTTGAGTTAATAATATTTTAATGAGGGTTAAATTTAGAAATAATGGTGAATTTTATTTAAGTTATGGGCATACCTATATTTAAGTCAAGTATCAAGGAAAAGGCCTCTAAGGTCAAAATTATCAATTGGCTTACAAACCCTCTTATAATTGAATCATGTTGTAAAGATTTATTTAGAGGTAAATTTAAATTTGAGATCAATGATATAGATGATAATTTTTTCCTAGACATATTTTATATCTTCATATCTAATAAAATTCATTTTTCAAGATCTTAAGGCCCAAAAGACCTTTCTCGACCTTCATGCTTAGTATCCCTATTTGAGTGACTACCTTTAGGTGATAATAACTTCATGGAGGATGTGCATGATATAAAATGAAAATTTGAGGTGTTAAGAGGGGAATAATACTACAAAATAATATAATAAACTCATTGATTATGTATCTTACCTATATGAAAAATTAGTTAGAAGACAAACCATTCAAAACACCTTATAACCTTGTGAAGAGTGTGAGGAACCACTTTTTAAAACTCAAAAATTCTAGGAGGTTTTACATGGGTAAATTGGAATTTGGATATGTTTTTTATGTATTAATATCTCCATAATATGGTATTATTTATTTTATTTAATAGCTATAGGCTATGAAAAATTGTTAAGAAACCATGCTTCTTAAAACCTTGCCTAAACCCTCCAAATAGACCCGATTGAAGAGATGGACCTCTTAAGTGCTCCAAGTGGATTGAAATTACATATAAAATTATTTTTTAATTATTAAAGACATATAAAAACCTAAATAAGTCAATTTATTATCATGTTTGAGGCACTTTTGTATGGAATATGACCTAAAAGGTGACCATTGAGGCTTAAGAAAGTAGTTTTAAAGATTTTCATGGAGGATGATTGAGTATATACCTAATGAAACATCTTGGAAACATATATGATTGAATAAATTATGGTAGGATGATCCTAAGGCCTCATAAATATGTATACATTGGTTGTAACACCATTTATATGTCTCAAGACACCTAATGGTAAGTAAACATGCTATCAAGGGCACATATCAAACCTAATGCACCTGCACTTCAATATTGAATATGTTTTGAGCATGAATAAAGGATGGAATAATATCATAAAATGTGTCTAAGGGGTATTTAATCTATGATATAAATATTCAAACAATAAAATAAACCTAAGATGGAAAAATATAATTATTATGTGGTCTTAATTTGAACCAAGCAAGCTCTTCAAGTAAATTACAAGTCTTCATTAGTTATAAGGGATTGAAACCTGATTCTCAACTCCATTAAATTGAAAATATGAGGGAAAATATGGCATGGAGGTTGATTCATGAATCCAAGATGACATGTTTAAAGTTTTAAAAGTTGTAATTACTCCTCCAAGAAGTGCTTGTAACTCTCCAAACATGTGCTCCTATAGTACTTGGTGAAGACCCTCATCAAGTTGAGCCAACACATGACAAGGAGATGGATGAAAATACTCTTAAACTATAGTGTACTTGAGGTGGATTCCACTTGTTTATACATCCACTATGCCTCTCTTCTATCTCTCTTCTCACATTTCTCCCCCATATATACAACCTTGTTTGAATTTATAAGGGATACTCCACCTAAGTATGGTAAATATATGCTCATTTGTAAGCCTTTAATCAATTAAGATTACTATATTTACTTCCTTTTATGATTTTACTTAGTGTGTATGTATAGATAGTTGATCTTGTTAAGTTATTTTATTAGTCTTCCTTGACATGTTGTCTTGTTCTAACACCTATATGTAGTTAGAAAACTTCTCTTGTAGGTCATGTTAAATGTTTAAGAAAGTGTAAGAGATGAGTGTGGTTATATTCTCATTAGTGTCATATTAGTCCTCTTATCTAGTTATCCTATCCCAAGCATACATCACAACCTTCACATTGAAACATTGATATAGGAGATTTAAATTTGGAGTAGTGTATGTTCAGACTAGTCTCATGGTTAATATTCACATGCAACTGGTTGGTATTGGTCGATTATTTTGGAGCATCACCTCCTTATTTAGGTTGTTTTAAATAATGTTTAACAATTCCCCTTTTCATCTAATTATTATTAGTGTTTTAGGTGATACATCAAAGGGGGATAACCCTTATCTAGAGTTTCAATCCACCTTTTAGGTTATCCACAACCTAGGATTGTTCCCATGTATCACTTTAAGTGAAGAGGCTTGAACACCTTCCTCATGGGTGTAACTTTTGGTGATAACATTAGTATTAATGATTTATTCATTATTTTTTTATTAGTTTATTTTTGTGTTATCATTTATGATTAATTTCATTAATAGTTGATTTGAGATAGTTTTTATGTTCATGAAAATATCTTTTTATATGATGTTACTAATTTTGAGAAGGTATCATTGATTGTATTTGTTTGAGTTGAAATGATTTGGTGACTATTGTATTATTATTTATGTTATCATTTTCCATTACTTTGGTTTTGTGTTTTTTATGGACTCCATGATTGTTAACTTCAACAATCTAGTTGGTCATGTAATTATTTTCTTACTTTGAATAGTTGTTTTAATCTTCAACATATTTATTCATTTATTATTTATCTTAAAGATGTAGAATTAAAATTTTAAATCAAACTTATACATTTTCATACTTTTATAGATGCATCTTAAACTTTTATTTGTATTGGACTTATGTACCAAGGTTTTAACATTATTTAAAGTACCTTGTTTTGATTTTTTAATAAAGCTACAATTTGGCGTAGGGTCATTTTGCTAGGTTGTTTGACCCATATAGGGGCCATGGTAACTAGTTATTTGAGTTTGGTTTGAATCCAATTAGTTACATGTCATGGCATTGGCTTTAATTACCATTTTGAGGGGGTTGATATGCTTCGTTTGGTTTTTAGGTTTTTTGAGTTTCATTTTGACTCATTCTTGAGCTTTAAACCTTGGGGAAACTCTACCAAATTTTTTCACATGGTTGCCAAGGGGAATGTGAGGTAGTTCTACATGAGGATTTTTTTGGGTTGTAATTATATTTCATTTCATTAATATTAAAACACATGAAATATTTATGGAGGTTTATCTAGGGTTTGTTTTTTTATTTATCATTCGACTAGTTTGTTTGAATGGATACCATATTTTGAGTGCTAGTTTTTTGCATTGAGTTTGGAGGCTATAAGAGAATAATTTTTTTTGTGGTCAAATTACATCAACCAAGTGATGTTTTTAGATTTTTTTTTTAAATTTTTAAAACTTAGTCAAATGGAAAATATGCTAGGGCTTTAGAATTAAATTATTGGCATTATCTGCTAAGTTATTTTGTTTCTAGGTAAAACCCTAACTAGGGTCATAAAAATTGGTTTCACCATTGTGTGTTATTTATCATGGTGGACATAAATGGGTTGATCATGGATGGGATAATATTTTAAAAACTTTATTTTAAATGTTATTATGTTTATTTTTTTGTTTAAAATGACTTCATAGTTATTACATATTCTTGTTAAAGAAGGAGTTTTGTTGAAATGGTAAACTTGTATTATTCTTGAGGCTTCATTTTGAGTTTAAGTGACTATGTAAAGTCATTGAATTATATTTTTATTTAAGTCATTGTGGATAAATTTTAGGCTATTGATTATTTTAATGGACTGTGTGTGTTTATTTGTGTTGTATTATATAAACCTACAGTTGGGTTTACAAGTTTTATTGACTTTTTATGGTTTGTTTTAGTCAAAACCCTTTATTAAGTTGATTTTGGTATTATGAATCCATTTCATCCTTAAATAGGTTATTGCATTTTTATTAAGTGGCTAAACTATCTTATATTTATTATTTTTGAAAATCCATTATGGCCCTATTATGTTTGTTTGATTGTTTACAAGACATTGCTATGTTTTTATTTAGCTTTTAGTTATTTTAGAAACCATACAGCTCGATTATGTTATATGTAAACCAAAGTTTTAATTTAGATTTTATTTTTGAAAAAAATAACTTGGTATAGTTGAGGTTAAGATATAAAGTTAAAAAAATAAAGGAAAAGGCTTGACATTTATTTTTGAACCAAGGGCCAAATTGGGGCAAAGACCATAGGCAGTCTCCACAGGGGCTAAAAATGATTTTAGGGGTTTTTTAGATTATAATATATATTATTATTATATTTATCTGAATAATTTTTTGACTTATGTTGAATTAATTGTTCATTATTAGTTGAACTAGGTTTATGAAATAATGTTGAATTAAATGAATTAATTTTGTAAATGATAGTTAGAATTATTATCGATTCATGATTGCATTGACTTATTTTAGGGATCATTAATTTTCTAATTATTCTATGTATTCTAATTTTATAAATCACTAAAATTAACCTTTAAGTTATTACTATGTTTAGTAAATTCAATTTTAACCAATAATGGGAACTATAGATTTACATAAGTAGTATTTTATTAAATATTAATTAGCTAAATTTCTTATCTTCTTTTCATTAGTTTTATTTTAACTCATAAATGTATATTAAATTAGTATGTGAAGATGACTACCATGTAAGTTAGTATATTTATGATCCATATTATATTTTGGAATAGGATATGGCCCATAAATTGATGAGCTCGATAAGATAACTATAGTCATAAAAAGGTTCCAAGTTAATGGATCTTTGTGGGTTGGTTTACATGATTTATTTTATTTATATTGGTCATTTATTTTAATGTTGTCAAGTTTGATGGGTTTCATAATCCATTCTCCATTAGTTATCTATTGCCATGATCCATATCCAACTAATGGTTGGGGTGATCTAGGGCCACTTATGTTGGGCTCATTAGGAGTGGTGAGGAAGTATTATATTTACTAGATTATGTGTGATGATTGGATTTTTTATTCTTACTTTGAGTTATGATATTTAGCTTAAAATTTATTAAAATTGTTATATAATTCTTATAGCTAAATTTCATATTATTCATCATAGTTGTATTTATACAAAGTGATGTAACATAGACATGAATATTTTATTCTTGCGCTGATTGTAGTTGATCATTTTATTTTTTGAATAATCTAACATTTTTCGTTTAATATAAATTTTTAATGATTCATAAATACTTTGATATATGAACATAGTTAAGAGCTATTTATTTTGACTAGTACTTAAACACTTAATTGGATTAAGTAGTTGAGAATTGATTTGAATGTTATAGTATATTGAGTTGTTAAATAAAATTGGGTTTTATGTTGACTCATGATAATTAATAGTATTCATGTCTTTTCATTGCACTTGTAAATAATTGGAATAGTGATTGAGAAATTACTTAGTATTTGAATATACAAATACTAGTGGTTGAATTTAGATGTAAAATTTGTATTGAATATGGCTTGATTATTTTATTAAATTGAGTATAAGGAATTGAGACATAATGTTATTATGTTAAAGTTACTTTTTTAATTCCTTATGATCATAATTTTGTATAATCTAAGTGACATTATACTTAAATATGTCCACTTGTAATAGGCATTATAATGCATTAATTGGGTGAAGTTGAAATTTATATTAAATAAAACTTTTAAATAAATATACATGTTATCAATCCTAATTATAAAATGGATTAAATAATTAAATTATTGATACTTAATTAAAGTTTGGAAATAACTAATCGATTTGTTAAATAAAATCCTTGTAACCTAATTGGTAAAATTAATAGATTGAATTCAGTTTAATTCTTGTGTGAAATGTTGTAATAACTTAATGTAATATGTTATAATGACTAAGATGGAATAAGTATTTAAGTAATTAATATGTACATATCTCTTTGAAGATAATATTTTAATTTTAATGACTAATACCCTTTTATGTGCGATGGACTATATGGGTAGCTCTTTAAATTAATTCATTATAGCTAATTATTGTCAAGATTAAGTTAATCTTATGCTAAAGTTAAATTGGAAATATTATCCTTCACTTATAAATGTAAAAGGAACATGTATATTCCTAGATAAGCATCTTGTGATTGAGGAAAAAATTCTTTATGTTTGGAATAGATCATTGAATATCTTAATAACTATTTATTATCCTTGAATGGTAAAAGAAGTTGTGAACTTACATAATTATCATAAAAACCTATCTTGGAATTAAAGATTAAGTAATATCTAATCTATAAGTAAGAAATATAATAAATTACTAGACTAAGATCATGTATTTAAGGTAAGGGATAAATCATTAATAAAAAAAATTTGGACTTAACATAAGTACAATTTGTCCTTGATACTATTAATATGTTTTAAGTTAGTTAAATTATGAGGCATTTATTTTAGTAATAAAGGATATTTAAATATAACCTAAGATAATATAAAATTCTTAGGAAAATTATTCATGAAAGTATACCCTACTTGTAAATGGTATGTTGTTCCTAATCAAAAATTAAACATGGTTGTCAAACCATCCCTTGAATCTTGCATGTTTTCTATAACAGTCGTGTCAAACCTCATATATCAGTTGCCTATGTAATGAAAAGGTGTTCAAATGCTTTGAATTAATTTTGGAAATAGTAATTTTAAATTTATCTCTTTATTTTGTTTATGATTTGGTAAATCATACTTAAGTAAGCTTAGTATGATGATTGTTCTATTTAATCTAATCTTACTCTAGCATTGTTTGTTAAACTTTGTTAAAACTACCATTAAGTTAATCATTATTTTATAGCCTATAAATGTACTAAAGTAAGGGGCATAAGTTAGTAAAGACTCCATTTGGAAGGGTAGAACACAATACACAAATAGGGGTGAGTGGGTAAGGCCACACTGACCCAATTCTATCTTACTACTAGGTGGTTAAAATACATATTTAAGAAGCCATTGATGGGTTATGCACTTAGTCTAGTTCATGTGTTGGTTGTAACATGGTTATTCTCATTATGTGGTTTCATGCTAAAATTTGGGTGAACTTTGTTCCAATATTTTGTTCAAATTACATGTAAAAAAATTATAGTTGTGACATATAGGTATCACAACATGGTTTACTACTCTAGGGAACTTTGGGAATTATTTCTTGCTAATTTTTACTGTTGTATTATTTCTTTCACCATAGGATGGTGAGGACAAGATCTAGACTAGTATAAAATAACCTATTAAATTTTAACCTAGGTAGAGGAAGAGTTCAAGGTCATAGGACCAACATTCCTATGAGAGAGGAACCAACTCTCAATAATGTTTATAATAATGTTAAGGGCCTTAACCATGAGTAAAATAATCCTAACATTAAATGGAAGTAGTTTTGAATGGAATTATGATTAGTTTAAATTCCCTTCAAATTAAATTAGACACCCAAGAGAGAAGGTTGAAAAATATAGATAGTGTTATAGTTGATGATCTTCTAGCTAAAGTTGAAAGATAAATTGATGAATTGAAACTTTAGAATAAACTTGGTAATTTGGATGATCATTTCATTAAGGATATAAATAAATTAGTTGTACCAACCTTTTTAGGTGAGGAATCAATTTATGTGATTGATGCATAGTTAGTACACTTGTATAAGTACTTTAATCTACATAACATGTCCTGTATTGTGAAGGTAAAGGGTAGCATCCTATCAATTAATAGGAGTTAAAATTATTTCATGGAACCATCTATGTGCATTAGAGGGTTACTATAAAATTAATCTTACCTAGCCTTCATTTAAAAGGTAGTTAATAAAGAGGTACCTTAGTTCCAACTTCAAGGAACAAAAAATCACTAATTTTTAGCTACTAAAACAAGATAATATGTTTGTGACTAAGTGTGAAAATATGTTTTTGAATTTTATGTGTCATGTTAACTACATGAATGATAAAGATACTTATTAATTTTAAGCTAGGATTAAAATAAATATTAATGTATGATGTGAATATGAATAATATTAAGATTTAATTGTGGTTATTAAATCTACTCATAGGGTAGAAGAAAAAGAGAAGGATCATTAAAAGGCAAGACAAGACTTTAAACAAAATAGACAACAATCTAAGAGTAAAAATATGTCCTAATAATTTTAAGAAATCTAATTATAACCATAGATTTACAAGGAGTAAAATTAGTTTCAAAAAATTTTAAAGGTAGAATAATAATTTTAAGAATTTGAATTCTTCTAAGACTACTAATTTTAAAATGAATCTGACTGAACGTAGTAAAAATGTGCCTACTACTAGAGCTAATAGCCTTCTTATGACATAAAAAACTATAGTATGCTAGGAATGTAGAGATAATCAATATTTAAAAGATTGTACTAAGCTAAAATATGGTCAATTAGCTAATAATAGAGTGTATATAGCTAGAGATAATAGAAAAATTTATTTTCAAGTAACTCTTATTGAAAGCAAAGGTAAAATATATATATTTTCTATTTAAATTTTGTTTTACTTAGTAGAAACTAATAGTTTTATGGATCTTAAGTTAGTAGCATATTATATATTAAATCTGATGTATTTGAATAATGATTGGGATGTTGAGTTTGGATTAATCAAAAGATCACCAATTAATGAGATTCTTAAGGGAGTAAACCTAGACTTAGGTGTTTTTTAAACCCAAGTAAATTTTTTTATAGCACCTCTTGGATCTTTCAATATTATATTAGGCATGTATTTATTGTAACATCATAAATCTAATATGTACTATTGTATCAAAGTGGTTTATTGATTTAATGATTTGGGAAACCTATATAAATTTGATGTAATAAACTACACCTGAATAAAAAGTATGGAAGCTAATATCAATCTTGTAGACAAATAAAGTGGTACATAAGGTTTATCAGTTATATGTTTTCTTGATGTAAGAAATTGAACCTAAAACAATAATGAAATTTGAGGAATATCCATTTTTACAATATTTTTCTAATGTCTTTCTAGATAAATTGCATGGTTTACCTTCGAAACATGAATTTGATTTTTATATTAATGTAACTATAAGGGTAGCCCCTACATCTAAAACACACTATTATATGAATGTATCAAATTTATAGGAGATAAAATATAAACTAAAATAACTATTAAAAAATGTTAATATTAGGCCAAGTATGTCACCTTGGGATGCACTAGTGGTATTTGTGAAAAATAAGGATGGAACATTGCAATTGTGTGTTGATTATTGCATGCTTAACAAGGATACCATTAAGAATCATTATCCTTTGCCAAGGGTAGATTATATATTTGATCAAATGAAGGATATAATTATATTTTTAAATATAGACTTGAGATTAGGCTAACAATTATTGAGGATCAAGGAAGAGTATATTTATAATATGAATTTTAGAACAAGGTATGTACATTAAAAGTTTACAGAATGTCTTTTGATTTGACTAATGCACTTACTACATTTATGAAGTTAATGAATAGTGTATTCATGGATTTTATTGACAAGTTTGTTCTAGTATTATTTTATGATATACTAATATATTATAAAAATGTAGTTGAGCATGACCAACATTTATACATAGTGATGCAAAGGCTAAGGCAACACAAACTATTTGTTAAACTATTTAAATCTACTTTTTTTAGTCTAAGATATAATATAAGATCATATTATATTAAAGGTTATTATTATTATTTATCTAGAAAAGATTAAAGTTATTCAAGAGTGTCT
Source organism: Torreya grandis (assembly GCA_037957365.1). Lineage (NCBI taxonomy): Eukaryota > Viridiplantae > Streptophyta > Pinopsida > Cupressales > Taxaceae > Torreya > Torreya grandis. The sequence goes on from JARHVA010001172.1 coordinate 3,368,645, forward strand.
TGATTTTAAAAACATACATGAAGTAAGTAGTTTTGTGGGATTGATTGGTTACTATAGAAGATTTGTTAATTTTTTTTCTAATTTGGCTAACCTAATAACATCCTTGCAACACAATGGTAAAAAATTTGTGTTGAATGATAAATGTCAATAAGCTTTCTTGAATATTAAAGAATTATTGACATTGACAACTATACTTGCTATACTGAATCTGAATGGAAATTTGAAAATATGGGCTAATGCATCTAAAGAAGCTTGGGTGGTGTGTTAACTTAGGATGGTCTAGTTATGGCTTATGATTCACACAAATTGAAGGGACATGAGAATAATTATGCCTCTCATGACCTTGAGAATGATGTAATTATTCATGTTTTGAAGTAATAGAAACACTTTTTATTGGGTAAGCATTTTCAAGTAAAATCTGATCATCATAGCTTGGAATATTTATTTTCTTAGGATGATCTAAATGCATGCCAATGTAGGTGGCTTGAATTCTTATGTAATGTTGATATGAATATGTCATATGTGAAAGGTAAGGAAAATCATATTGATGATGCACTCAACCAATGCACATATCTTATTTCCTTATGCATTCTACACAATAATTTTAGAACTTAATTATTGGAAAAAATGTTTTGATAAGTTTTGCCAAGATGTAAGTGAAAATTTGGATAATGATCCTATGAAAAAGTTTTTCTTAATTTTTCAGTTGATTTTGTTAGTTTAATCAAATATAAAAATAGAATTTATGTACTTGAGTCTAGTCACTTAAGGAATATTTTTTAGAAATAAGTGCATGTAACACCATATTTTGATAATCTAGGTGCCTCAAAGATGACCTATGAACTAAAAATGTTGAATTATTGTCCTGTAATGAAACATGTTGTTGAATTTGTGTCAAGATGTTTGGAATTCCAATGTGTGAAAGTTAAAAATTTCCATCTAGGAGGGTTTTTTACCCTCATGATGTACCATGAGATAAGTTTGTTTTGATTTTTGTGGATTTTATAGTTGTTTTGCCAAAATATAAAATCAAACATGATACTATTTTGGTTTTAATAGATAAATTTACAAAAGCTAGTAATTTCATTACTAAAAATTTGACTAATGATGGGTATGTGATTGCTTCACAGGCTTTTAAAGAGATAGTATGGTTGCATGGTATGCTTAATATAATTATTTCTGATCAGAATAAACTTTTTACTTTAAGGTTTTAGAAAAATCTAATTGTTTCTTTTAGTACATGGTTGAATTTTAGTTCATCTTATCACTGACAAATGGATTGTTAGATGGAAAGATTAAATTAGGTCATGGAAGACATGCTAAGAATGTATGCTATGGATCAACAAGTTAAATGGGATTATAAATTTACACTTGGTTGAGTTTTCTTATAATAATACATGTGATCATATTAATCCAAGAAGGGAGGTTAGTATAGTGTTAGTTCAAGTAAAAAAAAATCAAATAAACACACTAACACTTATACTCCTAGCCTAGATCTTAGGGAGATATTAGTAACAAAATCTAAGTGAAATCAAAATAAAAACATAAAAGATATAAATATTTTACCTCCATTGGGAGCTCTAAATGCTTTATTGAGTGTCTTGCTCAACTTATGCATCATGAAGTCTTTGACAAATGAAGCTTGTTGGCTCATTATCTCCTTAGCACTATTGGCTTTGATGTGGCTTGTTATTGATTTAGATTAAGGTTTTGGCATTGTAAAATTATTGAAAATATTTTCTCTCTCCAAATTAGCTTTATAATTTTGGCTTATAATATCTTAGAAATGAATAGACATAACCTTGTATTTATAGCCTTAGGAATTAACTCTTACCCAAGGTGTGTTAGGGTTGAGTTAAGGCTTGGAATGGGTTCAATCCTAACCTAAGTGAGTCAAATATAACTCAATTAAAGATAATTTTTGTCAAGTAATTATTATTTGTAATTATTAGTCATGGATATCAAAATTAGATATTTTAGGATATTTTCAAAGAGCTTGACAACTCATAAAGGCAATGATGAAAGCTAATATATTGAATTTTTGAATTTCATTTTTTATATATTCATTAATTTAAAATGTATAATTAAACTAGGAATTTAATCTTATCTATTTTGTTAATTGATTTTGATTAGCCTTTTAGCTCTTTTAGTATTTGATATTTGTTCATGTGCCCCACTTAATAGGTCCATAGGCCAAATTGATGGTTTTAATATCGCAAGGCAGTTAGGGATGAATCTATGAGAGGTTTTTTGGAATAAAATAGGATACCCAATTAAGGATGTCTCAATATGATTCTAAGATTTTATGAATGATGAATAGTCAAATTTTGGTTATTTAGTGATTCCTTGGATTAATTTAAAATAGCTGGTAGGAATTGATCTGTAGTCTAGTCGAAAGGTAGTTGGCATCAGTTTTAGGTGTCTAAAATCTACCCCTATTTGGGAAAATGTTGCAAGATATAGGCATAGTAACATATTGTCAAGGAATGAAAAAGGCTATTAAGAATAAAAGAGGATAATGATTGAAGTAGAAGCTCCAACAATGTTTGGGAATCCTATAATGATGCCCCCTTGAGGGAGTGGCTGACACATATAATTGATAGATAGTCCCTCAAAAATAAGCAAGAAAAATAATTAAATTAAACCATGGGTGAGATTAATTTAATAGAGATAATGCTTTCATGCATTGATTTAAAAAAATTACTGATTTGCTCAAAGGTGATTATAATCAGTAATAAAGTTTGAGACAATAATTTGTCCAAAGGTAGTTATAATCAATGGCACATGAATATGCCCCAATTAGGGTAAAAGAGTTGAAATAATCATTTTCCCATATGTAGTTATAATCATTAAAATGACCTATATTGAATAATGATTTTTGATTGTGCCATAGTAGGGTAGATTGGCAAACATAACTCAAAGATATAATCTATCATACAGATTAAAGATGAGTGGCCACAAATGTAGATGTGATGGTCTAATGATTGAATAAGCCACAAATAACCAGGCACATGAGGATACACAAAGTAAGGGAAGATATGATTGGAAGAATAAAGGTTGATCAATGTTAATGATTTAATTATACCTACCAATATGTAAATGCTCATCCTTATTATCATTAATACAAATAGAATTGTCAATGTTTTGATTCAATCAAGGAGGGTGGGAGGATTTAAAAAGTTACCAAGGATAATTTTCTATGGATCTATTGCCTGTAAGATTTTTGGAGCTAATTTTTGTTCTAGCATGTGACTGTATGCATCATAATAGAACACCATGATAACTTAGCCAAAATATGTAGAAGGATTGAATCCCAATCTAATAAACAATTGAAAATAATGAACTAATGATAAAAACCATGGTGACAATGTTTACATATGAATATGGATGGACTAAAAAAAATGCACAAGGAATCACCTAATGAATGAATATAGATTGAGTTAAGGCACACAAATGAAATCAAACAAATAGGTAAACAAAAAACAAACAACTAAGTAAACAAACACACAAAAATATTGAATGACAAAGTAACATAAAGCATCATGTTGTCAACTAAGTGAATATTAACATGTGAAGGCTCAATAGAATGACAAATGGGTAGTGCCCTCAAGTAAGGATACATATAAAAGGAAAAGTCACCTAACCAATTATAGTGGAATGGTTTGGAACAAAAAATGGATTTTCCCCCAATAGGGTAGTTCAAAGATGACTATCTAGATTTAAATAGGACACATGTTTTCTGATGTTGAAAAAAAATTAATGTTTTTGGAATTTTGAGGTATCTTAACTCATCATAGATTGAAAAGATACCACTCATAAAATGGTGATAGAATATGGAAAATGAGGACTAAGTTAATTTCAATGTGAATTGAGCATGACCTACATAGTCCAAGGATGGGACTTTAAGTCACTATAGTTTTACCTTATAATGGAGGAATTTAACTAGGTAATGACAAATTCATAAGCTAAGCAAAGTAAGTAATTGGCATAGTATGATGTAGGAATAGAAAAGTGGTACTTCAAGGTATGATAAAGAATGTTTTTCCTGATTTTACCATAGGGATTTATAATTAGGAAGCAATGGCATAGGTTAATGATACTAATTTTCCAATAGGAAGTTATAATTAGTAGCTTGATGGTGGAACTCTAATTTTTCCAAAGGTGGTTATAATTGGTAGTACTTAAGTGGAATGAAACAAAAAATGAAGGATCCAACTACCAAACCACTATCATATTGATCCAAAATACAAAATATATCTTGAATGATGAATCAATTATTGAACTTGACTGAATATTTATGTTGAAATTAGTCATGGAACCAAGTGAACAGACCCAAGGTTAAAGGGTTTGAGTAGGGAGGGTGAAAACAATTTGGTTAATAGGAAAGGTATGGTAAACTGCTACATGGTATAATGGTATATTACAAGGAATAATGTCAATATTATGGTACACTAGAAACATGCCTAATAGGTAATACTTTAGGTATCTATAATGAAGTAAAACTTGACATGTATAATGTTCATAAACTCATCAATTTCATCCCTATTTAGTGTAGCAAGCCTGTATGCTATTGAGCCATAATTTACAATAATGATGAATGGGTCTATCCAATTGGGTTTGAACTTGCCCTTTTGCTTCTTCGTAATCATGTTATTATTATTATTTATTTAAGAAAAATACCACCAAGATTGAATTCTCTATGTTTGACCTACAAGTTATATTTTTCCATGGAGTCAGTTCTAATATGCTTGAAGTATATTGACTATGGCCATGCATTTGTCATAAAGTAATTATAGATAGTGTAGACAAGCTATTTTAACTTGAATACACCTAATGAGGAGATGGGATAATCTTATCCTCACTCAAGTGACACAATGGAACCACCCTAGGGCTGTGGGTATCCCTATTAGGAGGTGGATCTCTAGATTAGGTTCTAGCTCCCCTTGATGCACCATTTAAGCTCATGTTCCTACTACTATCAACTTAGGGGGATGAAAAGGGTTAGAATAACTGAAATTAAATATATCATACTAGAGGTGATGTACCAAATATTTTCTCTACTCACACTCTTGACATGTACTTTGAACCAAGAGAAGCCTAACATACACTACACCCAATAACAACCTTCTTCTTGCATCAATGCTTCAACATGAGGTCTTAGAATTGGATTAGGGTAGGAAGACTTAGACAATAGGAATTCTAAGACACACTATTATAAGATCTATTCACTACACTTGAAACTCCATTTGACACTTCTTGTTGACATATAAAGAGAAGTCTTTGAAATCACAAGGTATTAGGAAAATTGACATGTGAAGGTAAGCTAAGATACACATGCACAAGACAATAACCATCACATACACTTAGAGAATTATTGAATGCGGTACAAAAATAAATATATTTATTAATTCAAGATAAAATTTTGGTAGGGCTTCTCCATACCCAAGTGGAGAGATCCAAACAATAATAAAAAAAGGCCCAATTTATAAAAGAAATGGGAAGATAGAGAGAAGGGATGTCCAAGATTCACTTGGAAATGTGTCACCAAGTGAAAATTAGTTACAATTGCATATGAAAGAGGGGTGAGGTGAGTAGTACCATGTTATGAGGTCTAAATGTCTAAAATAAGTCATAATAATGGTGAAAATTGGCATAAAACCTTTAGAATTGGCACAGGAAACTGCCTCCATCAAAGACCATCCATGAACATTTGAAACTAAAAATAAGAGAGTCGACACATGGCACTATTCAAAGGAAAAAGAACTCATGGAAAAAATTATAAAATGATCCTTATAACTACTAGCTATCCTCTAAACACCTGTGTTTGTTGATTTTATGAAATCTCCTTACTTTGGGTCAGTTATCAGTAACAACTCAAACCATCGACTTGTCTATTTTTCACTTGTTTTGTTTACAATAGATGCTTATGATCTTGACATTTATTACCTCCATATTTTATCTCATGTTCCCACTAAGTCTTTTTGAATCCATTGGATATTTTCCATAGTTTTAAATATATGTTTATGGGGCCATCACTTTCCTTATTCATTCAAAACATTCCCTTAGACTTAAGTTTCTTTCATACTTTTGCCAAGTGTTCTTTAACTATGGAAAGTGCCCTCTGAATCATGGAAGGTGCCCTCCAAATCAATGTGTGGGACATTTTTGCTTGAAATATATCCTTTTAATAACTATTTGGGGTGTTTTAATTTAGAGGTTTCTTTTAGGAAGATTTGTCTCAGCCACTTTTCTTGAAAGAATTCCTTTTGGCCTTTTTCTTTTGATAATTTTTGCAGACAATTTTTCAAAATGAATTCCTTCAGATTTTTTCCCAAAGAAAATCCTTCCATAATTTGTTTCATCATTTTATGTTGAGAAAATTCATCTAGATCTTTGCATTGGGTCTTCTCCTTCGCGATTTTTCCTAAAACAAATCCTTTAGCCCTTTTTTTTGCATTAATTCCTTCAGACTTTTGAATAGGGCACCCTGCTTGAAAAATACCCTTCAGAAAGATTGGGATGCACCTTTTAAAAATTCTATTTGGTCCACATTATTATGAAAATATCCTTTAGATTTTTTTTAAATTACCTTTTATATTTTTGAAAATGTCCCTTCAGAAGAGTTGAAGTGACCCCTTTGAAAAAGTTGAAAATGACCTTTTCAAAAGATAGAGGTGCCCTTTAGAAAAGTTAAAGTGCCCTTCAAAAACGTTACAAATGACCCCTTTGGATTGAAAAGATATATTCTAGGGAAAATTTTTGGGACAAAATGTTAGAGACAATTCTTGACACTTGAACAAAAAACCTAAGAACAAAACCTCTAAAAGAAAGAACACTTGCACTTTTGCTATAGGTTTAATGTGGAACACCTCCTCCAAAGGAATTTTACCTAATAGGAAAACCCAAAGTGGATGACAGAGCTCAAATGACTAAGTCCAAAAATGTTTTTTGAAGCAAGTTTTTAAACATGAACAACTTTGTTTATGATTTGATGAAGGGCCTTAGACTTAGTACATAGGAACTTTGAACTAGGATAAACAAACCCACATGATTAGCTTCCTCTGCAACTACCACATGTGTAATATTTGGCACTTTGAAAATGATCTTTAAAACTCTACTCAAACCTATTAGAATGATTCAAAGAAAAGTAAAAGGACCTAAACAACAAACTGATTAAAGCTAATAGCATTCATATTATGTTGAATAAACTTGATATCACTCTATGACATGATATTTACCCCTAAAAGATCTAAAGGCCAAATTTTCATATAGGGGTGCCCAATTTTGACCTATAGGATCAAAAATTGGTCAACATAAGCTACTCAATAATCTTCATCATCTAGGACATGTTTCAAATAAATGCACAAATAAGGTGACTCGACCTTAATGGGAATAATGGCCTTAATGCCATAAAAAAGGGAATATAGAGTGGATCCTATTGGGGTATGATAATTGATGTGGTATGCCTAAAGGGTGCATAATATTTGGAGGTTCCAATCATGACCAAAATCAATGAAAATATTTTTAAGGATGTTTACAATGGTTTTATTGGATGCTTTGACTTGGCCATTACATTATGGTTGATATGTCACAAAAAAATGTTGACTAATTTTATACTCAACAAAAAATTATTTGACATCCTTGTTTTTATATGATATACCATTATTATATATAATGTAATATGTCATACCATAACAATAAATAAGATGGTTGAATATGAATTTAGAAATTTGTTTTCTAGTCACATGAGGGGTATAGCTTCAACCCACTTAGTGAAATATTTGGTAGCAGTTAGGATGTGCTTATGGCCATTAGATGAGGTTAGGTTTGACTTACTAATGAGATCTAGGCCCCATGTTGCAAAATTCCAAGGTGTAAGCATTGGTTTTAGAGTCTTAGTTGGGGCATGAATAAAATTGGCATGCCTTTGACATTTGTTACACTATTTTGACATAAGTAGTTGAATTTACATCCATAGTTAGCAAATAATACCTGATACATAAGAGATTTTAGGCTAGGATGGTCCCACTTTTATGGGATCCACATAATCCTTCATGAACTTCCCATAACACTAGTGTTTATTCTACCAAAGTTAAATAGCCAAGTAGAGTTCCATTAAAGATACAACACTAAAGTGTTGGTCTAAGTAGTGTATAATGTGTAGCATTATCAATAAAGGCCTTAGATTATTTACATGATAGGTCAGGTGGCATAATGTGTTCATGGATATAGGAATAAAGGTTTGAACACTATATAGACCTAGGACCAATAATATCATAGATCATTGTGATGGTTGAAGGTTCATGAGTAGGCATTAGAGGATTTTTAGCAAGGAATTGCTATTATTTTACCCTTTTGGTGTGATGAATCAAAGAGAAAATGGTGGCCATAAAATCTATTATTTGTTACTAGCACTTGGTATGGGTTTAAATTTTACATTGGCAATCTATTATTTGATAGTGTCAATCATGGCCTTATAGGGCACCGACTTGTCATCCTTGATCTGAAAGTGGTTTTTAACCTAATTGATGATTAACTAAGAATCACCATAAACCTTGAGATGTTAAATATTTCATTATATTGCTTGATGAATCCATAAAATAAATGCTTCATATTTGGTCATGCTATTGGTAAAAGGAAAGCTGATTCAAAATGATTTTAGGATAAGATACCCCTATGGTGTAATAAATAAAAGGCCTACTCCCAATCCATGCATTTTGAATGATCTATCAAAATATATCTTCTAGTGCTACTCCTCAATAGGTGATTCAATGATGGTCATAATGGAATCCTATAGGAATTTGAATGTAAGAATATTTGTATCTAGAAGGGGAGCTTCAACAAGTTGGTCTTTAAGTACTTGTCCCTTGATGACCTTCTAGTTGATGTATTCTATCTTAAACTTTCTCAGAAGCATGATCTATTTGGCCATATGACCTAGTAAATATATTTTATATAGTAGATACTTGAGAAGATATAATTTTGAAATGAATATGGTCTTGTTGTTTAACAAGTAATCTCACAGTTTATAAGATGCAAAGAACATAGCTAAATAGGCTTTTTTTATGGGCATAAAAGTATGCTTATGTGTAATAAATGTAAAACTTAGATAGTAAATAACATGATGCTTTACATTATCATCATATTGAGATAGAAATGCCCCCAATTATTTATCAATATATGAAAGATATAGTAAGAATGAATTTCCTAGCATTGGTGGTAATAAGACATTCAGATTGGCAAGATATTCTTTGAGGTGATGGAAGGTTTTTTGGCATTTAACATCACAATAAAACATGACACCTTTCTTCAATAAGTGTGTAATTATATGCACTTTGTCATCCAATTAATAATGAAGCATCAAAAATATTGGATCTTGCCCTACAAACTATGAAGCTACTTTAAATTGGTATGTGGTGGCATCTTGGTAATGGTTTGTACTTTGGTTGGATTGACTTTAATGCCTTGATGATACATAATGAAGCCTATAAATTTCCATAAAGTAACTCAAAAAACACACTTCTTAGGATTGAGTCTATCCTTGTATTCAAATAGTATCTCAAATATTCTTTATAGTATTGATGGATGATTGGCCCTAGTCTGTGATTTACCCAATATGTCATCAACATAGTCTTCAATAATGTCATGTAATATATCATGAAATATGATGTTCATAGATCTTTGATATATGAACCCAATGATTTTTAGACCAAATGGATTAACCTAATAAAAAAATGTTTTCAATGGAGTGGTAAACATTATTTTATGTTGGTCTTCAAGCACAATATAGATCTGGCTGTATCCTAAAAAATTATCCATCAGTGAAAGCAGTTTTTACCTAGTTATGGAGTCAACTATCATACCAATTTTTGGTTAAATAAATTCATCCTTAGGGTAGGAATTGTCTATATATCTATAACTAGTGAAGATTTATATTCTTTATATCTTCATAATGATTGGAATAATATTTGAGATCCACTCTAAATAGATGATCAGTTGAATACATCTCACTTATAAAAGATTTTCCAACTCTTTCTTTACTAATACAATAATGTGAGGATGTATTTTATGCTTCATAAATTTGGAATTAAGATATACAATAAGATGGTTTAAAATTAATTTGGGGTCCAAAATTGGCATTTCAGAATAGACCTAAGCAAATATGTCAATAAATTCCCTCAAAGGGATGTAAATATTTCATTTTCCTGCTTAATGATAGACGTGCCTAATTTAATCTATTTCAAGTCATCTAGAGTCTTAATGTTGACTTATGTAGGTCCTCCCCTTGAAGATTTGAACCATCTTTTAGAATGGTTGTAAGTGAATGAAAATGGCTTGGAATAGTGAAGTCATCTATTTGGACTGACTCTTTAAGTTCCCTTAGGAAAGATGATTTTCAATCTCCCAATGGTAAATATGGACATGTGACAAATACTATTGGAAACTCTTGAATGATTTGATTGAAGGTATGTTTTTCTTCATAACTACACTCATACCCATATGTAAATTAATCATTGGTGGTCTCTTGTGCATCATTAGGGGAAATGTGAATACCCCATGTAATGTAACTTGAAATAGGTTTTCACTAGAAGACTAACCTTTTTATTTACTATTACCCTGGTCCAAAAGTGCATCAAAGAGGTTTTCACTTTGGGACCTAAATATTTTATATAATTACCTATGGCTAAGGGTATTCACCCATTCCCCAAAATAGGTAGCAAGATATAGTTTTATTGAGAAGCCTTGTTTGTGGTCTTCAAATGAGATATTGTCTCTTAGGCCTAGAAATTAATAAAAGGCCTCATCATTCTCAAACTCATTTATATGCACTATGGATTCGTGATGGTCTTAGGCTATAAGTTGAGGGTGATATAGAAGAAGTGGATTATGGAATATAATTGGTCTAATGGTATAAATGTAATGAGTGCTAGATAGATTGCTATTGGTTAGGTCTTCATAACAGATGTGATGGGAATCTACTTCACTATCGACATCATTATCACTAGTCATTGGCAATGGAACACAAATAAAATATGTGGGGTCACCCCTAGGTGGTTTAAATCCAAGACCATTGGTTCCTTTATATCAAGTCATGGATAATGGCTTAAGTTTTCCCTATTTATTTGGCTTGAGGCCTCCTCCTTCATAGGAATACTTCTCCATATTCTTATTTGGTATGGGGTATTTGAAATTTTGATAAAAATCTACTAGTATGCCATTATATAACTATGATTAGTCATCTCTAAGTGGGTCTTATTTGTGGCCAATGTGCTATGTACCTAGGGATATGATATATTAATGTATATGGGTTGATGGAGATGTCGACATGTGCAACACATCCCCTTAGTTAGCTATATGGGTACAATATATAAGGATAATGGAGTAGCTTGTGGAATTAGTACATTGGGTAATGGTCAGCATACATTGAGATTAGGAGGTTACCCATTCATGGGTTAGATATATTTCTATATATAGGAGATGATTATCATGGTAAATATATCAAGTAAGCATTGAGTCTTCTATTGTAAGAGGATATCGGAGGTTGTCCCCTAAAAGAGATATTGTGGAGTTATTCCTTCCTAAAGGAGTATTATATGGTGTTTCCCTACCTTAAGGGTATTTATAAATACATTGAATATTTGAATCATATCAAGATCATATCAAGTGGTATCAAAGCTTTGATTTGGGCAATTTGTGTGGAGTGAAACCCTTGTTTTTTGAATCGTCAATAGATTTTGATTGGTTGTGAATTTTTCCATAATTTTTTTACTAGATATGGATAATATTTAAAATAAGTCATAGTAAAAAAATAGAGATTTTTTTATTAGTTTTGAGGGAGTTATTTCTATTTTATGGTTTATACTAATTTTGATATATCTTCCTAAATATATGGAACTTTTATTCAAAATTGTTACTAGAGATATAAGAAGATATAAGCGAATCACAGTAAAAATTTCAGAATGTTTTGATTTGTTTTGAGTAATTTGTTGTGATTTTAAGAAGACGAAAAAAATAATGATGATAAAGAAGGAGGAGGAGGAGGAGGAGGAGGAGGAGGAGAGAAGAAGAAGAGGAGGAGGAGGAGGAAGAGGAAGAAGAGGAAGAATAAGAAAAGGATGAAGAGGAGGAAGAGGAGGAAGAAGAGGAGGAGGAAGAGGAAGAAGAGGAAGAGGAAGAGGAAGAAGAGGAGGAAGAAGAAGAGGATGAGGAAGAAGAGGAAGAAGAGGAAGCAAAAGAAGAAGGAGATGAAGGAGGAGGAGAAGGAGAAGGAGAAGGAGAAGGAGAAGGAGAAGGGGGAGAAGGAGGAGGAGAAGGAGGAGAAGGAGAAGGAGAAGGAGAAGGAGAAGGAGAAGGAGAAGGAGAAGAAGAAGGAGAAGGAGAAGGAGAAGGAGAAGGAGAAGAAGAAGAAGAAGAAGAAGAAGAAGAAGAAGAAGAAGAAGAAGAAGAAGAAGAAGAAGAAGAAGAAGTTATCATTGGTCAAATATTCTCTTGGGCCATTAGCCATTATGTTAAAATGATTGGACATTTTAGGATGTACTATGTGATAAGATGAATCAAGGGTGTTTGGGTTAATGCAATTATCCTCTAGAAAATCAATAAGATTTTTTTATCCTTGTCCTTCTTATGAACTAGATTCAAGAAAAAAATGCAGTTATACCTTTTGTACTTACCTTCCAAATGTTTATAATATTTGTAGGGATACAAATCTCTATGAATGGTGACCTCCATGACACAATGAGAGAACTTGAGACACTAATTTAATATTTAAGGGATTGCATGAATCTCATGTATTCAAGGTCTACCCAAAAATAAATTGTATGAAAAATCAAGGTGTAGCACATGGCATAATGTATCATGGGTTAAAGTCCCAATGATAACTAGAAATCTAATGATGCCTTGTGATTCTTTCTCTTCATTATCATATGCTTTGATTGTGATATTTTCTAGATGGTGATTATTTTTTGTGTATCAAAGATGTTTTATGTGCTTTAGAGACACAAATTTTAGTCTCGATATAATGTTTATGAGGACATGCTTCACTTTATATCATATGATGATAACTTTGATGTGTAATGGATTGTTATGAAGAGGAGTAAGGGATGACATGTCATTTTGGTCAAAGTATAACTGATACATGGGGCTACATGTCCCACTAAAGCTTGGAATTTATCTAGGGATATGTCATTGGTCACTTTAGATTAGCCTAGGAACTCTGTCAAGATGTTCTTGTGGATGGTTAATGTACATAACAAATCCAAAATATAAATTTATGTGGGTGTTTTCTAAAGTTGTTCCACAATATCAAACATCTTATCCTTCACAAAAATATATGGATTATTCCTAGCCATAACAGTGTGTTGGATGGGTGTAGTGGTAGATGGATGTGGGCCTAGAATGGTAATATTTGACTTTTAAGTTGTGATTATACAATTAGGATTAGATATAAGACCATTGTTACCAATAAATGATGTCATAAAGGGACTAGTTAGGATAAGTCTCAATTTCCAGTGCACTTGTATGTGGTCATGGGTCAATGATGATTTATCAATAGAATTTCCAAAAGTCATAATCCCTACTTGTTGGTATGCCTATATGTGGTCCCAGGTCAAAGAAGGATCACTAGTATAGGTTGGTTGGTTGGGATTGATTAGAAACAATCTTATTTGGTTAATACTTAGTCTTGGATTGATGGATATGGTTGAAATGAGACCTCCCACAATATGTCATATAGTTTTTTTGTAGTCACGTGTAACTGCATGGTAAGTCTATTGGTTGTTAGCATCATTATAGCATTGGTTCTATCCATGGAATTGATGTTAATTTTATTTTTGTTGGTATTGTTATTATTATCTCAGCTATTGATATTATTGGTATCATTATTCTCACCTTTAATGATACTATTATTGGTTATTTTATTATGGAAAAGGGTTTTGATAAATACCCAAGTTCTAATTAGATGTAGAAGTTCCATTATCTAATGTTATATCCCCTTTTTCTAACATATTTTGAATCAAGTGTTTGATCTGCACACAAAAGTGTAAATTATGTCTATTAACCTGATGATAGTCATGGAATTCATTTTTTATATACCAATATAGATAATGATTTCTTTTAGGATAGTGCTTCAGAATGGGCCAACTAATAAGATTAGTGGTGGCTAATTTTCAAAAGATGTATTTAATCAGCTTTCCTAGGTCACTAAAAATACAATGAGCAGGCACATTTCACCTTGGAGGAGGGGTTTGCAAAGGTAAAGTTTACTACATTTATTGATCTATTCTAAGCTACTATAAAGGTGGTGTTTGTTGAGTAGGTTTTTGATGAGGAATAACTTGCATTTGTAGTGTGGATTGAGAAGACACTATTTGCATCATTCAAACATGTCATGACTCAGTTACTCAATTTCTAATAACATTATTTTTTTAGTTAAACTACTTGGATTTTTTATAATTTTTGACATGGGTTGGTACTAATGCTTATGCTTGGATTTGTTTTTTCTTCTAATTTTGGTCATTTCCTTGGTTTTTTTGGTTTTGATTTGATGATGTAATATTGATAGCCCCTTTGTTAATAATGGAATTTTTGATCAACAAACCTTTGTCAATGATTTCCTTAAAGTTGTATGTAGATTGTAGTTTTAGATTTTAAGATATCTCATTATGAAAATTCTTAGTGAACACAAAAACTAATTATTTATGTGGTAAACAATGGGTGAAGTGGCTAGAAAGTGCTCTCCATAATTGGAGATTTATTTTAAAACATTCCTAGCCTTCTGTTTGGCTTGAGTCAAATTTTCCCATGAAATTTCATGTTTGATATTATAGGATAAATGTTGCACAAACTTGTCTAAAAGGTCATCAAAATTAGCTACTAATTTCTTCAGTGATTTCATGAACCACTCCAAAACCTATCTTACTAGATGCAGAGTAAATAAAAGTAGGAGGTATATGTCATTATAAGCCACTGATTAGAAAGCAACAAATAAATTGATTGAATGGGATTTAGGGACTCATTACCCTTGTATTTTTCAAACTTTGGTGGTTTTTACCCTAGAGGAAAATCTACATATACCCTATGTTGAATGGGTAGGAACACATATCATATAACATAAACTTTTTGTTTTGTTTCCTAGCTTAGATGGTGACAATTGCATCTTTCATTTGATGAAATTCTTGTGCCAAGAAACTAGATGGAACATTGGCCTAAGGAGGAGGTTGGGCGGTCAAAAGTGGAATATTTTGATTGGGGTATAACAGAGGCATGGTTTGTTGCATAATGTTGGTTTGGTTAGGGAACTGACTAAGAATATGCATTTACATATTAAGATGTGATTTTTTGTAATGGTACATATTATGGTGAAATATTATGATTTAGGTTTAGTATATACACCTAGTTTTGGGAAAATTATGGATAATAAGGAAGGATATGGATCTAGTTGAATTACTATTACTATTGAGGTTGAATAGAGACTTTTTTTGAAACAAGGCCCTATCACTAAATTTGTGGCACATTTGGAACAAAAGGAAACTATTGCCTAGTTGGTACGCATGGAACAGTAGGACCTCTTGGTTGTGTAAACCCTTTTTGGGAAGTAGATGCTTTTCTAAGGTTTGGAATTTTTTTTGGACCAATGGACATACAATTTTTATTTTCCAATGCTTGTAAAGCTATGTTGGCCTATGATTAAAGAGGTACATTTATCACTACTTGACAACATATAACATTGATTGTCCTCTATTAAGGTGGCATAATTTTTTATCTCAACTACATTGGTATATTAGATTTTTCCTATTGGTGTGAGATGTTAGTTTTCACCTATTATGGTGGAGTAACATTCATCATGTTCTATTGAGGCAAGGTACTAGTTTACATTTAACTATCTAACCCTTGAGGTTGTGTGCTTGATGAAGTAATTGGTTGAGGATTAGGGGTAACTTATTTTGGTTAGGAGGTGGAAGTCATTTCCCCCTAAATTTATGAATCACCCATGGTGTAAACTAAATACACTTGTTGTGGGCTATTTTTTTGTGTGGTTAAACCATTTTGGTCTAGATTGGATGACACTTGTGTGTTATCCACTGTATTTGGCACATTCTTCTACAAAGAAGCATTAGACACTTATTCGATAGTTAGGGCATTAAACCTGTTACTAATTGAAGTTTTTATGAAAATGGGTCTATACCCTGATTAAATTATCCTCTCAATTTAATTAAGACTCTTGTGGAAGGATATAGCTTGATAAGTGCAGTATTTGACATGGTCATGTTATCGAAATTGTGTGATAAGTTTAAATAAGTCTGATATGTTGTGTACATCTATATTAAATGGTCTTTCATGAGGCATTTTCCTATGAAAAGCATACATGATTCCTGGTATGATATCAAAACTAGATATTGAGGATTTATAGAAGAGGTTTTCTCTTTTTTATTATTGTAAGGATTGTTGTAAGACACTAACTAGATTCTAATTTTGTTATGAGTGAAGTTTGCCAAAAACTTATCCCCTACTTATGCAAATCTGATTAAAACATCATCCTTGTTTATAATCAAACAAATAGGGACCATATGTTAATGGTATCATAATATAGTATAATTGTTGTTGAACATTGTCTATAATCAAAGGTACGCTAGCTACGTACTACATTGTTTGTTCTTTGGTCATGCTTAGAGTATGGAGGCATGCTGACTAGATAGTGAGCTAAAGGATCTTCAATTTTTTCCCTTAATTGAGTGTTATAAGGTGGATAAGGATCTGTCTCACAAAATACATCATCACCTTAAGGGTTTTTAACTAAGTCTTCTTTTGATACCACATTACCATATCTTAGATTATACATGGATCCACTACGAGTATATTGAGACATATTCAAATCAATGATGAATGTTTCATGAAAAATTCCTAGAGTTATACAAATTCCTAAAATAATGTCTAAAGGAAAAATATTTTGAATTTGGTCTAACTTGGTCTAAAGGAATGAATTTATATCTCCAAAAATGTCTATTCTAAAACTTGTAATAAAATAATCTTATGTCAAGTGTCTAACATCAAATGTCTTACACAAAAGGTTAAGTAGATGAAATAAAACCAAACTTCCAAAATCTAGGTATAAAGTGTTCCAAACAAGTCTAATCTAAGAAAACAAAAGTTAATAGGTCTTTTGTCAAAGCAAGGAAAAAAATTTAGGATCAAAATAGGCATACGTTAGGCCTTTTGGAAAAGGCATAAAATCTAGACTTTAAAAATAAGGTGAGAGATTTAATCTAACAAATCTGAAACACTTTGGTATAAACTAAGCATTTAAATTTAAACATGAACTTGGTCAATTGGTATAAGGCATGAAATAAAAGGCATATGGAAGATAAATTATTTCTCCAAAATATATGCAAAAATAATAGTTTTCAAATTGAGTAAATAATTAACCTTAGTTTCACAACCCAAAAGAGAAAGATCAATGTTTAGGGAAAAATTACATGAGGCATAGGTAGAAATCAATAAATGTTTGGATTTGAAATTGGAAAGGATAATTTAAAACTTAACTTATGAAAATTAGGCTTATTTAAGCAAATAATAATCTAGACAAATATGAATGACATAATGGCACTAGGTATAGATCCAAAAGACACACATGGCATTGGTTTTAAAATTGGAAATTTGGACATAAGATAAACAAGTCTTTGAAATTATTTGAGTAGTGTAATGATGTTATCATGATATAAATATATGATCAATGGTTTTTTTCAGTACTTCAAAGAATAAAACTTGAAATGAATTTGGAAATGTAACATTACCCTTTCTAATCAAGTTACACACACATAAATATTTGTCAAAAAAACTAAGGCAAATGTATGGGGTCAAATGGATGGCATAATTCCTTCTGAAATAATTGATTAATGTATAATATAAGATTCATTTTGATGTGGTACAATAGTAAAATAGATATTTTATACTAAAAAACATGCAAGAAAATGATAAAAATGACACAAATAACTAAATGTAACATCCAAAATCTTAGAACTAACAAGGTTACATAATACCATAAAATTATATCAATATACTCACTCTTAGGAAGATTTTAAGTGTTAATCCAAAAATAAAAGTGCATGTAAATTAGGTTTTTTTGGCCCTTCTTCTCCTAATAGTTTTTACTATGACATGGAACTTTAGGCTAATTACCTTGCATAAACAATATGCCCATATCAAGTGGGGTTGTTTTAATATATCAATTTTTGTGCATTTATAGATAGTCCCAAGTGTGGCTAACACTATAGATGAAATCACATCAATTATATATGCATCAACCAACTTTTTGTGCAAAATTATTATCCTTTTCACATCCAATACATCTATAAATTAATCAATGTAGTCCAATGTTTGAGTTGCCTATATAGTCCACATTAGAGGATCACTAATGGAGCTTATTTAACCACTCAAAAAAGCATCCTAGTGGGTCACCCTTAATTTATATACCCCATCATTGAGTGGGGTTGAAATGATACTATAATATGAATTCCTATGTCAACACATCCATAAATAACTTGTGAGGAGGTGATGAGCTCCTTCTCATAACCCAAAATCCATGAAAATAAAAGTTTTAGGTCATGTTTAGATTACCAAACCATACAAATTTAGGGAGGGACTTAGCAATGTTATTTTCACACTTCTATACTTAAGTGATCAAGGTAATGAATGACTGATTTTGGTCACCTAATTTTCCTAAAGGGGATAGGGGGAAAGCATACACACATCAATCATTTTGATAAAATAAACAACTTAAACAAATAAGCAAAAAAAAAACGTTCTAGTGTGAGAGTTCATTTTAATCACCAAAACAAGATGTTTTATGAATCTTAATCCCCTTCACAATAGTTAAAAAACTTTAAAAAAATTTGAAAATATCTAAGGCATGAAAATTAACTAGGTTCATTTTAAATACCAAAGATAAAGTGAGAAATATTTAACCACATTCAAACTTGGCCTTTTTCAGCTTAGAACCTATAATTGTTATAGGGTTTTTTTCATGAGAAAACAAAATTTTGGATTTTTCTCTTGAGTTTATCTTTTTTTTTTATCTCAAATATCGATGCCAATCCATGCAGGTATCGATGTCAGTCTGTAGAAATTGATGTTGATCAACCACATAAGAATTAATATCAGTCAACACATATTGATGTTGTTTTCATACAAAACACAAAAAAATAAAAATATGGTTTGACAAATAGATTTTAATCCAAATTAACTTTAAATTGGTAAATAATACTAGATCCTATAGGCAACTAGTCAATCAAACAACATTCAGGCTCTTAGACTCAAAATAAAAACTAGAAAACTCAATAAAAGACTTATTTATCATGTTTCTATTGTGCTCTATTCTAAAAATAGGGGTCAATGTTAGTCCTAGGTGGATGAAATTAGTTTTGGTAGGAATGATGTTAGTTTTTTCAGGATTGACATCAATCTCTATGTAAATTATGTCACTAAAAAATATAATTCTTGAAAAATGAAGCTAAAACATGAATTTTGAATATTTTTATGCATTCATTAGAAAAATTAAAAGTTTCATATTATTATCTTTGATTATATGGGATTATTGAGGTGCCATCAGTAATTATATTTTTGATCATATGAATCTAAGAAGGGAGGTTAGTATAGTGTTAGTTCAAGTAACACAAATTCAAATAAACACACTAATACTTATACTCCTAGCCTAGATCTTAGGGAGAGTTTAGTAACAAAACCTAAGTGAAATAAAAACAAAAATATAAAATAAACAAATCCTTTACATTTATTTGGAGCTCTAAATTCTTTGTTGAGTGGTTTTCTCAGCTTGTGCATCAAGATGTCTTTAGAAAATGAAGTTTGTTGGCTTATTCTCTCCTTAGTAGGATTGGCTTTGATGTGGCTTGTGATTTCTTTGGCTTAAGATTTTGGAATAATAAAATAATTTAAAATATTATCTCTCTCCAAATTATAATTATAACTTTAGCTTATAAGAGCTTAGAAATGAAGAGGCATGGCCCTGATTTATAGCCTTAGGAATTAACTCTCACCCAAGGTGAGTTACGGTTGAGTTAAGGCTTGGAATGGGTTCAAACCTAACTAGGTGAGTTAAATCTAACTCCAGTAGAGTTAATTATTTTCATTTAATTATGATTTACAATTACTTGGCATGGTTCTCAAAATTAAATATTTTAGGATATTTTCAAAGAGCTTGACAACTCATAAAGGCAATGATGAAAGGCTAGGATATTTTAAATTTTTGAATTTATATTTTTAGATATTCATTAATTTCAAATGGATAATTCAAATAGGAATTTAATATTGTGTAATTTGTTAATTTATTCTTGTTATCATTTTATCTCTATCAAGATTTGATATTTTTTCATGCGCCCCACTTAATAAGTCTGTAGACCAAATTTATGGTTGTAATGCTGCAAGGTGATTATAGATGAATCCATGAGAGGTTATTATTGCATATGATAGGATACCCCAATTAGGGATCTCTAAAAATTATTTTAATATTTTATGAATGATGCACAAGTAAATTTGGGAAGTTTAGTGATTATTAGGCTTAATTTGCAATGCTTTGTAGGAATCGGTATGAAGTTTGATCAAAATTCAGTTGTGGATAGTTTTATGTGTATACAATACATACCATTCAATGATTAAAATGGATATTTTTGAATATTTATATGGTCACAAGTGTATAACTCTAGTGGGATAGGAAATTTTATAAAATATGACTTTACTAGTCCTAATGTCTTATAAAATTATCATAAGCAATTGGAAACTATGCAGTATAATTTGAAACCTGTCTTGAATAGGTGAAAGAGTTATTTTGATTTGAAAACAACACCACATGAATTCCATGTGGGAGAGAATTTTTTTTTCATGTTAGACCATATAAAATTAAAAGTAAATTTGGAAATTCTTCCAAACTATCCCCTTGGCTTATAGATCCCTTTGAAATTTTGGATAAAAATAGTCTTGTTGCCTACCATCTAGCACTTCTACCTTCCTTGTCCGAGATTCAGAATGTGTTTCATTTTAATTTATTAAGAAAGTATATTCATAATATATATCATATTTTAGATTTCACTCATCTTTAGGTTTTGGAAAAGGAAAATATGCAGTTGGATATAATAAATAATTTAGACCATCATAAAAATAAATTTAGAAATCTTGATATTTCCTAAGTGTTGGTTCAATGCGATCCTAAAAAAGAAGTGCTACTTGGGAAGAGGAGAGTATTTTTAGGAAACATTATCTTGGGTTATTTGATCATCAAGATGGATCTTTTCAGAGTGAGGGAGGATGTCATGACCCTAATTGACCTACATTTTATTTATTTGTGTTGATATAGTCTAGCTTTAAACTATTTGAGACATATTTTGTTGGTCTATTGTGGTATTGAAGTTTTGTGACCTACATTGGTACATTTTCATTATAACATTTGATATATTTTCTTAATGTGTATTGACTCATTATTTAGTTTGAGGTTTTAATTAAATGTTATTATTAAAATTATTATACATAGATGTCTAGATGTTATTGATAGTCTATTTGTTGACAAGAGGGACATGCATTTGAGCTAGTTTGTGTTTGGACTAAAGCAATAGGTAAACATGGAGAAATCAATGGATAAACAAAAGAGTGAATTTGAATATAAAGTTGACCTTTTAAATATTAATTATTTAGTCATTATGTTTTCATCCGTTGAATTTTGTTTTATTTTTTATTATTAATTTCATTAATAATTGATTCGAGTCAATTTTTATGTTTGTGCAACATATTTTTATTTGAAGTTACTATTTATTAGATGGTCTAATTGATTGTATTTGTTTGAATTGTAATGATTTGGAAACTAATATTTTTATTATTGATGTTATCATTTTATATCATTTTAGTGTTGTGTGTTTTTATAGACTCCATGATTTTTGACTTTGACAGTCTAGTCAGTCATGTAATTAATTGCTTACTTTGAATAGTTGTTTTGATCTTTGACATCTTTCTTCATTTATTATTTTCTTAAGGCTATGGACTAAACATTTTAAATCAAACTTATAAGGTTGAAGACTTGTATATATTTTTATTAAACTATGATTTGTTTTGGACTTTTGCACCAAGGTTTTAATATTGTTTAAAGGACCTTGTTTTGCTTGTTTGATTAAGCCACCATTTGGCTTGGGGGAATTTTCTAGGTTGTTCCACCCACATGGGGGTCATGGTAATTAGTTATTTGAATTTGGTTTGAATCCAAGGACTAAGGTGTTGCTATATTGGCTCAAATTATAATATTGAGGGGGTCAACATGCTTCATTTGGTTTTTAGAATTTTTTTAGTTTCTCTTGGACTCACTCTTGAGCTTAGAACCTTGGGGAAACTCTACTAAAGTTTTTTGCGTGGTGGCCAAGGGGAATGTGAGGTAGTTTTTCATGAGTATTTTGGGGTATAAAACTATATTTTATTACATTAATATTGATGGTCATGTAGTAGTTGTAGAGATAAATCTAGGGTTTATTTTTGTATTTATTATTCAACTAGTTTTTTTGAATGGGTATGGGATTTTGAGTGATGGTTTTTGACATTGATCTTGGAGGATGGAAGAGATTTTTTTTTATTATATGTTCAACTTCCATCAACCAAGTAGGTGATGTTTTTATCATTCTTTATTTATTTTTTAAATGTAATTAAATGGAAAATATGTTATGCCTTTAGCCATAAATTATTGTAATTATTTACTAAGTTATTTTATTTCTAGGTAAAACCTTAACTAGGGTCATAGAGATTAGTTTTACCATTGTTTTTTTTTCTCATGGTATCCATGAATAACTTGATCATGGATGGGATAAAATTTTAGAACATTTATTTTGATGGTCATGTTTATTTTTGGTTTAAAATGATTGCATAGTCACTACATATTTTTATTCTTGAAGAACGTGTTTTATTTAAATGATGAACTTGTAATATTATTGAGTCTTCATCTTGGGTTTAAGTGACTACATAAAGTTACTGCATTATGTTTTGGTTGAAGTCATTATGGATCCATTTTTGGCTATGACTCATTTTAATGGATTGTGTGTGTTTATTTGTGTTGTATTTTATAAACTTTTAGTTGGGGTTTTATTGATTATGTACATTTTGTTTTAGTTGAAACACTTGACTGAATGGATTTTTGTATTATGAAGCCATTTTGACATTAAAATTTTGAATGTATTTTTATTAAATGGATCAACTATGTTATCTTGATTATTTTTGAAAAGCCATTATGGTCTTATTATGACTACTTGATTGTTTACAAGGCAAGGTTATATTTTGTTGAGCTTTTAGCTATTTTAGAATCCATACAACTTATTTGTGTTATATGTGAATGATGGATTTTATTGGGTTTTTTATTTTGAAAACCCTAACATGGTACAATCAAGGTTAAGAAATAAAGTTTAAAAATATAAAGGAAAGGCCTGACCATTGTTTTGAACCACAACCAAAATGTGGGAAAGGACCATAGGTGTCTAAAATGGTTGAAAGATTTTTGGGAGGATAATAATAATAATAATAGTAATAATAATAATAATAATAATAATAATAATAATAATAATAATAATAATAATAATTTATTATTATTATTATTATTATTATTATTATTACTATTATTATTATTATTATTTTCTAAATTATTGTTTGACTTATGTTGAATTATGTGGTCATTGTTAGTTGACCCAGGTTTATGAAATCATGTTGAATTAATTGAATTGATTTTGAAAATAATAATTGGAATTTTTATCAATTCATGATTACATTGATTTATTTTAAGGATCATTAATATTTTAATTATTTTATTTATTCTAATTTTTTAAATCATTACAATTGACTTTTAAGTTATTACTATGTTTAGTAAAGTTAATTTTGGTAAACAATATAACCTCTAACTTTATGTAAGTAATATTTTATTAAATATTAATTGGATGAGTTTGTTATCTTATTTTTATAAGTTTTATTCTAACTCATAAACATCTATTAAATTAGTAAATGATGACAATTTCCACATATGTTAGTATATTTATGAGCCATATTATATTCTGGAATAAAATATGGACCATAAATCAATTAGCACAAAAAGAGAGTTTCACTTATAATTAGATACCAAGTTAATGGATCTTCATGGCTTGGTTAATGTGATTTTTTTTATTTATGTTGGTCACTTTCTTGAATGTTGTTAAACTTGATTTTTTTATAATCCTTTCTCCATGGATTTTTTGTTGCCCTGATCCATATCCAAGTAGTGGTTGAGGTGGTCTATGGCTACTTATGGTTGGGCTCATTGAGACTGGCTGGATGGATTAGCTTTATTGGATTGTGTGCCATGATTAAATTAATTTATTTTTAATTCAAGCTATGTCAATTGGCTAAAAATTAATTAAAGTTGTTATGTAATATTTATAGTTGAATTTCATATTATTAGTTATAATTGTATTTATACAAAGTGGTGTAACATAAACATGTATATTTGATTATTGAAATAATTATATTTGATCATTTGATTATTTAAATAATATGGCATTACTAGTTTAATATGAATATGTAATTATTCATAAATACATTGATAGATGAACATAGTTAAGATTTATTTAATATGAATAGTAGTTAAACACTTAATTGGATTAAGTAGTTGAGAATTGATTTGAATGTTTTAGGATCTCAATTTGTTAAATAGCATTGGGTTTATGTTGACTCACAATAATTAATATTATTCATGTCTTTTGGTTGTACCTATAAATAATTGGAATGGTGATTGAGAATTTACGTAGTATTTGAATGTACAAATATTAGTGTTTGAACTCATATGTAAAAGTTGTCTTGAATATGGCTTGATCATTTTAATACATTTAGTATAAGTAATTGAGACATAATTTTATTATGTTAAATTTACTTGTATGATTCTTTATGATCATAAGTTTTTATAAGCTAATGACATTATACGTGAATGTCTAATTATAATAAGCATTGTAATGAGGTAATTGGGTGAAGTTGAAAGTTATATTAAATGATCATTTCAAATCCATATACATGTTATCAATCGTAACTGTAATATGGATTAACTAATAATAGTATTTAGACTTAATTAATGTTTGGACTATAACTATTTGGTTAGTTAAATGAAATCCTTGTAACGTAATTAGTAAAAGTAATGGATTTAATTCAGTTTATATCTTATGTGAAAAGTCATAATAACTTAATGGAATGTGTGATAAAGACTATGCTTGAATAAGTACTTAAGTAATTAATATGTACATATCTCTTTGAATATAATATTTCCATTTAAATGATTAAGCAGTGTTATGTGCCATGGACTATATGGGTAAATCCTAAATTAATTATTTATAAATAATTATCATTAATATTATGTTGACGGTAAATTGGTAATATTATCCTTCACTGATAGTTTTATAAGGAACATGGCTATTCTTAGTTAATCATCTTGTGACTAGGGAACAAATGCTCTATGTTTGGAAAAGACCATCAAATATCTTAATAACTAGTTATTATCCTTGAATGGTAAAAGAAGTTGTGAGCTTACATAATTATCATAAGAACCTATCTTGGAATTAATGGTTAAGTAAGAACTAATATCGAAGTAAGCAATATAATAAATTCTTAGACTAAGATCATGGATTTAAGTTAAGTGATAAATCTTAGTACAAGATTTAAGTTAGAATTAACATAACTAAATTTTGTCCTTGAGACTATTAACATTTTTTGAGTTGGTTAAATCATGAGGGATTTATGTTAGTAATAAAGTATATTTAAATCTAACCTAAGACATTATAAAATCCTTAAGCAAGCTTGTCATGAACTTGTACCCTACTTGTAAGTGGTATGTTTTTCCTAATAAAAAATTAAGCATGATTGTCAAAACATCCCTATAAGCTTGAATACTTCCTATAGAAACTATGTTAACCCTCATAGGTCAGTTACTTGTGTAAGAAAAAGGTGTTCAAATGTTATTCATTGCTTTTGGAAATAGTCCTTTTCCTTTGATCTTTATCTATTGCTTATGATTTGGTAAATCATAATTAAACAAGCTTAGTATGATGATTCTTTTGTTAAATCTAATCTTATTCTACCATTGTTTTCTAAACTTTAATAAAACTACCCTTGAGGTACTGATTATTTTATATCATATGAAGGTATTCAATTAAGGTCATAAGTTAACAAAATCTCCATTAAGAAGGCCAAAATAGAGTATGTGGATGGGGGTGAGTGGTTAAGACCATACTAACCCACTTCTATTCGAATACTAGGTGGTTAAAATACTTCCTAAAGAATCCATTGATGGGTTATGCATTTAGTCTAGTTCATGTGTTGGATGTAACATAGTTATGGATATCATTAGGTGTTTCTATTCTAAACTCTGGGTGAATGTTGTTCCATTATTTTTTTCAAATTATGTATATAAATAAAAAATTATGGTTGTGATAACATTTTGGCTACCTATTAGGGAGATAACCATCACATTGGAGGATATCTATAGGATCCTAAAGGTTATCAATTAATGTTCAGAGATCAGTGCTATAGGTTGCCATTGGTGATATATATATATATATATATATATATATATATATATATATATATATATATATATATATATATATATATATTATGCTACAAGGTATTTTTAGTGATTTACATGGTGACTCATTAGGTATGGAGTAATAGTGATGTGTTATTATCATTACTTATTACAATGAATGTTCCATGGTTACATAAGTTTTTAGTGGTTTTGTTGTCTTAATTTTTTTATATGGATGGGAGTGGTGTATCTATCTCATATAGGATGCATGAGATAGTATAGGATATAAAGGATTAAAACAATGTTTACTCATAGGGTTGCACTATGCTAGCCCACTTATATCAATATTTATACCACTTCACTTTGGAGATATGTCTAGGTTATATTGGGTCTTCTACATTATTACATTATTAGGATTATGAGAATATAGATGTTAGTATACTAACATTGCTTTAATAGGATGATTGGGCTCACCCATAAAAGTTTGTAGAGAGGTAGATTGGTATGACCCACATGCCTAAGAGGATCATGATGTAGTGTCAATATATATTATATAATTTGACAGCTTTGAGATATTATATGAAAACCATACATGGGCTATGGGGGATGGCCTAAGGATGGTTCTTAGTTGGGATGAGTGCAAATGAACTATTAGTTACATGAACATTGTGTTAATGTATTTGAGATGTTTTAGTATGAGAAAGTGATGTGATAGTTTGGTGTTAATCAAGATGTGCCACCAATACCTCTAATGTGGTTGAGGAGTTATCAAGCTACACTAAGGCTAGGGAGTAAGTATAAACCATCATATCCATACCTAACTCTAATTCCATTGATAGAGTGAGATCTAGTGCTTGATATAATGGATGTGGATGATGTACGAGTGACTGATCCCTATATATCAAGGTGGAGGGAATGTATATGGGAAACACTATTCCAAGAAGGTGGGATAATTATAGAGGATGTATTATTTATTGAACCCTTTAGGGCCATAAGGGTAGGTTGTTATTGTATATTTGTATGTTATACTTACTTCCTTACTTATTTAATTTGATAGGGATATGATGTATTATGTTGGTATATGTAGGTATAGGTGGTGATGAGTATTGGAAAACTACCAATGATTATACACTCTGATTACTGACATGACATATCTAAAATTATGTCATGTATAATGGACTAGTGGAGAGGGATATAGATGTTTCTATCATCCATGCTCACTTGTTTGATTGATAAACCATTACTACTAAGACATATATGCAAATAGTTTCCAATAGGGATGATACTATGCAGAGTTAGAAAGATGAGATATGCCTACACCTGATGATATGGGTGGTGTAGGTATCTAGATAGTGGATGACTTCATATGTTTATAGTGAGAGATTTAGGATGTGTTGGTCGAGTTGGGGGTGTTATAGGAGAGTTAGTAGACATAGGTCTTAGTCAAGGTATTTAAGGGATAGTGGAGCCTCTAGTTCTAGTATGGATGTATTAGAGAGTGAGAGTGAGGGTGATGGTCTTAGTGACTAATCCCATATTATTGAGTGACGTGTAGTATTATATTAAAACTATGCTCCAATTTATAAATATATATGTATTTTTGTTGTTATACGGGTATCATGTATATTGGTATGTTGATGTGTAACATTGAGTATTTTCACATGTGTTTGATTGTATTAATTATGTTAAATGATGATATTTAAATATGTTATGTGTCTATTATTGGTAATAAAATGTTTATTTATTTATGATTGTTTATGTAGATAAGTATAGTGGATTAGGAATTTTAGGTGTTAGAATGGGTGTTATAGGAGTATCATAGGATATCTAAGTGCAGATCATGTAACTACAGTATGCACTATCTAAAACTAGATGGCATGGTGAAAACATGACCATACTTCTCATGTTGTGTCGGTGTAGAAGTATATTTTGGAAGTGATATTGTTCATGGTATAAAGCTAGTAGATAAGTGTGTATATTCTATAACAAATAACTTAATTAGTTGTCATACTAAAACTTTGTTATAATCTTTGTGATCTTTGGAAAATATCTTAATTGGATATTAAACTATGTTTTGATTTTTATGATCTATGGAAAATATCTTAATTAGCTATTAAACTATGATATATTTTTATGATCTTTGGTAAATATTTTAATCTTTTATTGAATTATGATCTAATTTTTGTGATCTATGGCCAATATCTTAATCAACTATTAAAATATTATTTTATTTATGTGATATATAGAAAATATATTAATAGTTTGTTGAACTATAACTATGGATTGGATTAATTTCCATTTTTGTACTAGACTATATAAGTAGGTGGATCTTTATGAACTAGTTTCCATCTCTATTAAATGTATGGTACATGATATCTCCCATAAGTAGGTTTTATGAAAACCACATTTTATTTTAGGGATCATTAATTTGTTAATTATTTTATTGATTCTAATTTTCTAAATCATTATATTGGACCTTTAAGTTATTACTATGTTCAATAAAGTCAATATTGGTCAATAATAGAACATATAGCTTTTTATAAGAAGTATTTTATTAAATCTTAAATGGTTGAATTTGCTATCTTATTTCTATGAGTTTTATTTTAACTCATAAATGTCTATTGAATTAGTATGTGAATATGAATACCACATATTTTATTATATTTATGAGCCATACTATATTTTGGAATAAAATATGATGCATAAATGGATAAGCTCAAAAATAAAGTTGTAGTCATAATCAAGTACAAAGATAATAAATCTTTGTGGGTTGGTTTATGTGATTCATTTTTTTTATTGTTTTTTTTTTTAAGTTGTCAATCTCAATTTATTTCATTATCCTTTCTCCATCATTTCTCTACTGCCCCGATCTATATCTAAAATATGGTTGAGGTGGCCTATATCCACTTATGGTTGGGGTCATTGGGACTCACAAGGCAGGACTAGCTTCATTGGATTGTGTGAAATGATTGGATTCTTTTCTTCTTACTTGAAGTTATGTCATTTGGCTAAAAATGAATTAAAGTTGTTATCTAATTATCATAGTTGAATTTCATGTTATTCATCATAGTTGTATTTATACAAAGTGATGTAACATAGACATGAATATTTGATTATTGAAATAGTTTTAGTTCACCATTTTATTATTTGAATAATTTATCATTATTAGTTTAATATAAAATTTTCATTATTCATACATACTTTGATAGATGAACATAGTTAAGAGTTATTTATTTTGACAAGTAGCTAAACACTTAATTAGATTAAGTAGTTGAGAATAGATTTGAATGATTTAACATCTTGTGTTGTTAGATAACATTAGGTTTATGTTGACTCACAATAAGTAATTGTATTCATGGATTTTGGATGTAAATTTAAATCATTGGAATAGTGATTGAGAAATTACTTAGTATTTGAATATATAAATACTAGTGTTTGAACTTAGATGTAAAAGTTGTCTTGAATATGGATTGATTATTTAAATACATTGAGTATAAGTAATTGATACATAATGTTATTATATTAAATTTACTTTTATGATTCTATATGATCTTAAGTTTTTATAAGCTAAGTGACAATATCCATCTATGGCCTAAAATAGGCCCCTAGGGATTGGTATTACAAAATGTATTCCTTCCTCCTAGATTTAGGTTTCACACTATGCCATTTAGATCATAATGTATTTCTCTTACAAAAAGATGATTCAGTAATAATACTGGTACTTTATGTTGATGATAATTTAATCATAGGGAGCACTTCAACAACCATTATTTCCATGAAGCTAGCTCTTCAAGTCATATTTGACATTATATATTTGGGTCTATTGCATTACTTACTTTGTATTGAAATTTCATAATCTAATTCAGGGATAACTCTTGCACAACCCAACTACACTCTTGATTTGCTTACACATTTTCACATGAATGATTGTAATCCATATCAAACTCTCATTATATTTGGAGTCAATCTTGAGGTTGATTATACTACACCACTTGTTTTTTCAACCTTTTATTTCCAACTTGTTGGTAGTCTCATCTATTTAACTCACACTAAGCCTAACATATCATATACTATGAGCATTGTTTCAAGATTTATGAAGGAACCTTATGAGCTTCACTGGAAAGTAACTAAGAGGATTATTCACTACCTTCAAGGTAATATCAAATTTGGGATTCATTATGGATTTGTTATAGAGGTTTACTTAGATGGATTCATAGATTTATATTGGGCAAGCAATATTGAGAATCACAAGTCCAATTTAGGTTATAGTTTTTCACTAGATTATAGTCCTGTTAGTTGGTCTAACAAAAATAAAAATGCTATTGATTTATCATCTATAGAGGCATAATACAAGGATTTATTAATATAACTATTGATGTTATTTGGCTTCAAGGGATTGTTAATGAGTTTGGAATTTCATTCAAGGATCCCATAGTCATATATTATGACAACTAGAGCACCATTCAGATATGCATTAATGTGATCTAACACTAGTGAACCAAACACATACAGATTCACATGCATTACATTTGAGATATTATTCATGGCCAAATAATCATATTAGTTTTTTTCCAATATTTATATTAGGTTATCAATATCTTCACTAAACCTTTTACTAAGTTCAAGTTCATTCATAAATAATATATTCTTGGTGTGATGTTTACTATAGTAGAGACATGATATTTGGGGTGGTATTTCTAGTTTTCCTCTTTAATTTATATATTTTTAGAGGGGAGTTTTTTACCAATAGGATTTCTTCTTTTCCCCACCTTTTGAGAGGTTGTTTTGTATTTGGGTACATCATCAGGCTTAATTTTTAGGACAATTTTTATTTTAACCACCTAAGTTATATTTAATTCAGTGTGTTAGTGTATTAGTTACACTTGGCATTAATCATAGTTAAATGTTGTAGATACTAGGAGTCTACTCAAATTTGCATGAAACTAATTTTCCACCACATCCTATTAAGTATGACTTATTTCCCAAGTTAACTCCACTAACTATGTATGCTAGTTATTTTTCTCCACCTATATGTACGCACACCTTCTCTATTTAATACATGTGGGTATCCATTCTTATTTACCCATATATACTTTCAACCCAAAGATTCTAGAGTTTTTATTCATATCTAAGAGATAAATATGTATTATCTCATAATATATAAAATAAGATAAATGAAATACCCACACATACGTGGGTGGGAATAACTAAATACCTAGGTGACATGAGTTAGTATAAACAACCTACTCTAAGAAATCACTTTATTTATTCCTTTTAAATCCCTAATAATCCTCTTTTCCATTAATTTTGGATGTTATTATTCCTCTTCATGATGAATTTCAATTTTACCATATTTTTCATCTTATGCTTGACTTTATTTTTGATTTGTTATAATTTTGTTTAATTATTCTACTTGTCTCTACAACTCTAGCATAGTCCTATTAATTTGAGTAATTTATCCTTATCCTCTCACCATTTATTATACATGTATTTAGTCATATAATATTAACACAAAATATAAAAACATTAATTCAAAAATATATCATATCTAATATTAAAACTTGTTCTAATACCAAATGATGAAAACACACTACTTAAGCAAAATATCAATAGGCATAAGTTAGAAATTACATGAAATATAATCTTCTATAATGATTCTTATTGGATGAATAAAGTATAAATAAGATTATTTAAAATAATATCCACTCAAAATTGTATTTGGCATGCATAATTAAAAAATCTAAATAAATCAAAAGATACTTGTTCGGGTGTGTTCACATTATTAATCTATAATAATGTAAATATTATTAGTTAAACAATATGTTGTTAATAGGTTTGTGATATATTATTGTTATGAATAATAAAAATAATATATTGGGTTAGTTTTATTAGTGTTTTGTAGTTACATGAATATATTTTAATAAAAATATATTTTGTATATAGTGGATTGAGTTATTATAGAGAGATATGGAGATTATGGTGGAGATATGATTTCCCCAATTATAGGAAATACTTTTCCTATATAAATGTATTTACCATATGAAATAATACAATGTGAGAATATTATTTTGTTTGAAATATATATTCTGGTATTCATCTCTTTCTCTATTATGCAGACTCTAATTAATCCCATTATCTGGTATTAGAGAAGGATATAATTCTAAGATGGAGAAAGATAATGAAAAATGGGGAATGGTTATAGTTTATATAGCTAAACTTGTTTATTTTTTTTGTGCCTATTAAATTTATTTATAGTTTTTTATCTTAGATTTTAGCAAGTTGGTTCCGTCATAGTTTTTTATTCCTTCCAGATCTATGAAATTTTCAAGTACATTTGTCAAAATATTTATGCCAATATAACAATTTTTTATAGCTTCATTGATGTATCATCTATCACATGTATGAATATTGGTCATTCTTCATTAACTCATGCATTTAATCATTAAATTAAATATTAAAATCCTATGCAGTTGAGTGAGCAAGTAGTGGATGAGCAAGTGATAGTTGTCATGAGGGTTAGTGTAAAAAGATGAAATGCCATTCTTCCTAGATGTGGAGAAATATCTAAGCACCCAACTACATTTTTTGATCTCATAGTGCACTAAAATATTTTGAAATATTTTTATCTAATGCATTAAAAATATAATTTCAACAATCACCTTCATCGCTAGAGATTCTCTTCATTTTTAGATGCAATTTTGGTGTTCATTAGATGCTGCGTTAAGCATAGTTCAATTTGTTTTAGATTATGGTAAAAGCAGGTTTTGAAGGGACCCCAAAACCCTATACAACAAAAAAATATAAACCTTAAAGCCCAGAGAAGTTCAAAACACCAAAATAGGTACAAACCAAACCAGGTAAAATAGGAACTTGAAAACAGTAGAAAAGACCAGATGTTTCTGCTGACACTACACAAAACGTACCATCGATAGACAGGAACAACATCCTTCAACCTTCAAAAAATAATTAATTACCTTTTACACGAATGAAGGTTCATATCTAGAGGGGGGACCAAAGGCTTAGACTTCTTCCTCTTCACAGCGGTCCATCCATCCTCTACCTTAGCTGCCTCTGTCATCCATACCTCAGGTAACGGTGGTCCATTAAGCCCAATGGATACAAATGACTCATCAATATCCTTATGAACACCAACCAAAATCTGGCTCCTAGGTTGATCCTCCAAAATAGGGGGAGAAACCAAAGCCTCCACGACCACTGGCTTTGAAAGATCTTTAATCTCAGTCACCACAGGACCATCTATGGAGTCTTTCACCAGCGGCTCCTCCTCAATCATCGGCTCGGAGTGAATGGTATCTTCATTCTCAGAATCAGCTAGATCTTCCATAGGTTGATTAGCTATTAGTGTTCTGAGGAAGCATTGGCCCACCAAGAATGTGGTCTTCTGGACTTTGTAATCCCTGCCAAACAACGAGCGGCCAGATGACCCGTCTGGTGACATCTTCTGCACCGAAAAGGTACACCCTCAAAATCCAACACTTGTGTAAGTTCCCCTTGGGGAGTCCAGGAAAATTGCCTCTGGTAGGCCTTTTGAAACATCCATTTCAACCATAAAGTGAGCACAGGTCGAATGGTAACCAAACAAAGTATTTTTATCCACAAACAAATAGTCTCCTATTGCATTCTCGATAGTTTCAAAGACCGGTTCATGCCAAAGATGTATTGGTAGATTTGGTAACCGAACCCATATCAGAACCTTGTTAAAGGATTCCGTAAGCAGATTAAAATCCTTATGCCACTGTTTGGCCATGAGAGGATATTTGCCCTGCCATAAAAAATCACTGTTACTCAAGATTATCCTCCTATCCTCAAGGCTTTGGAAGACAACAATAAAGAATCCTTTTACGCAGGGGAAGATTTCAACACTGTCTTCAATAAGTGGCAACCAATTCTTGGATATCCATCCATGTAGATCAACCAGCGAGGGCCAAAAACCTTGAAAACAAAAAATATCAGCTTGAGAGGAAAAAACTTCTATCCTTTCAAGGATTCCATCAACTCTTTCTAGATCTAGATTTACCCTAATGGGTTTCAGAGCACTTACTGGCAATGCAAGGGATGGCCCAGATAATGCACGAGGCACAGCATCGTGTAGATTCACTTCAAATGTAGCCACATCTGTGAAAGATCTTCCCCCTGCTTCATACCCTGATCCAGTAGCGTTAGCAGAATGCCCAGCCAAAAACCTTCCTCCACCCGCAGGAGCAGTCTTTTTAGGGTTTAGAACCCTCTCCTTACATGTTGATTTAGAGACCGTAGCTGATTTAGGGGCCGTAGCCACTTTGGCCACCTGACAGTCATTCCCTAAATTCAAATTTTCAATCTGCGTGCGCATTGGAAGTGGCATTGGAAGCGGTGGTTGAGAGGTGCTACTGTTATTCCTCCTACAGCATAGTTCAATTTGTTATTTCATGCATTAATTATACAAATATATCATAGATCAAATAATGTAGTCCCTCAATTTAGATTTACATTTTTAAGAGGTGAAATAGAGGCTTAATAAGAGAGACATGTCAATGATTCATGCATGTACCTTTACTAGTAGATTACATATAATATTGATATTGGTGGGATCTCATCTTTGGCTTCATCTTCTCTATGCAATTTTAACACATGGATTCCATGCCAACCCTTCAACATATACTTTAGTCAATCATGAAAAGATATGATTACAAAAACTATGTATATTGGTTTACAATTTTATTATTTTATTGGGTAGTAATTTGTTTAAGATTAGTCTTTATAGTTATAAGTTTTTAATATATAGGTTGTCATTTTGTATTTATGAACATGGGTCAAAATTTGTTTGATTAAAATTTAGTGGATCAAATTAAACATTTTAGTCTTTTATTAAATTTTTTAATATTTTTAGTTTTAATATCTAAATAAATAATTTTTTATTATAACTCTCAATTTGTATATAGTTTTAATAGTCATGTTTGGTTTTTATGTATTTTATTTTCAATATAGGTTATTTATTGTTTGTAAAAGTCATTATAAAATTGTCAAAAGAGTCATATCAAAAAATTCAAAATCATCAATTTTTATCAAAGATTCAAGTCAAAATTTAAAGTGTCTACATGCCAAA
Source organism: Torreya grandis (assembly GCA_037957365.1). Taxonomy (NCBI): domain Eukaryota; kingdom Viridiplantae; phylum Streptophyta; class Pinopsida; order Cupressales; family Taxaceae; genus Torreya; species Torreya grandis. The sequence continues at coordinate 3,404,320 of JARHVA010001172.1, forward strand.
AAATTCAAAGTATTTTAGGCTTGGGTGTCATATAGATTCATTGTCAAAAAATTTAAAAAATAAAAATATTTATTTTATGGATTCATTTCTACTTGTATGTGATGTCTAAATTGTGGGGGGGTTTCTCCTTAAAATCTTCATTGACATGTGTTGAGTAAGTAGATTCATCTACTAAAGGACAAATGAAAAGGAGACTGGGGGTTTTAGAGCCCCACATTAGTCACCAATGATAGGTCTTGGATGATCTTGTGAATTTTTTGTAGTGTGAATTTTTTTTTTTTTGGTGTGGTGTGTTTCACACCAAATCTACTAATGCCACAGACAATTCTACAGTGGAAATCAAAATTGTCTATGTTGTTTTTGTTTGGGTGGCAAAAAACATTAATAGAGGCTATATAAGATGATAATGATTATTTATTCCTCATGATATTTAATTTTCTAATTTTGTGTGTGTTTTCATTCCCATACTAGATTGGAGAAAAGGGAGAGTTTAGATATAATGGAATGAAGCAATAGTTGTATAGGAGGGCAGTTAACTACAAAAATTCTCTAACTATAGAGATCCTCTAATCACCATACTTCTTTATGAAGATGAACAACCATTGAAATGTTTGTTATGTTCACATGGAAAAAATGCAAGATGTATTCTTCACATAGTAGTGGTCATTTACGGTAAGATCTAGATAGCAAGATTCAAATAGTAGTATGTAGACCTAAAAGTATGTGTTATCATATGATTTTATTCAGGCTAGTTTTTGAAAATGTATATTCTCCCCATGTTCACATTAAGGGGGTGTATACCAAGGTTTAATAATGTTCACAAGGGGGTGAATGTTAGGGTGTGTTCACATTATTAATCTATAATAACATAAGTATTATTATTTACAAAATATTACATTTATTGGTTTATGATATATTATTGTAATGAATAATAACATTAATATACAGGGTTAGTTTTATTAGTGTTTGGTAGTTACATGAATATATTATAATAATAATATATTTCATATATAGTGGATTGATTTATTATAGGGAGATATGGAGATTGTGGTGGAGATATGATCTCCCCAATTATAGGAAAAACTTTTCCTACATAAATGTATTTCCTATATCAAATAATACAGTGTGAGAATATTATTATGTTTAAAATATATATTCTAGTGTTCAACTCTTTCTCTATTGTGCAGACTCTAATTAAACCCATTATTACCTAAACCAAATTGACCCATGCAATTTTTATAAATTACTATTTTTAGTAACTTTCATCTTTTAATAAGTTTTTCAATAGTGTTTTTAGTAAGTTTTGCATGCAAGCTAATATAGACCTAAAAATCTCCACATATCCTCTACATACTAAATATACACTAATGAACAAATTTTAACTCAATTTGTCTAGTTACAAAGATATATAATTTTTATGATTTTAAAATTCTGAAAAAAAAATCTAAAATGTAATTTTAAACCCTTAGTTGATCACTTATGGGCCTAGTAATATATAAAAAGTGAGACTAATATCCTAATGGTTAGGATCATATTTTAATCTTTTAGACCATCATTTTGGTGTGAACGAGAGCTGAAACTAAGTTATAGACCAAATATTATGGCCCCAGATGTTTGGCCTTTAGAAATTCAATTTTCACATAAAAAACTAGATATTTTCATTCATATTAGTTTGAATTTTTAATACAAATACAAATAATAATGACACTGATAGAGGAAAAATTATGTATTATTCATTTAATTCTAAATTCTAAAATTCTTTATTATCTTTTTCTAGAATGTTAGTTTCAAACTAGATGTTTCCATTCATATTGGTTCAGATACTTAGTGGATTTGAATATTAGATTAAAATCCACATGATTTTGACAATTTTAGTGGCTTGCAATGTTAATTTACAACTATTTATTTCCTTTCATATTAATTTTTATTTTAAATCTAAATTCATATGATCATGAAATTACTAATGAAAAATCAAATATTACTTGTCTACCTCAATAATTATCCTTAAGAGATACTTATTTTTATGATTAATTGGATCTTGTTACACTGAGGTTATTTTGAATACAATTACTTGTATAATAAAATATATATTTTGTATAAAATACAATCATGAGATTGATAGTGGAAAAATCAAATATTACTCACATAATTAGATATTTATCCTTATATATACTTATTTTTATATTAGATTAGATCTCAACACACTAATGTTATTTTAAATACTATTAATTTCTTAATTAAAATAAAATATTTATAAAAAAATCATTCCATTTTAGTACAAACTATGATATGAATAAATGTATCTCCATCTAAATGTCAATATTATATTTTTATAACAATGCCTCAAATTTAATAAAAGTGCCCTAAAAAAATACAATAAAATAATGCACTACTGCTTACTTTTTTCACTACAATATTTTGTATGTTAATGCCCTTATTAGATTAAGACAAAAATGCATGTTTTATTTATTAAATGAGTAGGAAAAGAGGGTCTTGGGCCCTTTAAAAAGCCACCCCCTAGACACAAAAAACCTCCAATGAGGTATAGATAGCACACTAACAACACATACACAACACTACAACATAAAACAAGAATGAAAAAACATTCGCAAACACCTAGAACCAACAAAGCAACTATGGGCTATCAGTATTCCCATATTTGGCAAGGAACTCAATGATTTTATTATAGTCACCAAGACAATTCACACCCACATCACTTAACTTGTCAAAATCCTTCACCATAGTAAACACAAAAGTCACATGATGAAGAAACTTAGCAGCATATTCAACCATTACTCTCCATTTTTTATGAATTTTGTCCATTTTGCCCTTAATTTCAATGACTTCCTCCATCATCATAACACACAGTGATAAAATAACTTTTTTTTCTTAGCTTCAAGGCTCAAAAACATCCTCCTCCATCCCATTTGAGTAGGACTCATTCATTTTAGGAAAATGGTTTGTTTCCTCAGCTTCTTGTTCTAACTCTAAGGGAGACCCATCCTCACTAGCCTAAGAAGTGTCTTCAAAATATTTAGATTCATCAGATATGATAATGCTTTTAGGGTTCTAAGATGGGAATCCAATAATATGATTAGACCTGTGAACACCCACGCTACCCCCAGCCTCATTTTTAACTAGATCAAGACCCAGGTCTAAAAATTTCCTCGACTCCTCAGCTCCCCTAGGATCTTCCTTCATAGAATTAACCTTTTTAGGATAAGAATTGCCTTCTTCATTATCCAATTTTCATCCCCTTTTAATAGACCCCTTCACACTCCCCTAGTTGGGTGTCTCAAGCTTATCATAGGGTAACTTAGGGGAAATAGGAGGCCCCAATTGGGATGCTAAATTTTTAAATTTTGGTCCCCTCCAATAGAGTTTAATTTGAGATTTTAGGGGTCATAGTATATTTCTTTCCTTTAAATTTAACATTAGGAGAAGGGTGTGATGGGGAGCCTTCCAACAGACTAACTTTGATTTTCTTCAAGGGACACAGGGCCAAATTAAAGTGGTATAATTTGAAGATGAGATCTTGGTGGATGGGAATGAGGGGGAAGTTGGGATTTTTGGCTTTTATTTCTATAGTCAACTTAATGGAATTATCTAGAGAAGATAATAGGAAAAAGGGGAAGCTAATTTCCATTTTATTCTAGAAAAGACTAAAATGCATGTTGAAACTATGAAGATGTAGTGTTTAAAACATGGTTCACCATTCTTATTAATTGAAAGTGTTCCTTTTTTATTTATAATTTTTCTTTATTTTCTAAAATTAATGTTTTTATTAACAATCCATTTGAGTCAATAGCAAGTGTGTGTTTTTTGGAGTCATTTTAGAAAAGTTAATAATGATATTTAAATTGAAATACATTTATTTTTTAGTGTAGAGGTGAATTGAAAAAAATTAAAATAAAATCTTATATTTAAACCTCCAATTAATTTTATACAAACATATTGAAAAAAAACAATATTTAATTCTAGAAAACTAAATGATAATAAATTTCATGAAGTTTTGTCAGGTGATAATTAGTTTTTAAGACCTAATTTTTAACCAATGGTTGAAATTGGTGGTGTTTGTTCTAGTGTACCTATTGTTTCCACCACCACAAAATATAACTATTACTTTCTAAATAATTTTTTTTTGGTATAAAATATAATCGTGCCATTAATATTAGACAAATCAAATATTACTCACCTAATTAAATATTTATTCTTAGATATACTTATTATTATATTAGATTGGATATTACTATGTTGATGTTATTTTTATTACTATTACTTAAGTAAAAAACATTTTGTATTAAAATTCAATCCATTTTGTATAAAATATGATATGAATAAATGTATTTACATCTAAAACTTAGTATTATAATTTTGTGTAGTGCCTCCAATTTAATTAGAGTGTCTCTAAAAAATTTAAGGTGTCACTTTAGTTTTTAATTATTTCATTAAAATATATTTTATGATGATGTCCATATAAAATGAAGACCAAAATCCATGTTTAAACTATGGATAGGTAATAATTAAAACATGGCTCAAAATTATTATTAGTTCAATATTCTCCTTTTTTATTCAATTTTTTTTAAGAAAGGTGTGTATTAAAAATCCATTTGAATGAGAAACAACCATGTGGTTTTTTGAGGTACTGTTGAAAAAGATAATACTAAGATTTAGATGGAAATAAATTTATTTTTTATTATATATTTTAATTGAAAAAAAAATTAAAAAGAGAATTCAATCAATCTTATCTTTAATCCTCCAATTAATTATATACAAACAGATTGAGAAAATAGGCATTTAATTATAGAAAACTCCTAATCTAACCACATAAGATTATATATTTAGAAATAAAAAACTTTATTTTTTATATTTGTGTCATATATACCTTTAACTTTAATTTATCTTTAATTTTTTGAATATTTCTATAAAAATTTCAACATTATGTTATGGTTTTCTTATCTACACTCCGAAATATTTTATTCTTTCATTTGATAGTTTGACTGGCTAAAAAATGTCAAATTTATTTTTAATTAAAAAATATAAGAGTGTGATATAGATTATTTTTAAAAAATTAATAAAGTAAATAATGTACCACTATACATTTAAAACATAAAAGTATTTATGGATAAATAGAAACATATTTAAGAAATAAAAAACATATTATTCATAAATGACAAAACCTTCTTGGATTGCAATGAACAAGATGTCATTTGTTTTAGATTATCTTTGAGTTTGATATTTGATTTCACAATACATTATATTAGGAAAATATTCAATAACTTATGTAAGTGCTTAGATCATATGGGTTCACACCAACATCTGCAACTCTCTTTTAAAAAAACCATTTCATTTTTTTGTCACAAAAAATAATTATTTTTAGATAAAATTATTGTTATTTTTTATTGGATCTTACTACATCAAGATTAAAAAATAATTTATTTATTTCCTATTTTTTGTTATCTCTCTAGTTTGAAGGAAATTATTAGTATCTGAATGACAAAGGCTACTATTTTTGGTTCAAGAGATTACTAAATTTAAATCACCCAAAAAGAACCTAATTTTTTAATTCGTGTTATAGATAAATTTACCCTATATTTATCAATGATTTATTTAATTTTTATAGAAGAAAATCAATATTATGTTATGCTTTACTCATCTGCACTCAAGAATATTCATTATTTCATTCATTAATTAGAATGGAAATAAAATTACAATTTTTTTTTTTAATTATGGGATATCAATGTGTGTGATTGGTGAATTTTTTATAGAGTGAAGAAAGAAAACATTGTTCCACTATACATAAAAAAACATAAAACTATTTATAGTCAAATATAAATACATGTGTAGAATATAAAACACATTTTTTACAGATGAGAAAACATGCTTTGATTTTCAAAAAAAATGTCATTTTCTTTGGATTGCGTTTGAATTTGATATTAGTTGGAAAATTTTATTCCAATAAGAAAATATTCACACAATTATGTATGCTGTTAGATCATGTGGGTTGTACTAAAATATGTGTATCTCTTTAGAAACATATTAAAAATAATTCCTTAATTTAATTGAGTTTATTTTTAATTTTTAAAACAATCTATATATAAACAAATGTGTTTCTTAAATTTTATATACTATATAAAACTATTGATTTATATTTATTATAGTTTACCTATATAAATAGGTCACTTTGGTTAAAATTATATTTAGATAACAATTCTCATAAATATTAGAATTATTATTTGTATGAGATTTTTATTTCATATTTAGATAGAATTTTATTAATTTTATGGATTTATTTTCAATGACTCAATTTTAAAAATATTATTTTCATATTATAAAACATAATAATTTATATTGAATACTGGATGTTCATTTTTTAAATTTAGATGGTATTGTTATTTCATATTTATATGGAACTTGATTGTCTATCATAATTTATCCTAATGAATTTGTTTATAATAATTAATTACTTTCCTTCTTATAAAAGAGACCAAAATTTCCCTAGAATATTAAGAATGTTTAAGAAACTCAATATGGAAATAAACTTCTTATGCTAGTTTAGGGGATGAGGGAGCCTCTAAAGGACTTACAATTCTCTAAGACCAACAAGCATTTGAAGGTAGCTTAATCTAGAATAAGAAATTTCATGTGGTAGTTGGTATTACCTATTTTTCATCCAAAAATAAATGGATTTTGTCTAATATCTATAGTTTGAATTCCAAATCTAAGAGGAGTCATTTCTATAATGACCTTTCTCTATCCAAATATTTCTCCTCTTCATGGGTTCAGATGATAGCAGGGGACTTTAATACACCTCTAAACCCAATGAAAAAAATGGAGGGAAACTTTCTTACACTGATAACATGGAATATTTCAATTATTTTATCGCTATTAATAATCTTAGGGATGTGATTTTGTGTGTAGCTTGCTACACCTAGTCTAATAGAAGAAAATGGGAAGACAAAATTCAAGTTAGGTTGGATAGGTTTCTTATAAATTTAGATTAGAATTGGGGTAATTATTGTAGACTCTCAGTGCTTCCCAAACTTGGCTCAAACCATAACCTAATAGTCTTTATGGAATAATAAGTCCCAAAGGCAAAAAAAGCATCATTTATATTTGAAAATATGTGGTTAAACAATATAGGGTTTTGGGAACCAATGAATAAATAATGGGAGATGAAGATTGAATGGTAAGATATGTTTATTTTAGCATTCAAGATCAAAATGGTGAAAATGTTTCTCAAAAACTAGAATAGGGAAGTCTTTGTGAACATATTTGAGGAAAAAAAGGAGATCTCAATCTAACTCTTAAAATTAGAGCATCTGATCCAAACCAATGGTGTGAACCATGAAACTTACCTTACAAAAAAGGAACTTATGATCAAATTTCATAACTTGGAAGATAAGGAAGAAACTATTTGGAAATAAAGATCAATAAATACATGGATAAGAGAAGGTAGTAGAAATTACAAATTATTTTTCCAAATAGACTGAAGGAATAGGAATTCCTTTAGAATAAAATAACTGATTAGATAAGATGGGAGGAGATGTAGCAATGAAGAGGACAAAAAAAAACAAGTAACTTCTTCTAGAACATTCTCTTAGAAGAAGCCAACAAAAATCATAATGTGGAGGATAATTTTCTATAGATATTTTATAAAGTTATTAATTATAATTTCAATGTTAATATTATCCAACAACCAAGCTATGATGAAGTAAGAGTTGCCATGTTTGCTATGGAATGAGATACAGCTCTCAGACCTGATGATTTCCCCCCATTATTTTTTAGAATTTTATGGAAATTATTCAACATGATGTGGTGGATATAGTCTCTAAATTATTCATAATTAGCTTAATCCTGAAGGATTTCAATAACACTTTTCTAGTTCTTATCCCAAAAAAGGAAGGATCTAGCCGCCTGAAAGACTTTATAAAAACCAGTCTTTGTAACACCTTCTATAATATACGTACCAAGAATTTGGTATTAAGGATACAACCTTTATTACTAAGGATTATCTCATGTCAATAATGTGATTTTGTGGTAAGCAAATATATTTTAGATATTTTTCATGAATCCATTCATTATTTGTAACAATATAAGAGAGTTGGTATTTTGATTAAGTTAGATATTTAGAAAGCATATGATAGAGTTTCTTAGAGATTCATCATGTTGATCCTCAATAATATTGGTTTCAATAATTTTAAGAAGCTTCTCTTCAACTATATCACTACCTTAAATTTATTGGTACTTATTAATGGTATCCCTAAATGTTTATTCAAATATAGTAGAGGCCTTTGATAGGGTGATCTCCTATCCCTGTATCTCTTCATCATTTTGGCTGAGGCACTTGGGCATATCTTACGAAAGCTAAAGGTGGATAGGATCATCAAGGGTTTCTGGTTCGCTCTTGGTTTTAAGTCGGTGACACACCAAAAATTTTTGGGTGATACTTTCTTACTAGAAACCTCCTCGGTTAAGGAAGCTAAAGATTTTTTAAATATATTGGAAGACTATAAAATGGTCTCTAGACAAAGTTTTAACTTTTCTAAAAGCTCTCTTTTTTTAACCCTCACTTTGGTTAAGCTCCAATTTCATCTCTCCAAAATTCCTAACTACCAAATTCATTCCATATCATCTTGCTACTTGGGCATACCACTAGTTAAGGAGAGATTAAGCTTAGAGCAATGGAACCTCTTATTAAATAAGTTTCAAAAAATTCTCATTATTAAATAAGTTCAAAAAAAATATCACCTGGTAGAAATCTAATTGCCTCTCTTAAGACAAAAATATCTCTTGGTTATAAATTCCTTACAAATCATGCCCATATATTAGTTTTCAATATTTTCCATACCCTATAAGATCTTTAAGAAAATTGAAAAAATCCATATAAGTTTTCTCTATAAAATAAAGGAACACACTTACATAATTCATCTAGTGGCCTAGGACAAGTTCTATAAATGTAAGAACTATGGAGGTCTAGGTTTATGATGAATTAAAAGCATGAATTATAATCTCCTAGCAAACCAAGTTTGAAATATTTTGAAGGAAGATAACTTTTCAACCAAAGTCATCAAAGGAAAGTACCTAACTAATATTTTAATAGAATACTTACTCAAAGAAGAAGTTCCCACTCAAGGACAAGCTTTTGGAAACTTTTTATTAAAACAAGAGATATCATTTGTAAAGGTTATAAATGGATGGTGGGAAATTGAAGAAGAATTGATTTTTTGGAGGACCCCTAGATCTTCAAAATCTAGATATTAGTAATTTGGGACTGTGACGTCTTAATCTTTCACTTAAAAAAGTTACTTGGTAGCAAAGTTAAGGATTGTTGGATAGAGAATGATTTGGGAACTGGTTGGAAGTAGCTCTCTTACCTTGAGGTAACTTCAATTCAATATAGGTTTTTTTATTTCTTAAATTATATGATTTAAAAATCCATATTATTTTTTTTCCAAAGGAATACAAAATAATTTGGCATCCTATCCCATCTGGTGATTACAAGGTCAGGTTGGGATATCTAATTAATCAATCTCTCTAGATCATGGCCCTACCTAGCTCAAGTTATGGGAAAAAAATCGATCCCCAAAGTTGGTTTTTTCTATTGGTTATCTTACCAAAATAAAATCCTTGCCATTAATAACTTAAAACTCAAGGGATTTCAAATGACAAACAAATATTTCTTTTGTGTAGAGGTAGAGGAATCAATAAATCATTTATTTGTGGCTTGCCAATATTCCACCTAGATTTGGATCTTGATTATGTGTTTGCTTAATATAGAGTGGGTTAATCCAGGATCCATATGGGACCTATTATCAAAATGGTTCCCACATTATAAGCAAAAATATATAAATATTCTTTGGAATCTCTCTCTACCACATTTTCTCTTGGGAATATGGAAACAAATGAATCACAAAAATTTTAGGAATAAAAGCACTAAGTGGAATATAACTAGGCACAACATCATCAAGGACATTAAGGAAAACTAGAATTATAGTTCCTCAATAAAGGAAAAACCCTTAATTTATTAGGAATAAAAGTTCATGAAGTCTTATGATCTTAAGACCCTTTAGGGATTGGGTTGCAATGACACGTCATGGACCCTTACTCTATGGGCTCCCCCAAAGTAGGGCTGGTATAAAATTAATTTTGAAGGGGGAAAAAAGGGGATCTAGGCTAGCACAAGGAGGAGGTATTATAAGAGATAACTAATGAAACTTTGTGTCCACATATGTAGGAAAAATGGGTGAACAAATGAATTATGTTGCTAAAACCAAGGTGGATCTAAGGGGGATTAAGGTGGATTTTGATGTCCAGAAGTTGAATGTCAAGGGAGATTCAATTAAAATCATTAAATTCTTAATGAAAGAATATACAGATTACTTGACTATTGAAAAACAAACATCTGATGTCAGGATGTTCTTGACCCTTTTCTAGGATTTTTGTCTGATTCATATTTTCAGAGAAGGAAATCATTACATGGATTTTATGGCCAACTTGGGGATCTCAAAGGATTTCACCATCTCAGAACCAAGAGGTAACCCAAACCCCATTAAATATCTTAAATAATGTTCTCCATGAGAAAATAAGGAGTTAAGTTTATTATTTTAATGCAAATACCCTTCATTAGGTCCTATTTCGGCCTTGGTTGTATTGACTACTTAGTTTTACAAATCTTTTAATTTATGTAGTCTAGGTAAGTCTGAACCTCATCATGAGTTTGGAATGGTTTCCAAAATGGTTGGATTGGCGAGACTCAAACCTCCAAATTTGTTTGGGTCTGGTCCTCTCACCTACTATTTAGGGTGGGCTCACTAGTTCTTGATCCACTCAAAAGTGGTGATCAATATTTTATATGGGTCTTGTTTGTTCTTTTGGTATGTTGTTTCTAGTTAGGAGGAGACACAGTTACCTACAACCTATTTTGTTGTTTTTTTATTTTTATTTATTGGCCTATTTTACCTACTATGGGGAGACTCAAACCTCCTAATATGTATGGGGCTAGTTTTCACACCATCAATCAAAGGTGGGGTTATATTAATTTGATCAATTAATTATTTTCAAATTAAAAAGCGTAATGATCAAAATTGATTTTGTTCAACTTGAATGGTGTATTAAATCATTTAATTTATAAATAAGATTTTTTGGAATAAAAATTGAATATAACAAGAGCTATTGATATCAATAATAAATAATACTTCCTCATACCAAACATAAGGTGATTATTGCATAGGTGTTTATGTATCTTAGAAATTGGGGCATGCACTACAAATTAATTCCAATAATGTAAATGGCTTCATTAATTCATTTATTTAAAAAATAACATTGATATTATTTTTAGTGTGTATATACCCAAGACCAATGTGAATCAATTAAATGAATTAATGATAAGTTTTTTTTGGAATATTTTAATATTATTTAAAGAATAGAAATTGTTTTGGAAACATAGTAGGGGTCTATAAAATAATTTTAATACATTATTAATTTATGAAACTTATGATAGAATTATTTATAAGTATTCATGTAATTATATCATTTCAAATAATGATAGGTATCTTTTGATAGAGGCTAGGAGAATTGAGCTATTAGGATGAAAGGTCATTATGTCACCATTACCAAAGAGGTAATTATTATAATTATAGGCATGAGTTACAATGGTATTAAGGTTTTTAAGGACAAAAATAAAAGGATGAATTGATGAAAAGTTTATTCAAAACTAATAAACCAATTTTATCAACTCAAAAAGAATTTTGTAGAGTAGATTTATCGAATAAGTGGCCCAAGATATGTCTCTACATCATGAGCTATATAACCTTAGAAGGTAAGCATAAGATTATATTTTCACATCATTTTCTCTTGATGAATGATTTTAATGGGCATAAGATTAGTCTACCATTTCCCTACATAATTCCAAGAAGCCCCAGTCATGAATTTCATGGCAAACCCTTCTTCCAACCTCATACACAAAGGCCTCATTTTGTTAGTTATGAAGAGAGGCTAGATGATATGTGGGAATGATATCATTGAGTCCATTGATATTCCTATCAATGAGGAATCAAAGGAAGATAGTGAAGAGGGATCTAATAGGGGGAAGGAGGAGGAATTTTTTTGACTATAAGGGGGAGGAATAAACTAGTAAAACCACTCCCATGAGTAGTTCTAGGGGAAACATCCAAGAGCCCAAGGAAATTTAAATCTTAATCCCCTTAAACCTCAAGGAGAAAAAAGTCTAAAGAGGTGGAATGCAATATAGAAATGATCCAAAAAAATTTGTAATGCAATAGTTGATGTGTACCAAAATGGTAGAGGAACTAAAAATATTGAAGATGATGTTATTTCTAGATTAGGTTAAAGTATAGTTAGGCATAGGTAAAGGAAAGGTTGAATCCATGAAGTGGGGGAAATTGGATTGACACATATTAGCAAAAAAGTAAGTTGGAGTAGGAAATAGAGGACAAGAAGGTATAGGGGAAGAAAAATCATGAAATTTTAAAGGAAAGGACACTAAACAACCATAATAAAAACATAACTAAAGATTCTTCCTAAGGACTCAGCAAAAGAAATAGGAATTTTTTCAACAAGAAATATATGATCAAGAAAGATAGTAGGAAACTAGTTTTGTACTCTTATTCCAAGGAATCTTGCCACTAATCTCAATTTTTTTTTGGGTAGTTTCTTTTTTTAGTCTTGGTTCATTTTTTGTAATTTTTTATTGTACTTTTGGTTGAATCATCTTCAATGTTCTTAGACCTTGGGTATTGTAATTTATGTCCATTGTTTTCTTTATGTTAAACATATTTAGTTTCTTTTAAGGGTATGGATCCTGAATCCTACTTTTTAACCTTATATAATAAAAAAATACCATTTAAAAGAGTTTTAACAATTGTATATATGTATACAATTAATTTATAAATCATTTATGTTTAGTTTTGTTATATGTGATACATATTACAAATGTAAGACAAGTTGTGAATATATTGCATTGAGTGTTCAATTAATGAATTATTTGTGATAATTTTTTAAAACATAATATATTTATACTATTTTTTTAATATTTGGTTTGTTATAATAGTTTTACATTTATTATATTTTTGGTATTTTATGCAAACTTATATCTATGGTGTTAAAAACCTAGTAATGCCCACAATATTATGTAAACTATTTTCAATCAATTAGATGTTGAATTAATGATATGTTTGATACTTTTGGTGTTTAAATTTTTACATGGATTTATTTTTCGTAACTTGTGAACACTAAATGTTACATATATAGCTATGATAATGTTACCAAAAAAAAGTTACATTCATAATTGTGATATTTATCATGTGCTTATAATTAATGTAATAAAAAATGTGATAAACGTGTTGAAATTTATCATGGTCAAATTTAGATAGATTACATCAAAATGAAATATAGATTACTTCAATTATTTAAAATAAAAAATTGAATTAATTAAAAAAATTAAATTTAATAATCTAGTTGTTTAATAGTAAATTCCAGAAACATTTAAATTGTAATATGAAAAGATGACATCTAATTCCAAAAAAATATAAATTGGAATTTGATAATAGAGAAATTGAATTAAAATATTTGATACTATGAAAAATACTAAAAAATAGTTTTGGGTCTTAATCTAGCCTGAAATATTTCAAAATTTAATGAAATTATAGTCCAAATTGATTGGCATACACACATTCTTTCCATGCATTTGGTAATGGTGATTATGATGAATTATTATGGTAAACCATTCTATAAGACTATGTCTGATAAATGGATATTATTTAGATACTTGATTATGTGGAATGGTCTGATGTAGTTCTTGAGTAAGCATATATTATTGATTCACACCTATAATTAAGCAATTAGACTAAATTTAATGTGTATTTACATTATTTTCTTGATGTCAATTTGATTAAGATGATGCTTATAATGTGACATGTCTAATAATGATATTTTGAGTTTTTACTTTTTTATTATTATTCTTATTTTTCCTTGATCAACTCTTTGTTGTGTACTTTTTTGGACTTTATTTAATGTACCTTGTTGGCTTTGATTCATTCCATTTGTAAAATCTCAATTGACCATTTTTATTTTATAGGAATGTCTTGGGATATATCAAACTTTGTATAGTGTGTATTATAAGAATACAATGAGGATAACCACATGGGATTATATTTCCTAAATGAAATAACAAACATATCCATAATTTTTTAAGTCTTAGGTTTTAATGCATATTAATTGTTTTATATATGCTTGTTAATACAATGATATTTATTTAAAAAAAAATCCCCTACTCATTGAAGGCTATATATGTGGTGATGGTGATTAGGAGGTAATCTGATCAAATTATTATTAGTATTTTTTCATAAAATATCAATTTGTATAACCTACAAAGCGTTAAATTTGAAATGTTGATTCAATTTTTAAGGAGTCATGAATTATCTTTGTTGGTTCTTCCTTGTTATTGAATTCCTTTTTTGGGTAAAATTCACTCTTATGACCTAAATTTGTATCCTTATTAGAAATAGTATAATTAGATGTACAAGCACATTGTTGTACATTTTCAACCAATTTAACATTAAATGACTTAAATTATAAAGTTAGAATAGAATTTTACTTTTAAAATTCATTCATTAGATACCTCATAGACATGATATGACTAGTAGATATGATTATGGTTTGAAAATATTGATTTATAGATGGCATTTCACCATACACCTTAGATGTATACATATTAGGATCATAACGAATATATTTTTATCATTGAATTGAGTATATTTTTTATCGCTTTCCATATAGGAGACATTGCATAGCTTAAAATTATAATCATATTTATTTCAAAATAGAAGGAATATCATCATATTGAATTTTAGTTGTATCATTTTTTTTTTGGTAGGAAATAACATTTTTTTGAAACATCATTACAAAGCATATCATCATGAGAATCATGATGCAAATACTTTATCCATTACCTTAATGTATATTCATTATTAAGTGGAATTTTACTATGATTAAAAATCACATTAGTTAATGCAATTAACTTGTTCTTAATTTAGTGTAGAATTAGTGGAAGTGTATAAGCAAGGTGACAGAGAATTAGATTTTTAAATTTTAATACTATTTTATTTTATTCTTCATCACTAGCATTTCAAAAATATATATCATTAGTGTACCAATGTACCACATCATCTTGGTCATAATTTATCATAACAATTTCTATCATATTCCTAATTTTATCCCATTAGTAGTTTTGAAAGAATCAATTTTGTTGAATAAAATATTTTAGGAGGATTATTTTCTGGGTTGTTTAACTATGTTCTTAGTTAGCATATGCTACCATCATTGACTTATCATCATTTGTGAAGACTAAGTTAAATTTATTAAATAAACTTATCAGTAATGATTTGATAAGTCACATTGATTTGATTTAAATTGTGTGACCTATTAGTTGCATAAGTTATATTTCTTTATTGTTAATAGCCTCCAACATTTTATAACTACTAAATTTTTGGGCAAAGACATGGTCCTGAATTATAAAGGTTTGATATTGAAATAAATTAGACCTTGTCAGAAATGAGTTTTGCTTCTAGATCATGATGAAGGTTATCTAGATCATTGTTTGGTAGTTGAATTTACTTGACATTTTATTTTTTATTTAATAAAATAATGAGAAGTGTGAATTAGTGTCCTTATTTTATTGACCTTATCTTCTTTTAATGAAATAAAATTTGATTATTGAAAGATTTAAGTTCTTAGAAATGTTTGTAATTTTCAAATGCCTATGATCCAAGGTAATGTCACCAATATAGTAATATTTTTTTCCACTTGTGTTTGTTGTTGAGGCATTGTCTTGACATGATCACTATGTTGTGTGACACTTATCTTAGGCCACCATTGACATGAGGCCAATTTTGCCTTTCAGATATTTGATTTTTTAGTTTTGAATAATATATATTTTGTATAGATCAACTCCAAGACTATCTTACCTTGAATTAATGTTGTTGGTACATATAATTTTAATAATATATTTGATTTTTTATATTAATAAAATAAAATGATTTGATATGGACTTAATTCAATTTGTGACTTGCCTTGTATTATTAAGGTGTTATATTTTCAACATTGACTTAATAATTCAAAGGTATTCAACTTAATTATTTTAAAATAATGTGAATTCCTTTTTGGGACATAAGCCATGATGAAAAATAAATCATGATGGACTTTTGGGAAGTTATTTTTATTTAATAAATGAATAATTATTTCCTTACAAACATGCAAGGCTAACTTGGGAGAACCCTAATATAATTGGATAAGTTTATATAAGGTATTAAAATACCTTGGATTCCCTCCTTGACACTTAAATTTATATTTTGGACTACAGAGCATATTATTTGGGTTATGGCTCAAGGCAAGGAATTTGGTGGAAATTTTTTAGATAGATTAAGAATTAATAACATATTTATTTTTAATTTTTGTCAAGAAATTTAGTGAGCCCTTGTGTAGAGGCATTTTCTTGATGAACTTGATTGTGTTATAAATAAGACACTATGGCTCAAAATATAATTTTAAAAATTTGTTTGCATCTGAATGAAAGTCAGGGAAGAAAATCTAGGGTCTTGGAAGGAATTGGATCTTGTATAACAAGAAATGTTTCCTTCCCTCTTCATAATTTTTTTTACATTAGCTTTTATTTATGGCCATGGAAAGATTATTTACTTTTTTTGTCATTTTTTATATTAATAACACATATATGCATAATTGAGTATGCATATAAAATTACATACCCTAAGTTGGGTAAAATGACTACATTTTTGAACACACACACACACACACACACACACACACACACACACACACACACACACACACACACACACACACACACACACACACACACACACACACACACACACACACACACACACACACACACACACACACCTGTACATATACATATACATTGATTTTGGGTTTTAGTTGAATTAATCCACATTTACATAATGGCTATTATAAATGGATTTTATTCTAGATTTTTGATTTGTTAAATTATTTCGGGTCAAAACCTAATTTATTATGAAGGCATTTTTACATTCCTATTTATATTGTTACTTACATAATGGTGTATGAATGGAATTTTTCCAAATAAGGGTAATGTACACTACTAAAATATTGTGACTTTATTTTGGTTGATGTTTAGCCTAACTATATCCACTTATTGGAAGCCATTGGTTGTAAAATTCATTGTTTAGTGGTTTTATAGTTATAGTGGAGTGTTTCAAACATATTCTATTTATTCTATGTTGTGGTTTTTTTATTGGTGTGCATTGATATTATTTTTTTGGTACTATAATTATGGTCTAATGATTAAGTATACTAACTTAACATACGAACTATTTGATTTTTTCCATAAATATAAAGATTATGGTTATTGGATTGTTACACCTTGCTTGTCTTAATGATTTTACTAGCTTATGATGAATTTAGTATATTGATAAACTAATATTATAATGTTGACTTAATTAGAATATAATAACTACAAAGTTCGTATGGTTGGTATTGAGAGGCCATTGATAAATTGAGTTCATGAAGGGGAATCCCTTTTCTATTAATTATTAAAGAATTATGTGATAAAATTACTATTTCATTGATTGTGCTTTGCATTTTTAAATTCCTTCACAATCCTATATGTAAAAATAAGCTAGAATTTGGGTGAAACATATTTTATGTTTTTAAAAAGTAGTATGGTTGTACATACATAGGTTGAACTTGATTTTACCAAGTTTGAGATGGTTTTTTTTTTATGTAGGGTTTATGTTTTTATATATGTGTTACATTTTTTATGAGACACTACTTTTTTATTAATATTTGCATTAAAATTTAGAAAGAATGTTTGTTGCAATAAAGGAATTGCATAATTGAATAAATGTTGTTTATTTGGTTATTCTAATATGTAATTGTAAACTAATCCTCAAATACTCTAGTATTACTTATGGAAAAAGGTAAAATATCATCACTAAGGATTAGTGTTTGAAATCATGCTATTTTATAGAATTTGTAACTTGTTTAGAGCCCTGTAACTTAGAGTACATGTTATTTTTTCCTATTCCAAGAGTCCTTGTGAGCATTAATTTTTTTTCAGATAACTTCTTGATGTAAAATTTCTAGGCTTGAATTTTATTGATAGTGAAATGTTTTATTCTAAATAATATTTGAATATCCTATGAATCTACTATTTAGATTCAGATAAAATATAATATTAAGTTATGAATGAATATATTTGTATGTAATTGATGCTTGAAGGTTCATTTCTAAAAAATATCCAATAAATATCTAAATCTCTACTCTTAAGCAAGGCTAAGGCATTGGTTAGAGGTAAAATAAACTCCCTTGAATGGTTTATTCATATTGTTTTATTATGATATGCATGAGTATGAATTAATGATTATGCACTTGTATGAGTGTGCTTTTATTAGACATATCTTTGTGTGAATGATAGTTTTAAACTTTTTATGATGATTGAATCATATAATATAATATAATGTTATCATCAATGAAGTTATATTTTTTATTGTACTACTGACCCCTTTTATAGATAATTTTTAGTGTAGAAGACGTGTTGATTGGGTCCAGCTAAGAGTTTTTTAGAAATATTATGAAATAGTTATTTTTACTATCATTACTTGTTAAGATTTAATGACCACCATTTTTATAGAGAATGGTTGGAATCCAAATATTTCATAATAAAATTGTTGTAAAAACTCTTGATTTGTTACTGGTTGAATTTTATTTTTATTCAACATTATTTCTCTAGTCGAGTAATTGTTTCATATCCTTTTTATAGCTCTTTGAGAGATCTAGGGTGAATGTGTGAGGTGTTGTTTTAAATTTTAATTGGTTATAGTTGTAGCATGTATCTAAAAGGTATGGTGGTGTGAGGATATTATTGGTTTTTTATGCTTGGAGTTTGTTAGATTTTTTCCAGCAAGCCTACATCTATGTTAAACTATGTATTAACCTTTTAATTATGAATGTTGTAAGGGAGTATTACTATGGATTAAATGGAAATCATACTCAATGAATTTTTATTCTAAAAATAGGCTTTCTATATGTAATAAAATTGCATATAAAGTACATCATCAACTATACTATTTATATCCTTTAGTCATTTAAGCTATATTTAGTGTATTATTGATTTATTTTGATTACCACTCAAGGTTTGAGGTTGAGTCATTGAAGTAACTAAATTTTGGTTTCATATTTGAAATTTTAGAAATTGAGGTTCCTTCTGTCTCATATTTTGTTCTTACAGAAGAATGTTATATCCTTATCAGTTGTATTGGTTAATTTAAATATGCGATTTAACTAATTTAGGTGTATGTAAATAGAGAATTGGTATAATTACCCTATCTTGGTTTTATCATTTATTCACTTCATTTAATATAAATTACTAATTACCTTGGTATGTATATTAATTTAATGAAATGGATAGTAAACTTGGAAAAGAGATTGGTGCAAATTCTCTTTTGATTTTATCCTTTTACTTTATTTTTTTGCATTAAAAAGCAAGGTTGTGATGATTTTTTTTTTATCTAGTTCATGATTTATCTTACTAGATTTATCTCAAATCACACTTAATATACCATTATAATAATTGAAAATATAATGATAAGTCATGGTGGATTACATATTCTTGGATCCCCATATAATCATTAATGGTGATGCTTGGACTTAGTTATGTTTCATCAAGATTTGGGTGGAAGGCAATCTCCATTGTTGGAATTTGGTTGAGATTTCTAATTAATTTCTCATTTCTGGACCATATAAAAAGTGATATTTAGATTGATTACTAATAATTAATATTTTTTAGTAATATTTATTATTTGTGTCTAAACTATGTAAACATTTATCAAAATCTATTTTCTTTGGTATCAATCATGGTTGTATTCAACACATTAGGGTTCTTGTAAGTTTAAGGAGACAATGGTGAAAATTATATTACTTCAATGTTTTTAAATTGAAAGGTAGATTATTACTTGAATGATACCTTCAATCATATTTCACACCATTTTAATATTGAGTAACAAGTCAATTTTGGGTAGTAAGTGGAACCTTCATAAATCTGTAAAAGAACATATAAATAGATTTTGGGCCATCAATTAAATATAATTATTTAAGTTTTGGCCAGCATTATTTGTACCATTCCCTTATTATTCACCCCTATTATGATCCATAAATTACTTTGAATTAATTGAAGAATGTTTTAGCCATAACAGATTACTTTTTCTATTTAGAATTGTTTGGCAAGTTGAACCTAATTTGAATAGGTTGTGCCAAATGGTAAGGTTGGAATTATTTAAGAAATTTGGCAATATGGTCAAGTAGCTAAATTTGGATAAGATTACATTCTAATATTTCAAAAAACTTGGATGTTTAGTCTATTTTATGTTTAAAAGTCATTCATAAGATTTGTAAATGTTTTCATTATATATTTAACATTCTTTACTCATGGTTATAGAATGATGGTTTAAGTTGACTCTAGAACATTGTTCGAATAAGGATGATAAATTAATATTAATGTGATAGCTTTATGTGTATATAATTGGATGAATAATCATTATTTTTGGATCACTTAATTCCATTATGGTAGCTAATGATATCAATGTGGGCTATCCTTTAACTTTATTTTTCTCTATCAATTTTAGATACTATTAAACTATTGGGATGTCGTTTAGGCCTAATAAAATGAAAATTTATCTCTAATATCAATTTATTTTTATTTAATATTCATAATAGGAATGAAATGAATCAAATTTATATAACTATATGAAAGTTAGTTAGGATTATATCTTTGAGCTTGAATTTACTTAATATGGTTATAATTGAACTTGAAATGGTGTAGGTTAATAAGGAGATAGAACCTTAGGAGCTCAATTATTTTTTAGGTTTATTACATTGGTATCATATCCAAATTGCATCCCTATGGGATATATAGGATGAAAATTTTGTGATTCTTATTAAATTAACTTAATTAATAACAATTCACTGAGCTAAACCGAGGAAAGATTTTGATAAAAGTTTTCATGTCTTTATAGAAGAATGAAACAACATTCTTTTCCATGAACCTGTAATGTTAAAAACTAATATTTTTTTGTCTATAATGGAAAAACATTTAGAAGACTCATGTTATTCAATCTAATCCTTGGATTGGTTCCACTCTTTTTAAATCTATGTTATATTAAAAAAATAAGCTTCACTAGTTATATGTTGATTTGTATGGGTACGTCAATAAAAAGCTAAGTGATAAGAGTATTGTTGTTGGAAACAAAGGAAGAATATATATTATCTATTTATGACTTTTATGGGTGACTCATAATATGATAATTAAGGTATGATATCCTTTTAAGGTCTAAGGGTGTGACTCTAACCTTGAAGGCCATGTGGAATGAATGTGAGTGATTTTATTGGGTGTGCCAATGAAAATTGTGATTTTTAAAAAATAAAATAGTAAGATTCATAATCCTTGAGGTATCTCAAACAAGTATTTGAGGTTTTTTTTATTTTTTATTTAACAACTATAAAAAAAATAATCGAATTATTTATACTTTCCTAATAATTGCTAGTAATTTATTATTGATTTTGGTAGCCTACCTTTTTTAATTATCAAAATAGTCTATGAATACTATGATGTGACTTGGAAGTGAATGAACTTATTCTTTACTCTTTACATTTGGTTTTATGATTTTTTATAAAAAGGTTTCAATTTCTATTTGAAATTATCAATGAAAACCCACTACTAAGTGGGGCCAAGTAGGATTTACCTTTCCCTTGGTTGGCATAAAAATAAGTTGTATAATCTAGTTTTCTAGTTGGAATGAACTCAACTATGTACATTAAATTTCATGCATGATATGAGCCATATAGTTTTATAATTTATAAATTTTGTCTTCTCAAAGAAATTGTTTAATATGATATTATACTTATTATGAATTGAATGTTTGATCTTATTTACAGTTTAACTTGTGATAGAAGCTCAAGTGTTGTAATTTTTTGTTTCATGTAACACTCTCAGAACATTTTTTTTTTCTTTTTTTGTGAAATAATGTTGAAATTATTAGATGCACATTACTATACAAGGATGGATCACCTTTATATAGACAAAAGATAAGCTTTTGTAAATCATATAGTTAGTTATTGTTTATATGTGGTTGTATGTGTCACTTCATTAGAGTGTTGACAACTATACTTAATTATAGAAATAATATGTGATGCATTATTATGAATCACTATTTGGTCTTGTGTGTTGTAATTCTATGCAAAACTAAGAGGGTTTTACTTGATAAAACATTATTGATAAGTATGGATATATTATAATAAAGGTAATGTGTTGTTTATACTTGAATTCAATATTACGTAATGAATACTTATGATTCTTCAAAATAACTATATGAATGTTTGTTAATTTTACTCTCAAAAGGAAAAATTTAAATCCATTATAATGTGGTAAAAAAATCCTAGGTACCTTCTTTAAGTTGAAAAATATTGGGTATATGCCCATAAATAATGGATATAAGATGTTGGTATTAGTTTCCTTAGACTATTGTGAGATTAAAATATATTAGGGAACATGCACAAGGCCTTCAGGTTATATGCCATTTTCTAGGATGGCTTCCCTAATGTTGATTGTGGTTTTGGTGGGATGATACACTAACCCATGAATGATGAATTTTTTAATGAAAAAATAATCATAACATTATGATTTACTATGATTTATAGCATTTTTTAATGAATGTTAGAGATTTTACGCTTAATAAATATATATTTTTTTGGAAAATGCTAGAGACGAGGAAAAACAAATAGAATATTTAGGCCATTTTTAAGAAAATAAAATTGAGCTAGGTGGATATTTGTTGGATGTCATTTGAGATTTAATTGAGGTTTGATGAACTACAAGATAATTGATACTTTGGAAGTCTCCATCCCCATTGATTTAGAATTAGAAGAAGGTGTATATTAGACTATGGTGTGTAACAAGAGGAAATGAAGAGGAAGGAATAAATTGGAACCACTAAATATGACACTTATATATTATAAAGGAAAAGTTTATAATGGTCTATTTTTCTATGCCTCTTTAGGGCATGTGACATTTTCACAACATAGGCATAACATGTCTAAAAATTGTTTTATTTCTTACTAGAAGGGGAGGTTCATTGGGGTTTCATTGTTTTATCTATCTCTCCTTTGTAAAATGGTAGAGTGACTTTCAAAAAACTCCCCTTTACCAATAATTAAAAAAACTAAATTTGTGGAAAATGCCACCTCAAATCTAGAATTTATGCCAAAAAATTAATTATTTTATGCTATTACAACTACTTCCATAACTTTTTTAGGTTTTATAATAGAATATTAATGTAATAAGATGAATTATCATCATGAAATTGCTTCATTTTAAAAACAATTACTCTTATTTGAATGGTTCTATTAAAAATTTTATTTAAGATTTTGGTGTTATAAGTTAGTGAAGGTGCTTCAAATAGGAATGCTTGGAATAAAAGGAAGATAGCTACCTACACCTACCTCAATAGGCATCAAGATGATGCATTTTTTATGGAGGGATGATGTCATATCCCAAGTTCCAACCCACTGCTAGTTGGTAAAGAATAACTTTCAGTGAACAAGATATTTTGGGAAGGCTATTTTCTAGGTTTCTTAACTGAGTTCTTGGTTAAATTATGTAGTCATCATTAACTATCATTAATTATGAACCTTGATTTATAATCATTAAATCAAATTGTTGGTAATGAAATTTTAAGTCACATTGCTTTTCTTTATATTGCATGACCTATTAGTAAAATATGTTACATTTCATAAGTGGTAATATCCTCCAAAACTTTGTAACTACTAAGGTCTTGGGATAGTACATGGTCACCAATGCTAAATATTTTATATTAGAATAATAAAATAAGTTACACTTAATCAAGAATTAGTTTTAATTTTAGATCATAGTGAAGGTCACGAGGATCATCATTTAGTATTTCAATTTAGTTGACATTTTGTTTATGCTTTGATAAAATAATGCAAAGTGTAAATTGGGCTTCATTTTTTTATTGACTCTATCTTGTTTGAATGGGATAAAATTTAATTACATAAAGATTTAATATCTTATTAATGTTTACAGTTTTCAAATGCCTATGATCTAAGGTAATGTTACCAATAGATAAATATTTGTTTCCACTTATGTTCATGGTTGAGACATTTTTTTTAAGATAACCATGTGTGATTTTTATCTCAGACCATCATTATGATGAAGATAATTGTTCCATATATATATATATATATATATATATATATATATATATATATAATAAGAATATATTTATTATTAAAGAATAACTCTTGGAATGTTTTACCTTGAAGTAATGTTTTTGGCACATCAATTTTAATAATATCTTTACTTTGTTATATTAATAAATCAAAATGAGTTTATCTGTATTTAATTCATTTTTGGGCATTGCTTGTATTATTATGGTGTTTTGTTTTGAACCTAGACTTAAAAATTCAAATGAATTCAAGTTAAGTCTTGGAAAACAATATGTACTCCTTTTAGGGATACAAGCCATGATAAAAAATAAATAATGAAGGCCTCTTGGGAAGTTGATTTTTTAAAATAAAATAATAAATATTTCCTTAAAATCATGCAAGGATTACTTGGGAAAACCCTAATATAATTATCTAGGTTACTAAAATGAATTCAAAATCCTTGGATGCCAACTTTGGAAGTCAAATTTATCTTTTGGACCAAGTAGCATATTACTTGGGTTATGGCACAATGCAAGGATCTTGGTGATAGTTTTTGAGATGGAAGAATGAAAAATAATTTTATATTTCATTTTAGATAATAAATTTAATGAGGCCTTTTATAGAGGCATTTTCTATACCTGATTGGAACCCTTCATCTTGATGAACTTGTTCATATTATAAAGAAGACATTATGGCTTAAAATCTAATCCTGGTAAGTTATTTTCAAATAAATGAAAGTTGGGGAAGAAAATATAAGGTTTTGGAAGGAAATAAATCCTCTTTATAATAGGAAAAATTTCCTCCCTCATGATAAATTTATGTACATAATATTTTGTTTATGACCATAAAATTATATATTTAGTTTTATTTACTTTTGTTTAGAGAACAAACACATATATACATACTTTAGTATGCATATAAAAATATGTACACTGAATTAGGTAAAATGACTACATTTTTGATGTGTGTGTGTGTGTGTGTACTATATATATATATATATATATATATATATATATATATATATATATATATATATATATATATATATATATATATATATGTATGTATATGTATATGTATATGTATATGTATATGTATATGTATATATATGTATATGTATATATATGTATATGTATATATATGTATATATATACACATAGATATATACATATATATATATATATATATGTATGTATGTATGTATGTATGTATGTATACACACACACACACACATATACATACATACATATATATATATATATATATATATATATGTATGTATGTATACATAGATATATACATAGATATATATATATACACATAGATATATACATACATATATATATATATATATATATGTATGTATGTATGTATGTATGTATACACACACACACACACACACATATACATAGAGATATATATATATATACACACACACACACACACACACACACACACACACACACACACACATACATATATACATATATGTGTGTATATACATATATACATGTATGTATATGTATATACATATATGTATGTATGTATATATATATATGTGTGTGTGTGTGTGTGTATGTATGTGTGTATATGTGTGTGTGTGTGTGTGTGTGTGTGTGTGTGTGTGTGTGTGTGTGTGTGTGTGTATGTATATCTATATCTATATATGTATATATATGTATGTATGTATGTATGTATATGTATGTTTGTTTGTATGTATGTATATGTACATGCGTACATACATACATATATGTATGTACATACATAATCATGTATGTATGTATAAATATACATATGTACATACCTATATACATATACATGTGTGTGTGTGTGTGTGTGTGTGTGTGTGTGTGTGTGTGTGTGTGTTTGTGTGTGTGTGTATGTAGTTTTGGTTGAATTTACTCACCTTGGAATAATAGTTGTGGTAAATAGATTTTAGTATAGTGTTTTCTTTATTCAATTGTTAGGGATCAAATCTTAGCTTCTTGTATGAAGGCACTTTTGCATTAATATTGGCATTATTTATTACACAGTGGTGTAGGAATTTTATTTTTACAAATAAAGGTAATTCCATTAGTATATTTAGATTTTATTTTCATTTATGTTTGGCCTAGTTAGATCCTCTTGTCAGAAACCATTATCTGTAAATATAATTATTTAATGACTTGATATTTATAGTAAATAATTTTAACTATATTATACTAATGCTATGTTGTGGTATATTGATTGGTGTATGCTGAAAATATTTTTTTGGTAATATAATTATGGTTCCATGATCAAAGTGTCCTACCTTGACATACAAACTATTTGATTTTTACCGTAAATACAGTGATTGTGGTTATTATATTTTTATACCTTATTTAGCCTATTGATTTTACTAGCTTATGGTTATTTTAGTATAATGATAAAATAATATTAGAATGTTGAATTAATTGAATTTATATAACTTTGGAGTGTTTGTGGTTGGTATATGAGATGCCATTAATAAATTGAATTTATGTGGGAACCACTATTTATTTTGATTAATATGAAATTTTTTGATGAGATTAATGTTTGATTTATTGAACTTTGCATGTTGTAATTCCATGACTATTATGAAGGTAGGAGTAAGTTTGAATTTAGGTGAAACATTTTTTGTGTTTCTAAAAATTAGTATGGTTGTAAATGCATAAGATGAACCTAATTTCACCAAGTGTAAGGTTGATTCATTGATGTAAGGCTCCATTTTTTCTATATGAGTGTTTTTATTTGAGACACTACTACCATGTTAATCCTATCATATTTTTTAATTAATAATGTTTGTTACAATGGAGGAATTGCATAATTTTATGAAATGCATGTTTCTTGGTTGTTTTGATATGTAAATTTAAATCAATCCTTGGATACTCTAATATTAATTTTGTAAAATGATAAAAATATTATCATTAAGGAGTAGTGTTAGAAAGCCTATTATTCTAAAGAATTTATACCTCGTTTAGAGAATTTTAACTTACAATACATGTTTTTTTCTATTGCAAGATCCCTTGTTATAACTATGTATTTTGTACGATAACTTCTTCATGTAAATATTTCAACCCTAAATTTTATTGATGCTATAATGTTTTATTCTAAAAAATATTTGGATTTATCATATTTAGATTCATGTAAATTATAATATTGAGTTATGAATGCATGCATTTATATTTAATGGGTTCTTTAAGGTCAATTTATTGAAACAAACCAATAAATGTCCAAATCTCTACTTCTAAGAAAGGTTAAGGTATTGGTCATAGGAAATAGAAACTCCCTCAAATGGTTTATTCATATTGCTCCTTTTTTATATGCACAAGAATGAATTAATGATTTTACACTTGTTTGAGTAATTTTTTCTTAGGAACATATATGTATGAATGCTAAATTATACTTAATATGCTTATTGTCTAGTATAATGTAATAAAAAAATATTATCAATGAAGTTAGCATTTATAGCTTAGTGTTGACCCATTTTGTGGCAAACTTTTAGTGCAAGAAATGTGTGTGGACAGGGTCCAACTAAGAGTTATTATTAAAAATATTATGAAATAATTATTTATATTATCATTACTTCCTTAGATGTAATGACTTCTATTACTTTATGGAATGGTTCGGATCCGAAGTGTTGATAAGAAAAATTTCATAAAAACTATTTATTTGTTAATGATTAAATGTGTCTTTTTATTTGATACTATTTCTCTAGTTGAGTTATTGTTTCATATCCTATTTATGGATATTTGAAAGATATAACATGAATGTGTGATTTTTTTATTAAATTTAAACATATTATAATTATAACATATAGCCATAAGTTATGGTGGTGTGAAAAACTACTTTCTTATTAATGATTATATATGGTTGGTTGTTTTTTTAACAATCCTTCCTCCATGTTAAACTACGTATTAAATTTTTATTTGTGAGTATTGTAAAGGATATTTTATTTGGATTATTTAGAAAGCATACTTCATGAATTTGTATTCCAAACATAGGATTTCTATATGTAATAAAATGGCACATAAAGTGCATCATCAACTATATTTTTTTTATCCAACAATAATTAATGTTATATTAGATGTAATCTTGCTTGCTTTTATTTACCAGTCAAGGTCTAAATTTAAGTCATTGGAGAAATTAAGATTGGGATTTATATATAAAATTTCAGAAATAGAGGTTTCCTATATCTCATAATTTATTCTGAGAGAATCATTTTTTATTCTTATTAATTTTCTTGGCTAAGTTTGATATGTGACTTAACTAACTTATGTGTATGAAATTGAGAATGGGTAGAACTATCATGTCCTAGTTTTATCATTTATTCACTTGAAGTTACTAATTATCTTAGTATGCATCTTAATTTCATGAAATGGATAGTAAAATTGGGAAAGATATTGGTTTGAATTCTCCATTTATTTCAATTTTTTACTTTACTTTTTGTATTAGATTACAATGTTGTGATGAATGTGTGGATCCGGTTCATCTGGTTCATGATTTATCTTAGAAGAGTTATCTCAAATTATTTTGAGGATACCATTAGAATAATTTAAAATATCATAAGAATACCTATTGTATTACATATACATGGAGCCTTGTAATCATTAATGGTGATTTTTGGACTTTTTCATGTTTTATCAATATTTTTGTGGAACGTAACCCCCATTATTGGGCTTTGGTTGAAATTTCTAATCAGTTTCTCATTCTTAGAGCATGCAATAAGTGATCTTTAGATTGATTAGTATTAATTGAGAAGGTTTAGTAATATTTATTTATTTTGTTTTACTTGTGTAATTTTTTTCAAAAAGTATTTTACTTGGTGTTAATCATGGTTGTATTCAACACACTTGGGTTCTTGTAACTTTAAGGAGGCAATGGTGTAAATTGTATAAGCTCATTCTTTATGAATAATTAGAAGGTATATTATTTATTAAATTATACTTTGAAGTGTATTTCACACCATTTTAGTACTGAATAATAATTATATCTTGGGTAGTAAGTGTAAGATTCATATATTTGTAAAGATAATATAAAGGGATTCTTAGGCCATCAAGTAAAAATAATTATTCAATCTTGTGAAACCATTGTTTCTATGATTCCCTTATTTTCCAACCTTTTGTGATACATAAATGACTTTGAGTTGACATAATAATTTTTTAGACATAAGAGTTACTCTTTTCATTTGTAATATTATGGAAATTTGAATCTAATTTAAACAGGTCCTGCAAAATGGTAAGGTTGGAATTGTTTAAAGAGTTTGAAATTATGCTCAAGTAGCTTAATTTAGATAAGATCACATTATAATATTTCAAATAACTTTATGTCTAGTCTATTTTAAGTTTAAGAAGTATTCATTACATTTTAAAATGTTTTCCTTATGTCTCAAAGTTATCTTACTCATGGTTATATAATGATGGTTTAACTATACTCTAAAACACCATTTAGAAAAGGATGATAAAGTCAAATTGATGGTACAACCTTATATGTATACAATTGGTTGAGGAGTCCTTAGTTATGTATCATTTGGTTCTATTATGGTAGCCAATGATTATTAATTTGGGATACCCCTTATCTATGGTTTTCTATATCTAAAGTTTGGATACTATTAAACTAGTGGGATGACATTTAGTCATATTGATATGGAAATCCATCTCTAATGTCAATTAAATTTTATTCCATATTTCTAATAGGAATGAAATTTATCAAATTTATATAAATATATGAAATTTAGTCGATATTATAACATTTAGCTTGTAGTTTCATGGTTTGGTTGCACATGAACTTGAAGTGATGTAGTTTAATAAGGAGATAGAACCTTGTGAACTCAATTTATTTTAGGGGTTTATTACAATTTCATTCATTCACACTAGCATATTATTCATATACATAAGCATTTTCATTAGGCATGATACAACCTTATTTATAAATTCATTCATATACCTTTAAAGCACAACATTGGTATATGATAATGGAAATATAAAATGAGACATGGTAGGATTTTACGGATCCATAAGTACACAAACAAAGTTATATAATGACAAAGAATTAAAGCACAAGGTATACTCTTACGATAGTTGAAAACATATATCCATCCACCCAAGAACAAATGTGAGGAATTTTGGTACACAAAAATATGTGTTTGTTAAATATCACTAGATAAATGCAACCCATAATTGGTTTTAAAAATATGAACACGTTTTATTATAAACTAAGGTAACTAAAAATATTAAATCCTTAATTATAAAAAAATTATAAAAAAATTTAGGTAAAAATGATTTTATTCAAAAAGGATGAATGAAAATATCTCTTAGCATTTCTAAAATAGATTTATTTTAAATAGACATGAGATAAAGATATATTAGGATAAGAGATAAACACAAAATAGGAATCCATAAAAGGATAAAAATAATCAAAACTTAGGTCTACAGAGAGAAAATTAAGATTGACATATATGATAATAGGAACTAAAAAATTAGGTCTAAAAAATAAACAAAAAAGCATGAAACACTAAAAAGGTAAAATGAACTACTAAGGAAACCTAGATTTTTATGCACTTGAGGAATGAGAGGTTCACCAACATGTTTTATCTTATTTCTATATTTAGTGTTCTCAACAGGGTAAAGATAGACTAATTTAGATTGTATAATATATTTCTAAATTAAACAGTATGAATGTAACTAGTAGAGTACGACTATTTTTTTCACCTATTATAAATTTAAATGACCTTGAATATAGGGTACTTAAGTTGTTTTATATTTGATCATGTTAGTGATAATTTAATTTATTTACAAATGATATATAATGGGTATATTATAAATCAAATATAGAAACTAATTATTATAGCATATTTCTTTGATTCTAATAATGAGAAGAAAAATGGCAATATAAAACCTTTAGGATCTATTAGATATATGGCATTTATAAGTTCCATAATTTTATAACATAGAGTGATGTGGTTGTATGTAGATAGGTAATTTATGTGACATCATAGCGTGGGACTATTCATAGATTTATTTTCATCTTCTTCCACCTTAAAACACTAACTCCACTTCCAAAACTTAGCTTGATTATACAATAAATTTAGAAAGGATTGTTTGATCTAACCTAAACCACATATTAATAAGTAGTTATGTGATCAATCTATTTCAATATTGCAAATATGGATTAAACTTCATGTATTTATCCCACCTAATTATGTGTGTGTCTAATTAATCTAATACTAGAATGTAGTGATATCATATGTATATATTTGAACACTTAAAAACCTATGATTTTTACCATGAAAAAGTATTTATACTTGAGTTTCTCATTAGATAGTTTTATAGTTCTAGATGCCTTAGGGTAGTGTTTTAAGATTATGTGGATGTATTTATTAATGTCATAGTAATTTTTAAAGTGAATACTATATAGGATAATGATTAGTATTGATATGATTATATACATAACTATTTTGGGGAAACTAATTTTACTATGAAACAACATCTAAAATATATGTTATGATCCAATGAAATAAATTTAATTGGATAAAATATACATTAAATGGTTCACAAATAGGTCCTACTGAAGTAAACAATTATTGCAGATGGATTCATCTAAGTGTGGTTTAATGTGTCTTAACGACTACAAAATTTTATCAAAGATTAGGTGAAAACCTATGTTTATTATTGATTCACATTTGAAATATTGTCTATGAATAATGGAAATTTGTGAAGGCCTGGCCCATACATAGGTGATTGGATAGGAGAGGGTGTTCAAAATAATCAATAGTGCATATATAATTTAACTATATTAAGGGTTAGACAAAAAATATATTTTCAAGTGTCTAATATAATATTTACATATTTAATAACTTATCCATCCCCAATATAAGTTCAAGCTAGCTCAACCCATGGTTTTAACATTGAAATATCTATGCAACATAATCACCACATTCTCTAAATATTGTAAAAAGATCATTATTCAAATACCTACAATTATATTCATTCATTACTTTATAAATTTCATATATGTTTGATTATTATTTTATATATTTTATCATAAGGGGACACTAATTTATACATGTTTAATTATATGTTTTACATGAGTAAGGCTCGACATTTAACATGTATTTGAACACAATGATGAAATTACACATTAGTATTCAAATTTATTATTTTAATTTATCAATTTTAATACTATAATAAATAAGGGGGAATGTAAACACAATTTATTTCTATTAGCCACATCAAAATGTTAATTTTGACCAAATTTTAGTATAATTAACTTGTTTATACACAACTGAATTTTTATCACACTCTTTCCTAGCAATTCACTTATCTATGTTCTTGGCTTTCCCAATTCTTCATTATTTATATGTATGATTTACCTAGTATTTGCTTGAATAAATCATCTTATTCAAATCATCATCAAATCCCATATCATTGTTTCTTATCTCCTAGACACATCTAACCATAGTTAAATTGATTTAGTTACTGAATCCAACTATCTTATCCAAATCTATATATGCACCCTTTTATTTTTATTTTAGTAAATTCAAATCCTTACTTTGGATGACCTATACATTTTTCATGTTGATTTAGAGATAAATTAGCCAAAAAGGCACTTATATATTCGTATAAATCAAGGCTATTCAAATCTAGTAGTGACTTTAAAAATCACTATTACACTTAGGAACACATTCATGCATCTTAGATGGACTTACCTATATCATTAAGATACATAAACCCATGTAAGGAAAAAATACAATCCATGTCTAATTATTATTATAAAGTTAAAATCATAGTATTTAAAGTGTTGAAATTCATACACATGATTGCATTATATTATAGTATTACAGTAATTATACACACATAGCTATGTGGGATAACTATGATCAATTTGAGCCCTCTTCCGAGTATTTTTAACACGTTAATTAGGGTTGGGGTGGGCTGGAGGATGGTTGATGTGATATGAACACATCTTTTATAACCCATTTATATGGGTGAATAAAGTGTCAAAAGTGGAGATATCATATCAAGTTTAAGGAAAATAAATATGAACCTACACATAATCTTATCTTTTGATATTATAGAAAATATCTATCTATAGATAGGAATAAAAAATTATGGTAGAATATTTTTGAAATTTTCATAAAATTAGATCATGTAATATCAAAATATAAGTGGATATCACATGTATATACTCATTACTATATTAATCCCAATAGTTTATGCCACTAATATTATATATTTGAATGACCATAGACCTATTTCAAATCAATGCTAATTAAAGCAAACTATCACAAACTAAAATAAGCAAAGTACCTTATCTTCTAGGTCATTTTTAGTGATAACAAGTGTAATACATCAATCACATACATAAAAATACATTAAAATTTACCTAATTTAAAAACCTATAATATAATATGAATTAATATCTTATGTTATCCTATTTACACCACTAAAGTCAAAAATAAGATAAAGCATCCCTATGATTATAGTTTAATAATGTCTATGATAATTGAAATTTATCTCTTTTAATTTTTTTTCATATAAGCCATGGGACGTTAATATGTTAATTTTTTGCAATTTTTTATCAATATAAATTTCATGAATAATATTTAATATAGTTTAAGATTTTGATTCCTTATAAGTTTATATTCTCTATTTAATGATTAAGTTCTGTCAAGGATTTATAATCTTTAAAAATGATGTAAATTTAAAATTACTTATGTTAATATATTTATTTTTAAAAATATATCCCTATTTATATTTCTAATCATATAGAGATAGTTAGTTTATGATAATATAAACATTAGTAATTAGTAATAAATTTCACATATTCAATAATAGATATAAAAAATCAATTGTAAATCTTTTCTATAATAACAAAAAAAGAAAAGTTCTTTCTTTCAAATATTTACAATTTTATTACATAATACATATATCTTAATTTTTTTTAATTATATGGATTGTATTTAAGAGTGGCTAGTTTATATAGTTATAATTTTATAATATCTATGGTCATGTAAACCATAATTTTCAAATTCCCTAAATCAGTTTTGTTTATAATGGAAAAAATAACCTATGAATATTTTTCATGCAAAAGGCAAATCCAATGAATTAATGGAAACTCTAATAAAAAATTATTATATATATTTTAAAATAAAATTTAAATAAAAAACCTAGAATATACTTTTTAAAATATATTTGTAATGGTATTATAACTATAAAAGTTATTTAATAGAATAGGGCATTCCTAAACATTAATATTGAGATCGATCACTATTATAGTTTTCCTCTTATCTAATGTGATGCTTTATATAAAATTTGACTTTACATAGTAAAGTTTGTAGAAAAAATATACCATTTCATACCTTTTTAGTTATATTTTATATGTTATCATGGTTGTTATTAAGCACTATACATTATAAGAATTTTGGTCCTAAATGGTCAATCATGCACTTAACCATAAGGATTTTTTTTTCTATTTATGGGTGAAACAAAATATTGACAATAAAGGGTTATTGTATATTTTTAATTACATAAAGGTGTAGCTAATGATTTTTGGAACCATTTTCAAATTATATTATCATATGATTAAATATTTAGAGAAATATTTTAATTATGAGTTTAGATAAACTTGTGGATTTATATTTTAAATATGGACTAAATAAAGATATTATGTATGTTCATTGTATATGATGAAGTAATATTTACAATAGAAAATTTGAATGTACAATTAGGCTAAAATGACATGCAAATTTATTTTTTCAATCTCAAAAAATTATTATTGGAAAGCACAAAATTTAATCACCGATTCAATATATTAAATTTTTGTTATGTTTAATTAAAAGAAACCATTTAAAATAAAATATGAGATGTTATTAATATAATGTTAGCATATCCAAATCCTTTCTCCATTAATTTAGCATACTATATAGATGGGGTACTTGAAAAAAATTGAAGCAAAAGATAAATGACTTTAACCATAAAGTAAATATTTAAATATAAAAATTTAATATATTTTATCTTAATAATAAAATATTATATACTTAAAATATGTTTATACTATGACATGTGCACATTTTTTCCCTCTAACTAGACCAGACATATGGCATTTATTTCCTCTAACTAGACCATCTTTCCATGAAATGAAATAATATGAGCTAAACTTTTATTATGAATTAAAATAATATTTTTGTGCATAGTTTATGAATGCAAATTTAATTTTTTTAATGAATGTTTATACATTATTATATATTTTTTTAATTTGATATAATGGCTTAATTAAAATGCTTCATTGACTCTATGATCTCTCTCCCATCCAAGAAAGATTTAAAATTTCATCTCTACCCTAATGGCTCGAAGCTACAAATTCCACCCCAACTAATCATTTCAACCTAGGATGCTCAATTTTTATAGCTAAATCCTAGCCCTCTAAGCTATTAGAGGGTAAAACCTTTGATTTCTCCTATCTTCATAGCCTGAGTCAAGTTGTTCCCTCAATTAGGATGGTGCCCCAACCACTCTAGGCTCTACAAGCATTTACTATAGGTCTTCAGTGGATAGATCTAACTCCTCTCTTTTTGGTGCTCTATCACACACTTAGATCAGTATACTGGAACATGTGGGGGATATTTTATGTATGATAAGCCTCCTATTATATAGGAGATGCCAAATCTAGATCTTGTTCCCCCATTGGATAGGGGTTTTAGCTTCATGGGGTTGGAAGACATGGTTGTTTCAAAACATAAATATTTTACTGAAGCAAAATTCCAAATCGATGCTTAGATATGCATCCAAAGATCTCAACCCCATTCTTTCTACTAATGTGGTTGTCTTTGATGAAGAGGTGACCATGAAAGTGTTACCTGATGAAATTTTATTCACAACACATGGAATCATCGATAAATCTATAAATCTCTAGCCTAAAATTCAAGACATCCATACCTAGATCTCAGAGAACTAGAAACCCCTCTTACAAGCTAGACTTGATATTTACCCTAGTGCTAAGAGTTTTTTATTTTTGTTTTTGAATATTATGTGGATAAGGATTTGATTCAAAATTAGTTTTGGAGCTTGAATCTCCATTTTTTGATTATAAAAGCCTAGTCCCCCCTTTTTAATCCCCTTAATGAACCTCTAAATGAAAAACCTATCTATATTCACCTTCCTTAGTTGCCTTTCTAGTTCTAGTCTAAACGTAGCTTCAAAGCCATAGGTAACTCCTTGGGTAAATTCTTGCAAACCCACCTGGACACAACTATTTTTTTGCACACCACCTTCACCAAAATATTTGTCATTGTTGATACCTCAAAGGATCTACCTAAAAAAATTATTCTGTAAGTGGGTAATCATTCTTGGTCCTAACCTCTTGATTACGAATGTTTGTTTTTCTATTTCCAAAGCTATTTTAATTTAAGACACTTGACTAAAGACTGTAAGTTTCATAGAGAAAAGAAGAAATCTTTCTGGTGGTCAAAATTCTACCCCACCCATCTCACTATGATTAGCCTTGAATCTAAGAATGATGATTTAGATTCATCTTCAGACCCAATCTAAACCCTGTAATGTAGACCACATTGATTCATAAGATTTAAAGGGGGAGCATAAGGTAGACCCTCTAATTTTAAAAGTGAAGGGGCTAGTTCTAGTTGTGAAAACCCCTATTACTAAGGATGTTAATACTCTTTATAGAACATCAAGGGTAGAACCATTGCTTGTGGATCTAGTGGTAGCTAAATCTTATCCCATAGAATCTATTGAAATTATAATACCTCTAGCCTTAGATTCTATGGAAGATGGGGGGAGTCGACTAAACTATAGAAGAAAAAAAGTGGTAGAAGACAAGAATCTATAAATGACCCTCCATTCAGGGGGGTACAAAAAAGATAAGGTGTAATTTAATTTGTCGTTGATGGTAGTAGAATGTGTATGGGTTGTTCTACATGAAATTTTTTTGGACCCACTTGTCTCTCTTGGGAGATATTTTATTTCATATAAGTTTGGTGTAAACTTCATGGAAGTTCTTGGGTAATTGTTCTTGTTTCTTTTTAGTCTTCGGTAGAAGTCTGTATTGAGGGGGATTCTAGCTACCCATTTAGTTGCCACTAGCAGAGGCATCCTTTTAGATTTTTATTTTTTTATTTTTAGGTTCTCTCCTTTGTACAAAGCTATGGGGCTTTTCAATCCCATATTTAACCAATCTAATAAAAACCAATATTTTTAATTTTTAATTTTTATCATCATATGACAAATGTTAATAACTTATTTTATGTTTTTTGGCTATAAGGTATATATAAATACCTAAAATGGAAATACACACATGTAGCAAGACCAATTAAAAAGGTAAATATAATAAATATACACGAATATACATTATGGGTTTAGGTATTGTATTTCATGTGTTGTTATATTTAGGTATTTTCTAAGATTCATTATTTGGTATATTTTTACATTTATGTAGTCAATTTATTTTATAATTTATGTTTTTTTTTAATAAAATTACTTGATAAACTTTCCATTAAAACCATTATATTTATTATCACAACTACATTTGGAATGTGGTACCCTTTCGAGGTATGTATATGACCTTGAAACAGTGAGAATAATTTAAAACATGTCTAAACAATTTTTTAACAAAAAAATTCAAACAAAGTAAATTTTTAAAGATCCAATTGGTAAATATATAAAAAGCTAACAAGTTTAGGATTTAAGGGAAGAAATTAATAAGCTTATTTCTCACAACAATAGTTTTAGATTTTGTTGGCCCTCAATCCTAACCCTCATCCTTCACTATTCACTTTCCTTACTATTAATTGGATTAATGTCATCACTCTTATTTTTAAAATGGTCATTAATACCTTATCTATGGAAGGTGGAATAGTATATAAATGTAGACACTCATATTTGGTACTATAAATTAATGATGTCAATTTTGACTAATCTTTACTAAAAATGACTTGTGTATACATAAATGACTCTCGTCCAGTCTCTCTTAGCATTATCATATCCATGTGTTTGAATTTCCCAAGTTATATTTAATGATACATATTATTTAATTAGTATATACTTCATTAATTTATTATCTTACTCAAATTATCTCCTAATCTCATGCCACTATTTGTTGATTTCTAAACACCTCTAGAAATAGTTAGATGAATATAGTTATTAGAGCCATCTTACTTAGCTAATCTCATCCACACACCCTTTAATGAAATTTTACCCAGTTTTAAATCCTTCATATGGTTAGGTATATATGTTTCACATGTTGGTTTAGATGAAAATTAATCAAAGAGTTAGTTAAATAATATTTTGATGTTTAAGCCTATTCCTATTTGGAAATCATGTATATATCATTAAAAAATACAAACATTAAAGGGAAATATTGTAAATATTTTAAATCCTCTAAATATTAAACCTCTAAAATGAGTAGTCCCTAAACAAAGTCTAAATACCACTACAAGTTAAGAATCACATGTTGTAAAGTGTAAAAATCCACACATCAAATGGGACATGATTTTAATATTACTTTTATTTCACACAAACATATAGGTGGAATAACTACATGCAGTTTGAGCCATCATTAGATAATTGGAATGTAAGCATCATTTATCCACTCAACCAATGGTAGTTGAGGTCAACTCAACCCATAACTTCTAACTTGTTTTCTAGGTTAAATTTGTATCAAGGATGTAATCTATGGTTTCAAGGATAAGAGAATGAAAATAGTTTTATCTACATATGTCCAAAAACATCTAAATAAACAAGATATATTTAAAATGTATTCATATTAATTTGAACTATCATAAAACTCTGTATATCCCTTACATGAATATATTAGAGTGTATATGAATATGGATACCATAAGCATCCATTAAATACTAAACTCATTATGTTGAGCTTCATGGTCTCTTTATTGACCTAATTCAACAAAGATCCATTATAGAGCCTATTTTATTATTTCAAAGTATCATATATTATAATAAGGCCTAAACATTCTAAGTACGATATAATATAGATCATTTCCATAAATAGTCAATTGGAGCATTTAAACTAACATATTTCATAGGGTCCCCCAACTAAATATAAGGGATCAAGGAGGCTAAATGCCCCCACCACATATAAAATAGAGATAGGGGTGAAATTTGTCTAGTATGATCTTTGATGTATTGGGCCTACATATAGATATTAAAAAGATAGGGTAATCTCTCAATGAATGATGGAAGTTATAGTTTAAAATGGTCTCTCATCAATTGATCAACTACACCTATTCTATATATGGTTTAGAGGGGAAATAAATCAATAATACTATATTGTTACATTTATATTTTCTTAATTTAGAAATTTATTATAAATTTTCAATTAGACTCAATATTTTGGCTTATCTGTACAATTAAATCTAAAATTATTTAAAACATATTATTTAAACTATGATTCCTTTGACCATGCCAAAATTTGGGTTGCTTTAGGGTTTAATTTTGATGTGTTAGGGTTTTAAACCTTGTTTATGATTTCCCTTCATCATACATGTAAGTCTAAATTTATTTATTTTCCTTAGGATCTCATGTTTATTCTCCTATTATGGCTTCCTCTATTATATTTATGGCTTATCCCTATCAATATTTGACTCACATCAGATTTAAAAGTATTCTATTTCATAAGCACTCAAAGGTTTTTATTAGTCTTATTTATTATATCAATAAACTATTTATGTATGCTAAAATTAGGTACATATTTTTCAAAACTAAGGTTTAAATATATTATGCAAATCTAATATAGAGGTGAAACAACTTTAGAAAAATACATGTTTAATTCATCTATGATATTTAATAACACTATTTTTATTTACAAATATTCCTTAATGTTTATTTGGAGTTGTTGGTTATATTTTCACCTTATCCTAGGAGTAGGACCTTTTCTTGTATCCATTATAATATTAGGGTATTATTATTATTATATGCATATGTATTCCCAAAACACTACCATGTCTCATTGTATTAATACCTTATTATCTAATCATGTTGTGCCTTGTAGATATCTTAATGAATGTACAAAGTAGAGTGTATATGATAATGCTTGTGTACTTAAAGACAATGCTTATGTAGATGAATAATATACTTATGTGAGTGAAAGAAATGACTGTGATATTTATGACCATAATGCAATTAAATATTATAATGCTAATTATATATCTTTGTACAATTTTAGTAAATATAAATAAATATACAATATGTTTAAAATTCAATAATTCAATTCTCCTTATCCTTCTTTACATTCTTCTGCTAGTCATAAAATAAAATAAGAAGAAAATTAATATTAATTAAATAATGTACTTATTCAATAATAGGATTTAAACTAAGAATGAAGATACATCAAAGAAATTGATAAATTATTTACTTGTCAAGGCAAATTATGGTATGCTTTATAGTATATATTTAGTCATCTACAATATGATGCTAGTATTACTATTGTAAAAAATATGTGATGTTTTATCTATTTTTGGATTAATTTGTCCCTAATAGAATAAAAATGATTGAATATTTTTATTGCTTAAGATATAAAATTATTAAGCAAATCATAGTTTACCTATCCAAATATAGTAACTTTAAATTTATATAAAACACTAATAAGACATATTAATTATCTTGGTTTGGATGAATATAGGTCCATAAAAAGAAAATAGTTATTATAAATACACCATAATAGGAATACAAATGATCTTATCCAAAATAATAATTTTTACATGAGCCTAGATAGGTTCGCACTTCCCTAGATGCTTGTATAATGTGATATTGTTTGCTTGGGTACATAACCATCTTTGTAGAATACAAAGATCTTATGAATATTATTATGAATGAGCCTAAATCTCTAGAGCCTCTTGTATATTCAAATGTTTTTTTGTCTTATTTTTTTTTCAAAACCTTATCCATTTTCAATGTATAATGAAATAATTATGAATATATAAAAAGGGTTAAAACAAATGGGTTTATATTACCTCAAACACCTCATATGACTAATCATGGATTACAAAGAGGGAAGTGAAATTTCATGTAGTTGTCCCACAAAAATAAGTTTGTACAATCATTTTTAATAATAACATGTAGTGTAATCTTATGTATGGATTTCAATACTTGACAACCTATGACTTGACCTTGAAGATTGTATTTAGATTTAGCTTAAGTACTTTTTCTTTGTGGGGTTTTATATTTGGAATAATTATTAAGCTTCCTCTCAACATCTCTATGTATATCTAGTAATAGATTGATATAACTTATATATTGACAAATTATTAAGCTTAATATAACTATATAGTAATTTATTTAGGTAATTCTGCTCAAAATTGACATATGAAATGTACAGGATGATTTTTTACCTATTTTTTTAGTAAATAGTCCTAAGAGGTATAAAATTAATATATTTATTCATATTAAAATATATACGACATTTAGGAATAAATTTGAAAGTAGATTACAATTGAAGATTGAAATTGAAATTAACAAGTTAAATATAATACAAATAATAAGTATAAAAAATTTATATATATATATATATATATATATATATATATTTTTTTATACTTATTATTTGTATTATATTTAACTTGTAATTAGTAGGCTTTTTATAGTGTAAATTAGGTTAAGAGAGGATTTTAAAATATCAATTCTAAAAGTAAAGCCTGCATATACTTCTAGACAAGTCCATGTATTAAGTATGCATGGATTTATGGTTAAAACCATGTCAAAAATTTTTAATAAACATTTTGGCTCACACTCCATGAACCATCATAAAGATGAGAGAATGAAAAAGATAAGATTACAGACTTAGATCCTCCTTTACAGATATAATAATAGAGCCGAATGATGTTAGTGAATCAGGATAGGTAGAAAAGGTATGTGTAGTTGAGAAAAAGAAAGAAAATTCATAATTAAATAAGATTAAAAATAATAAATTTATGATTAATAAAAATTAAAAATTAGTAAATGTTTGTTATTAAAATCCATAAACTTTTAAGTAAATAAAATTTCTAATTTTTTTTTATAAATTATAAATTATAGATTATAAATTTATATAATTATAAATTATATATTTATATTATGACCTAAGAATTGTAAGTTGTAAGAATTATTATAAAATGTAAATTACATATTTATTAAATTGACTTAAATAATTAAAATAAAAACCAATTCTAATTCATAAATTAATAATATGAATTTTGGAATATTTTTTATTAGGATTAACGATTATGATTAAAAAATAAATACAACCAAATCTAAAATATGAATTGGAATTAAAATAAAAAATGATTATAAGATTCAAATTAATTAACAATAATATGATATTTTAGCTTGTGCATTGCAAATTTATGCAATAAATTAAGTTATTATAAATAAGGAATATGAATTGGAAATATAATATATAGATTTTAAAGGTATAATGTATAATTTAAAAGTGAAAGTCCCTATAGTTTAAGAGTTAATGAATATAATTATAAATTAGTATTACCAATTATTCATGCCACTATACTAATAAGAGATTATCAAATTCTTAAATTAAGAACTCTAAATTATAAGTAAAAAATTATAATTTTTGAATAATAGATTATAGTTATAGTTGTCAAATCAAACTAATTAAGAGAACCTCTATATATAATAATGAGTATCAAAATAAAAATTATGATTAAAATTTGATGAACTAAAGTTGAAAATATACATAAAATACTAGGAAAAGAGGAAAGCGTCAAGAGAGAAATTGAGCTCGTTATCATTATTTAATCATGTTAATGATAGGTTTCTAGGAATGGTTCAATTCAATCCCACCATCTCTGTTTAGGTTTTTATCAAATTTACAAACTTTAATGGCTTCTGTTAGATGACATTTAAAATAATTATTCTCTATAACTAGAACCTTGGTATCTTAAGCACAAATATGATGTCTTATTTTGAAAGAATGTTCTACTAGGGTTGACTTGGTTAACCTTTATTTATTGATATCTTATACATGTTCATTAACTCTCATGTTGATGGAATGACCTGTCTCACCGATATATGATATCTTGCAAGAATAATAAATATTATAGACACCACTCTTAAGAGTAGTTTCCATAATGTATTTTGGTGACTTGTCTAGGATTATGAGCTTTTTATGGGGGGAAAAAGTGGTGTGGATTTTTTTATTTTTAAGAAATTTAGAAATTTTATTGAGATACCTTCCACATAAGGGCTGAAAGCCATATGATGGTTTAAGTTTTCACTATGATTTTTAGGTATAATGAGAGAGTCCATGGCTAATTTAAATTATTTAATGATTTGTTTGTTTGTTTAACCATTTAATTTGAACACCTCTAACAAGTGTTTGGGCTCATTTTCAATATGTTCCTTGTCAAATTCTAAAATATCTTATTTTTAAGGTTTTAAGGATGACTATTTTTTAAGAGGGGTGGTGGTGGGATTTTTTGTGAAGGTAGAGATCAGTGTGGATAGACTTATGATAGATAGTATAGGAGAAAGAACCATCTGGCTTCCTGGATA
The DNA here is from genome assembly GCA_037957365.1 of Torreya grandis. Classification (NCBI taxonomy): domain Eukaryota; kingdom Viridiplantae; phylum Streptophyta; class Pinopsida; order Cupressales; family Taxaceae; genus Torreya; species Torreya grandis. Next base: position 3,448,130 of record JARHVA010001172.1, read on the forward strand.
GGAGTATATCTAAGAAAGGAAGACTAACTTTAGCTTTTAAGTATTTATTGAACTTGATGCAATCAACCATTTTATTCAAGTGAGTGTGGAAGGCTTCTAGGTTCTCTAACCCATGTGTCCATTTGACATGGGCGTCATCTACATATCTTTTCCACCAAATGGGTTTCAAATGAAAAGAGTTAAGGGCAAGGTCTTCAAAATATTTCATAAACAAATTGGACATAATAGCTAAGAGAGGAGAACTCATTGAAACATCTTATTTTTATTCATAAAAAACCCCTAATAAAGAAAAAAAAGTAGTTTTTAAACACAATGAAACTAGAGAAGTGGTTTCTTCATCCACATGATTGCTAACTATTTTGATGGCCTCAATAAGAGGAATCCTGGTGAAAATCAAAATGACATCTAAACTCACTAAGATCTCCTCCTTTGATATTATTTTGTCTACAATAAAATCAACAAAATTAGAGGAGTCTTTAATGAAGGAGGAAGTTTTACCTACTAATGGTTTTAACTTGTTTTCTAGAAATTCATCTAAGGCATAAGTTGGGGAGTCAGTGGTATCAATGATTAGTTTGATAGGGATCCCCTCTTTATGTATTTTAAGGTCCCCATAAATTTTAGGGGTGATAGATCTCTTGGGAAGAAGACACTTTTTATTGTTGTCATCTAGGGAAGATTGATTAATGGTTTTGGTAACTGACTTAGTGATTTTGTAAATATGGTTAGAAGTTAAAACCCTATAACTCCCACTATTATTTAAGTGGTATAGCATTTTGGATTTATATTCTAACTTGTTTAAGATAATAGTTATATTGCCTTTAGCAACTTTAGTGATGATTTATATAGTACCTAAGTATTATACACTTGGAAAATACCTATCATGGTTGTACCATTTATTTATAGACTTATCCACTATAAAAAATCTTGTGTTTTATATCTCTTTTATTCCTAATTACTTATCTCTTAGTCCAACCACTATTATTATTATTATTATTATTATTATTATTATTATTATTATTATTATTATTATTATTATTATTATTATTATTATTATTATTATTATTATGACTAGGTGTTATATAATATGAAAAAATATCTAAACCTAATTATTATTATTTACTATTAGTTTTACATATGTACCTATTGTTTAACTCCCTAGATAGACACCTACATTGAAACAAGTGTAAACTTTTCCCAAAAGGTGTCTAGTGCCCAAAAATTATCAATATTGGTAGTAAAAACATATATAAAAGGTTAGTCTAAGTGTTTTAATGCAATATATTTATCAAATGGATTGTTGTATATGGAATATGAACCCTCATTCATTACTCACATAGAAAACACATAGAAATAGCATACAACTCACAAGGAAATACAACTAGAAGTAGTCAATCACGAATTCAAGTGATTGAACCTCACTTATTGATCCCTATTTCAATATTCGATATTTTTAATGGTATGAAGTATTAAAAAACAAATCCATGAGATATATTTTACATGTTATAAGATAGGTCATTGCATGTCTTTGCTTATCACACATTATATCTTTATTCACACACAAGCCAACCTATAGTGGAGAATACATAAGTATTAGTTTTTTTTTTTAAAATATTAGCTATGTAAGTAGTCACCATTGATATAGAGGTCCTTGGGGAAGCTTAAAACCATGATCCAACTAACCTATTATTATTAACATCACTCATAGGGTGAAGATCTAGGTTTTGATAAGTTTGGCAAAGAGTGACATCTACTATGCATGACCTAAATATATCAAAATAAAGGTTACATAAAACTTAAAAGGATACATTTGGTTGCATATATATCTAGTCAAAATTTAATATAAGATATCTATTATAGGGTTATACACATGCATCAATGCAATTGTCCAAATCCAGTCTAAGCATCTAAGCCACATAAATAATATTCATAAAATCTAACAACTATTTTAGCATCATCTTTCAATCCAATCCTAACCTTTTATACATCATAATTTCATGTGAATAGTAAGACAACTAAGTATCATTTTTTCCAATTCATTTCAATATCTATAAATAGTTTTACTTTACTATTTTTATTAATCTAAGATGTATAAATTTAGAATATTGTTTAGCTAAGTTTTCTATTAATTGGAATTCTTATTAAGTTAGTTCACCATGCTTGTGTAAATTCTAATTTAATCCATTTAGCCTTATATTACCACACATATCTAAATTTAGGGTTAAACAAGATTCATATATGTGGATCACATTTTGGTCATGAAAATAAACCCTTTAATGTTATGATACATATAAAATCTATGCTTTTACCATTGATGGGATAACTTGCTAATTTAATTTTACATATCATCAAATATTTTAATAAGAAATAAATAAAATATGTCAAAAAATATCAATGATGTTAAAAATATTATCAATAATATAAATTAAAAATGTAAACATGATATTATTTGTTATTTTATTTGTTTACATATGTTATTTATCACATGTTTAGTAAATAACATATTAGTTTTCATACACACATACATTTAAAAATCTACATGAGTGTGATGGAAATCATACATACTATACATGGATTATTTGATATTATTTCCTTGTACCTAGTGGCCAAACCTATGCTATGATAATATTATTATACAATGTACATTATCATAGTTTATATCTATCCATGAACTCTCTAAAATGTTGAGCTACATATAGAAGTTTCATGAAAGTTACTCATATGTTACATTGTGATACATGTACATGTTATTCTCTTATGATGTGACATTCATACATATCTATGGTATACATTAGTTTACACTTTTTCTATATTCCTTCAATGTTGTTAACTTCTTGCTTGATACATATTGTTTATTGTGTGCATCCACATGGCCTTGTGTGTGTGACATATTTTTCCTTTATCTATGTCCCTTGTAATTATTTGTTATGACATTTTATGTCTGGAACTTTTATTTATGTGTGACATTGTGTCTAGATATTGTGTTTGTTGTGCTTGATAGTGGTTCCAAGATCCATACCATACTTTTAATGTATAATATTATTCTAACATTGTTACTTTTGTGTGTGTGTGTGTGTGTGTGTTGACACTTATATACCTAATTTATGTTACATACTATTAGTGTTACATACTATTAAATTACAACTATTCATAACATAATCTCCTCATGGTGACATGATTTTACATGTATACATATAGATAAATATTTTTATTGAGATGAGTTAATTACATGCTACATCACGCATCTAAAAAGAGAGGCATTAAAAGGGGACTATCATAAAGATTTTGGCCTCCAAGGATATTAAAATAAATATTTTAGATAGAATACATGTTTCAAAATATTTAGAATATATGTTTCAAGGTTTTAAAGTTATTAAAAAATCATATTTTATAATAGGGAATATATTTCAAATATTCAAAGTAGTTTAGAAATAATATCAAGATAAAAGTTATAAAATTCATACTTATTATGAGGAAATATGACATGATTAAGAGATAACTATATAGGTATTGTAATATACTTCTTGCTTGATAAGATAGACATTTATTTATGATTTTTCATAACATAAAGGGGCATGATGATAGTTTGTGTGACACACAAACTATCTACACACACACACACACACACACACACACACACACATTTTTAAAAGTTAAGCATGTGACTTATTCATGATAATATTCACTATAATATATTTTACAAGATACAATGGAAAATGATTGTTATTTAACTTCATTTTTTTATCCAATCACGATGGGAGAATTATATTCTTCCTTTATCTATGTCCCTTGTAATTATTTGTTATGACATTTTATGTCATTTTAGGTGGAACTTTTATTTATGTGTAGAATTTTGGGAATTCAGGGTATGAGTAGCAAGATTTGGCAACTTATGTTACCTATAGTGAAATAGCGATAAAACAACACTTATCTATTCCACAAAAATTATTTTAATTGATGGTTTGGAGTGATCATGGTTTAATTCTTTGAAAATTGTAAGTATCTCTACTAATAATAGTGAATTATGATCAAAGCTAGAACTATAGAATAATCTAAGTGGATATTTATAATGAAGTATAAATTAAAGTGACATTGTTTAAAAGAAGTAGTAAAAGAGAAGGGTAACATAGAAGAAAATAATTTATTGCCAATCCTTAACTCAAATATCATGACAAAGTTTCAATTATAACTAAACCTAAATCTAACTAGTATATGATGCAAAATATAAGAAGCTTAGATCTCACCATAAACCAAGTAAATTCCTAAGGATAATATGAAATTATACAAGTAAAAACTAGATTTTACTATAATTATTTGTTACCAAACTCAAATATCATTATCACATCTAAATATAGAACAAATGAAGTGAATCAAAATCAAGATCCTTCAACTAATCTAGCATAAGCACAAATTAGCAACCATGTATCACAAATGCAAGTCCAAAATTTTTGAAAATATAAAAATTCAAGCTTTAGAACCAACAATTGAGAGAAATCCACATTAAAAATTGACACATCAAATTTAGACAATCTTCACATAATTCCTTTATAGTATTAATTGCTCAAAGTATACAAATTTACTTAAAATTATCCCTCTCTTTAAAATATGGTAATACTTCCTTTTATAGAAAGACAATGTAGTATACTAGTCAGTTGTGAGATACAAATGTACAAAAGATAAATATAACTATCCTTTTTCAAAAAGTTCTATAATACATTTACTTTTCAAAACTAGACTAACCTAGAGGCAAATACGCTAACAGACTAGCATATGCCTTTATATAAGAATATTCCTATTTCAAATATTACAATGTTTTTACAAAAAGGAATATTAACTAGTTGGTGGGCCTATTGTCAAAGGGTTCCCTTAATTCTCAAGTAGAAGATCCATATCTCTTTGATGTTGTTCCTTGACAACTTCTAATTCCATAGCTGGCTTCAATAAAGTAGACATATTATTGGCCAGCTAAGTCCTCAAGATCTATATCATCTATTTCCATTACTTCTTTAATACTCCTAGCTTCTGTAATCTTTTATTTAGTAGTGAAGATCATGCCTAAACTTTTGTTTTTATCACTGACTGATTGACCTTGGCTCTTTCCTTTTCCTTCCTACATCACTGAAGTGACAATATGCTTATATTATACATCATAAATAGTTCCCAGGGTTGTAGTCTTCATAAGATTAGCCAACATGGTGCCAAGTATTTGCTTAGTCTAGGTAATCAACTATTCATCATCCCTAAGGAGTCTATCCAAGCCTACTGACCAATCACTTAAAATTTAGATCTTATCCACCAATATCCCTAGTATAGAATTTAGGTAGGACAAGCTAATGGTTTTGAACTTAAGAATCCTATTCCTAATCAATATATTGATGAGATCTCTTATTTTTGTCTCTACATCTTGCCATTCTATTATTAGTCCTTTAGCCACCTCACTCTACTAGTTCATCACATCTTGTCTTAGTTTCATCTTTTAAGGAACCAAACATATCAAAAAAAGATGCTTCAAACATATATATTATGGCCTCAAGCACTAATAATATAGCTTGGGTCTCTAAGTTATCCTTTTCCTTCTCCAAGTTTTGAATCCTTTATTTCATTCCTCTGATGCTAGCCTTAACTTGAGTTGAATGAGCTTTAGATAGTATTTCAATATCTTCTTCTAGATGGTAAGTTCAATAGGATGATGCCCTCCAAATATAATTAAACTTGTAAAGGGTTCAACCTTATAGAATGTGAACTCTATAATCACACAATGGTTTTTCTTGTGGTGACTCTCTTAATCTATTTGTCTCTAGATTGAATGGTACAATGATACCTGATTCAGTGAATTTTGGAGGTTCTGGGACCCCTACCCTTATGTTTAGTGATGCTCCTAGAGAATCCATTTCTTTTCCACTTATCCATATAGTGGTTAATATCCTTATTTTTTGCTTCTTCTTTCATCAAATCCTTTTCTAAGGCTTGATATCATCATGCAAATCCACACTGATAGATTGGGTCAGAGCCCATGAATGGGACAAGGAAGGGATCTTCTACATATTTCATAAACAAACCAATTAGGGATGATTAATCCATGAATGGGGTAACCCTTACTAAATAAGTTTATCTCACTTGTGGGATGAGTGAGAGTTAAATTTTTCCTTTTTTGTCCTATAGGGATAATTTCCAATTTTTGTTTCCTCTTCCTTGGTTGGGTTACTGGAACCAGATCCAAGGAAACTTACTTTCCTTTATCTTCTTTCTTAGCCTCTTTTTCTTGAGCCTATGATTCTTTAGCTTGATCTTCTTTTCCTTTAAAAAAAATTATTTAGTGAGGATCTTGAGGGCATACTCCACTATTTCATCTAGATTCAAGGCAATCATATATAAGTATTTAATAGGGGATGCTAGTCTTTAAGGGAGAGCTAAGGATGAAGGTCTCTTATTAGGTCTCTCCTCTAACTTCTTGTTACTAGTGACTTTTAAAATTTATCCTTTGGGTTGTGCTACCTCCATATAGGGTTGTTCCTGAGGTTCCCTATAAGGTCTAGGTAGAGAATGATACTAAAGAGGATGCATTTACCATATGTCCCCTAGTGTTTTTTCATCACTGGTCAATATATGTTGGAGTTTAATATTTTTATTTTTTAATATGGCCAGTACTTCTCAAAATTATGGTACCTGATGTGGAGAGTGTCATAAGGACCAAGTTGATGATCATAGACTAGCTTGGGTAGTTATTTGCTCTTCAAATTCTTACCCACTACATTATTAAGATCTCAATGACTGAGGTCATTTAATTAAAACCCAATGGAATATATGTACATGGCCATGGTGTCCACATAATTCCAATCATACAAAACTATTTTCCCAATTATTAAAAGGAAGGGTTGGAGGAGGCCCTTTCTTTTCTCCTTGGAGAATCCATCAACACCATGAAGGAGTTGTGATATAATTTCTTGATCTTCCAAATTGGAAGGAACATAGATAGGAAAATTGTAAGCTTGAGTTAAAATTCCCTCAATTTTGATTATAGTGCAATCTGGATAAAACCAAATGTCTCCCATCAGCTCCAAATATTTCTTAATCAAAGGGTTAACCCTAGGTATAGGAAACCCTATAATGGCTTCTACCAAAGTGGGATAGACATAGTCACATATGAATTTCATGTGGTGTCTATACTTGAAGATGTGTATCTTTTATTAATGGTGGGAGATGGTATTTGTGCCCTTAGGAGACCATTTTTTGATGTTGGGGATCTTGGTGGAAGCTAGCAGGGCATCTAGCAAATAACACAACATGAAAAATAATTTGCTAGTCTTCCTCTTTATGGATGTAAATTGTTTTCCTAAGTGGATGTTGATCATATACCCAATTGGAGGAGCAATCCCTTTCTCTACCATAAATTAGACGTAATACACCCAGCTCTTATTGACATATATGGTTATAAGGGCTCCATATATTTTATTTAATAGGGTCATTATTACCTTAATTCTATATTTTTCTTTTAACTTCTAACCATATTTACAAAATCACTAAGTTAGATACCAAAACCATTAATCAATATTCCCTAGATGATAACATTAAAAATCATCTTCTTTCTAAGAGATCCATCACCCCTAGAATCTATGGGGCCCCTAAAATAATTAAAGAGGGGATCCCCATCAGACTAATCATTGATACCACTGAATCCCCCACTTGTGCCTTAGCTACCTTAGTTACCTTCCTAGCAAAACAAGTTAAAACCCTTAGTAGGCAAAACTTCCTCCATTAAAGACTCCTCTAATTTTTTTGATTTTGTCATAGACAAAACAGTCTCAAAGGAGGATATCTTAGTGATTTTTGATGTCATTTCTCTTTTCACCAAGATTACTCTTATTAAGGCCATAAAAATAGTTAGCAATTGTGTGGATAAAGAAACCACTTCTCTAGTCACATTATGTTTGGAAACTAATTTATTTTCTTTCTAAGGGATTTATTATGAATAAAAAGAGGGTGTTGAAATGGGCTCTTCTCTCTCACCTATTGTGTCCAATTTGTTTATGGAATATTTTAAAGACCTTATCCTTAACTCTTTTCCTTTTAAGCCCATTTGGTGGAAAAGATACATAGATGACACCCATGTCAAATGGCCACATGGGTTAAAGAACCTAGAATCCTTCCACACTCACATGAATAAAATGGTTCATTACATAAAGTCCACTAAAGACTTAGAATTTTAAGGTAGTATTTCTTTCTTAGACATACTCTTATGTAGGAAGCTAGATGGCTCTTTCTCTCGCACTATATATTACATGTTTACCCATACTAATCTCTACCTTCATGCAAACTCTGACCACTACCCCTCTAAAAAAAGGTATCCTTAAAACCTTATATACTATATCTTTTATAATTTGTGACAAGTAACATCTTGAGGATGAACTCAAACACATTTTGAAGGTGTTCAAATTAAATGATTACACAAACAAACAAATCACTAAAGCATTCAAGTCATCTAATTACTCTCTACACCTAAAAATTAGAGTGACAACTTAAACCATCTTATGGATTTCATCCCTTATGTGGAAGGGATATTTAATAAAACTACCAAATTAATTTAAAACAACAACATCCACACCACTTTTCTCCCCCCAAAAAAGCTTAGAAATCTAGTCAAGTTACCAAAATATATTTTGGAACCTACTCTTAAGAGTGGTGTCTATAATATTGATTGTTTTTATGGGATATAATATATTAGTGAGACACGTCATTCCATCAAAATGAGAGTTAATGAACATGTAGTAGATATTAATAAAGAAAGGTTAACCAAGTCAGCCCTAGTAGAACATTCTTTCAAAATGAGACATCATATTTGTGCTAAAGATACCAAGGTTCTATCTATATAAAAAAAAAATTAAACTTCATCTTATATAAGCCATTTAAATTGACAAATTTGATAACAACCTCAATAGATATGGTGGGATTAAATTGAACCATTCTTGGAAACCTATCATTAACATGATTAAAAAATGATGGCAAGCGCAATTTCTCTCTTGACACTTTTTTCTTTTCCCAGTGTTTTAGGTTTATTTTCAACTTTAATTCATCAAAGTGTAATCATAATTTTTTATTTTTATTTTAATAATCATTGTTGTATATAGGGTTCTCTTAATCAATTTCACTTGACAACTATAGCTAGAATCTATTATTCAAAAATTAAATTTTTTTACTTATAATTTGCAATTCTTAATTTAAGAATTTGATAATCTCTAATTAGTATAGTGGTGTGAATAATTGGTAATGATAATTTATAATTATATTCATTAACTCTTAAAATATAGGGAATTTCACTTTTAAATTATATATTATACCTTTAAAATCTATATATTAGATTTACAATTCATATTTCTTATTTATAATAACTTAATTTATTACATAAATTTGCAATGCACAAGCTACAATCTCATATTATTATTAATTAATTTGAATCTTATAAAAGTTTTGGAATTTAATTCTGATTTATATTTTATATTTGGTTATAGTTACTTTTTAATCATGATCATTAGTTCTAATAAAAAAGAATATTCCAAAATTCATATTATTAATTTATGAATTCGATATGGTTTTTATTTTAATTATTTAATTCAATTTAATAAATTTCTAATTCATAATTTATTATAATTCTTACAACTTACAATTTTTCGGTCACAATACAAATTTATAACTTAGAATTTTTAAATTTATAATATATAATTTACAATTTACAAAAAAAATTATAAACTTTTATTTCCTTAAAAATTTATGGATTTTAATAATAAACATTTACTAATTTTTTATTTTTATTAATCATAATTTTTTTTTTTAATCTTATTTAATTATGAATTTTCTTTATTTTTCTCAACTACACCTATCTTTTCTACCTATCCTAATTCATTGACATCATTGGGCTCTATTGTTATATCTATAAAGGAAGATCTGAGTATGCAATCTTAACTTTTTCATTGTCTCATCCTAATGATGGTTTATGGAGTGTGAACCAAAATGTTGATTAAAACATTTTGACATGATTTTAACCATAAATTCTTGCATAATTAATACATGGACTATGGAAACACTAATGCTTTGAAATTCCATGTTCCCTAGATATCAATGTAGGTCATTCATGTCTATTGATTGGGGACTTGTTCACAATGATCGATGAAACCAAAATTATTTATTTTCTTGATCTTGTATCTACTAAGAAGGCTAAGATATTTTTATTTTTAAGATGTCATGTGGAAATTGTTGATTTTATTATCTTTAAATTGGAAACCCTAGACATATGTGTGAGAGCTATAATTTTGAAGAAAGAGAAAAGTAATAAGTAATGTTTTGTTAATTTATAGTATTTTATAGTTCTAAATGGATATTGTCAAGATAGGAAATAATGAATAATCTTGATGTACATTTATAGTGAACATTTTGAATAATTTACTTTATCTAAATTATAAAACCTTTGGAATGATCAAAATTAATTTTTTAAATTTCAGAAAATATTTTTTAAATGGTGTAGAGACAAAGCCACTTTAGGTGGACTGGTTCATATTAGAATACCTGTCAGCATAGCATGAAACTTTCACATAATATTAGGGGAAAATATCCTGAGGTTAGATGAAATATAAGAGTGATATATGATTTTTTTAATTATTTAATTGTAAATTCATATGTGGTAATGATGGTGAACATATGGGTCAAGACCACATATATATAAATGAATAGAGTTATGGTAAATGAGAGTTGTATATTTGAGTGAAAGATAAGTGGTTTAAGATATGCCAAGGATTGACATTATAAAGTACCTATGACCAATTTAGGTATCTACATTAAACCTCCTTATTATAGTAATTAAATTATTATAATAAATTATAAATTAAAACTTGAGTGTGTGTAACACACTTTTTCCTTGTTAGGCAACTTCAATTGTATAGGAAACTCAATAACAAACCCTGTAACATGTTATGTAATCAATGTTAGTATTTGATTTTTTTTAAATTCTAAAATATAAATTATTTAAAGTAAGTATTATTAATATATATGATTAAATATATTTTCATGTAACCTTTATAATATTATGAATCATTGGAGAAATGTACCCCTTTATTGATGAAATTTTAGAGAGGTTTATTCTTGTTGAACCATTGGACAATTTTAGAGTGATCAACTCATAATTTAAAATAACTAAGTAACCCATTAATTTAGAATTATTCATGATCAAAATATCATTAATATGGGGAATTAATTAATTTACTGATATAAAATAAGGTTGAACTATAATGGGTTCTTTAGAAGTGATAACAAGGTTATCATGTGTCACTATAATTAAACATACATCACCAATAATAGAAAGGTGGAGCCACACAATGGGTTCACTGGAAGTAATGTAAATTCCATTGATTCTCACTCTAATTCAAACTATATTACCCATAATATAACTAATCTCGCCATTGTATATGGATGTAAATTTTCACTTGAATGATTGAAAGAGAATGCAAAATATAATGCCCCCATCGTGACTAAATAAAAAATGAAGTGAAATAAAACACATTTTCCATTGTATCTTATAAAATATATTGTAGTGAATATTATCATGAATAATTTTAATGCCTCTTTAATTTTAAATGTGTGTGTGTGTGTGTGTGTGTGTGTGTGTGTGTGTGTGTGTGTGTGTGTGTGTGTGTGTGTGTGTGTGTGTGTGTGTGTGTGTGTGTGTGTGTGTGTGTACACACACACACACACATGAACTATCATCATGACCCTTTAATTTATGAAAAATCATATATAATTCCATATATCTATGTAATCAAATCTAATTACATATGAAATTGATAATTTATGCTCTTGGAACTATTTTCACATATGCATCCAAATGTGTATGACTATGTACTCACATACCTATAGAGTGATCTCATATTCATGTCATATTCCCCCATAATAACTATGAATTTTATAATATTTATCTTGTATATTATTTATAAACTACTTTGAATCTTTTAAATCTATTCCCTATCATAAAATATGATTTTTTAATAACTTTAAAACTTTGAAACTGAATATTTTGAAACATGTATTCGATCCAAAATATTTATTTTATTATCCTTAGATGCCAAAATATCTATGATAATCCCATTTTAATGCCTCTCTTTTTAGATGAGTGATGTAGCATGTATAATTCACTCATCTCAAAAAAATATAGTTGTTTTCAGTATGATGTGACAAAGAGGGAATAATGTAAAATCATGTCAGCATGAGGAGATTATGTTATCATAGTGTAATAGTTGTAATTTAATAGTATTTAACATATTTAATGTGTGTGTGTGTGTTGTATGAGACATACACTATTAGAATAAGATTATACATTAAAAGTTTATGATATGGATCTTGGCACCACTATCAAGCACAACAAACACAATACACAATTGGACATAATGTCACACATAAAGAAAATGTCCACCTAAAATGTCATAAAAAATAAGTCCAAGGGGCACAAACAAAGGACCAATATGTCACACACACAAGGCCATGTGAATGCACATAATAAACAAAAAATTTCTAGTCTATCGAGCAAGAAGGTAATAACATTGAAGGAACATAGAAAAAGTGTAAACTAATCTATACCATACATATGTATCAATGTCACATCATAAAATAATATCATGTACATATATCACAATGTAACATATGATTAATTGTCAAGAAACTTCTAAGATATGTAGCTCAACATTATAGAGAGTTCATGGGTAGATATAACCTATGATAATGTATGTTGTATAATAATACTCCCGTAGTATAGGTTTGGCCACTAGGTATAAGAACATCTAACATTAAAGAATCCATGTATAGTATTTATGATTTCCATCACACTCGTGTAGCTTTTAAAATGCATCTGTGTATGAAAAAGAATATGTTATTTACCAAACATGTGATAAGTAACATATGTAAACAAGTAAAATAACAAATCATATCGTGATCACATATGCAATTAATAATATTGATAATATTTTTAATGTCTGATATTTCTTGACATATTTTATTTATTTATTATTAAAATATTTGATGATTTATAAAAATAAACTAACCAATTATCCCATCAATGGTAGAAGCATAAATTTTGCTTATATCATAACATTAGAAGGTGTATTTTCATGACAGAAATGTGCTCCACATAGATTAATCTTATTTAATCTTAAATTTATATGTGTAATGTAATATAAGGATAAGGGGATTAGATTATATTTTACACAAGCATGGTAAACTAACTTAATGAGAATTCCAATTAATAGAAAACTTAGATAAACAATATTCTAAATTTATACATATGAGATTACTAAAAATAGTAAATTAAAACTATTTATAAATATTACAATTAATTGGAAACAAATGATACCTAGTTGGATTACTATTCATATGAAATTATGATGTATAAAAGGATAGAAGTGGATTGGAAGATGATGCTAAAATAGTCATTAGATTTTATGAATATTATTTATGTGATTTGGATGCTTACATTGGATCTAGACAATTGCATTGATGCATGTGTCCAACCCTATAATAGGTATCCTATACTAAATTTTTACAAGAATAGATGCAACCATATGTATCCTTTTGGGTCATACACACTAGATGTCACTCTTGTCAAATGATAAAAACCTAGATATTCACCTTATGAGTGATGCTAATATAAATAGGTTAGTTAGATCATGGTGTCAATATTCCCTATAGAACTCTCTATCAATGGGCACTACTTACATAGCCAATGTTTTGAAGAAAAACTAATACTTATGTAGTTCTCCACTATAGGTTGGCTTGTGTGTGAACAAGGATGCAATGTGTGATAATCAAAGACATGAAATGACCTATCTTATAACATGGAAAATATGGTTCATGGGATGATTTTTGAATACTTCAAACCAATAAAAATATTTATCATATGACTGATATTGAAATAGGGATCAATAGGTGAGGTTCAATCACTTGAATTCTTGATTAACTACTTCTTGTTGTATTTCCTTATGAGTTTTATGTTATTTCTATGTGTTTTATATGTGAATAATGAATGAGGGTTCATATTGCATATATACCAATCCATTTTATAAATATATTACATTAAAACACTTAGTCTAACCTATTATATATGTTTCTACTACAAATATTGATGATTTCTGGGCACTAGACACTTTTTAGGAAAAGTGTACACTTGTGTCGACATAGGTGTCTATCTAGGAATTAAGTGTCTAGGGAGTTAAAAAATATGTACATACATAAAACTAATAGTGAAGAATAATAATTAGTTTTAGATATTTTTGCACATTATATAACACCTGGTCATAATAATAATGGTTGGACTAAGAGATAAGTAATCAAGAATAAAAAAGATATCAAACAAAAGCTTTTCAATAGTGGATAAGTTTATAACTAAAAGGTACAACCATGATAGGTATTTTCCAAGTGTACAATACTTAGGTACTATATAAATGATAGTCTAGTATCTTAATTCACCCCCCACCCCCCACTCTAATCTAATAATGAAATTTCTAATATAAAGGAAATAAATACATACGTGGGTGTGTTTATCACCCTTGTCTTTTCATGAGCCTAACTTGAGTTATATGTTATTGACAGTTTAAATAAATACCTTTTTATAGTATATAATCAGTGTATGAATATTAAATTTAAATATTTTTAAATTCTTAAAATTAATAAGAACAAGGTTGGAGTACACATATGTGTTGATGCAACCATTTTGCATTTTGTAAATTTAATTTGAAAGGATGACTCATTATGAAACATTGAACTTGAGATTAAGATAATTATAGACCTAGAAGTGTGTGTTTGTGTGTGTATTTGAGGAAACATTTCCCTAATATTTGTGTAAAGGTGAGATATAATGATGCAGGGCTCCTCAAACTAAAATTCATCTTCATACAAAATCAAAATGACCCTGCAGAGTCCATAGATATGAACCTGCAGAGTCCGTAGATTTTTGGAAATTATCCTTATGTTCCCCAATATGCTCTTTAGTGTAAAAATATTTGTAGGTCAGTTAGCCTGCAATCATAGCAACTTGTTAACAAATACCAAGGGTACAAAGATAGACTATAGCTTGTGTTTATAATTTATAATTTTCCTCATGCATAGACAATATTAAGATCATGTTCAGCAGTTGACAATGAAATTTACAATCTCAAGGAAGATCTATAATTTGCATGACACCAGGCATATTATTATCTACACAAAAATCATCATTGAATAAAGTGGCAAGGGCATCACTCACTGTAGATTGTTCCTTTTCAATATCTACATGGGAATCTTACCAATCCGAGACAGGAGAAACATCTAGCTCAGTCTGAGTCCATCATTCTCCTCTGTGCTTATGGCTAAAAGGTCTTCAAACATTGATGCCATTCACTTATCTTTGCTAGAAGCTCTAGCTATGTTTTCCAAAAAATCTCGTTCATAGACTAAGTGTTTGTAGTAGGTAGGGAGAGGTTCGCATTGATAAATTTAATCTTCCTTGGTTTGCCATCAAGCTACACATTATTATATCACTTTACAATAGCTAGTGCATTGTCCTTCCTTGCAAATACAACCTTTGTTGTCTCCTTTGATCTCAACTGTTTCAACTCAATGGGAATCACATTCCATTTTAATCAATGGACTCATAAAGCCTCTCTATGCTTTCGACAGACTACAAATATGCGTTTATCTCCACATCTAGATAGGACATATACTGAGGTTGCATTCCTTTGTGGGAGCCACCTCACATCTGTTCCTCTCACAATCTAACTCTGTCCCTGCTAAACATCCCAGTTACATATGCTCAAATTGCATGTCTTTATAGCCATACACCATCCTAAACAGTGATCTATCATCTCTTTCAATAGCTATAAATCCATAAAAAATGGAAAAACAAACCCCTCTTTTGCAAAGACTACATACGCCTTCTATCAGGCATCTCTTATTCCACTCTGACCATACCCATCCAAATATAATCCGCACACAGGACTGTATCAACCTATTATTCAACCATGTTTTCTTAATCTTTCAAAGACCATGACCTTTTGCATGGCCATTAATGGCCTTGTAAGCTGGCCTCTCTCTTTTTTTAGCAATGGATGGTGGATATCTACCTTGTCATTATAAACTCCAGGCTAACATACACCTGTCTTAGGCTCAGACTTTCCAAACAACCTTCTATTTCTTTCTTCAAAGGCCATAGGCCATTCGGATTACCCCCTTTTAGCCTTCTCTCTAACCTCTATGCCCAACTTGGGCTCAAGATAAAATAGACACAGTTTTTTTTATTTTTTAACAATACACCAATTTGGAGAAGATTAATATCTTACGGTTGAAAAATTTCAACCACTCCCCCTTATTTCCTCAACAGCCCAACAATTACCTTTTTACTTTTTACATTTATTCCTCCTTAACAACATTTAGGAGGGAAAAGATAATAATATGAATTCAAACTAAGGCATGACTTGCCATTGTAGATGCTCCTGCATCATACTCTCCCTATAGAAAAGATTTGAACCTTAGTTCAAATGTCATGCTTCCTCTTCACTTTAGTCTTCACTTGTATACCTAGATCCCAAGGTCTTGTTGCCAATACCAATGCTTGTCTTTGTCTTTGGTGGTCTTTGTCTTTCATCTTTCGGTTCTTCCTCTTATAGTATGTTCTTCTCCTCATCTCTTTCTCAGCTGCCATCTCCCACTTCCATGCTTCTTCATCTTCATACATAGCTTCTAGATCTTCTTGTTGTTCTTCCTGATTCATGAGCTTCTTCAATGACTCATGTATGTCATTCACTTCAGGAACCTTCATACCTGCATACAAAACAACAAAAGCCACCTTAGAATCAAAATCTCTAGGCCATGAAGCCTCTTGGTTGTCTCCATGCTCTTGTTTCTTGACCAAAACTACCTTGACCTCTTTCCTTTGCTCTTGTCTTGCTTCATTCTTCCCAATGATGTCTTCACCATGGCTTGTACCTTCCTTCATCTCTCTTGAATTACCAAATAGCTCCTCTAACATCTTCAACTCTTCCTTTAGTAAGATCTCATCTATCTCAATATTTTATTCATCAAACTTGGGTTGATCACTCATAAGGATTACTTGCCCTTTATCTCTTATCTCATCTTTTCTTAGCTTTTCTTCACAATAACCAACTTCTTCATCAACATCAATATACTTATCAAAAACAATTGAAGCACCCTTACCTTGTATATCCTTACTCTTTTCAAACATGTGAACTGATTTCACATCTCCACTTTAATCATCCATCCTCTTGGAACTATCTCCTTGCTGCACATTCGCTTTCATAGACATTTTACATTCTTCATTTTCCATAAAAAGATCATTGAATGATACAAAAACATTATTATCCCATTCATTGCAAGCAATTGACTTACCTTTCATCTTTGTATCCTTATACTCTACCTCATTATTCTTTGAGAAGTTTTATTTTTCACCTTTAGCCATCCATACCTTCTTCATAGCTTTAGGATGACACTTGTTCAATTCACCAGCCAATTTCTTCTCTTTGACATCTTCCTGATGTCTTGCTTGATAACTAGCCTTGCTCACTTTGCATTCTACCTCTTCCTTCATGCTTTGTATTTGCTTCTTGCTTGAGTCTTCATTTTTATTGAGCTTTATGTCCTTATTTATATTTGTCTTCTCAAACCATGTAGGCATCCTACATCCATGCTCTTGTACCAACATTTCCTGTTGCTTGGGAGTTTGCTTCTTCCACCATTTAGGCATCACAGATCCATGGTTAATTAGAAACTTCACCTTTCTCTTTACTTCTCTAACATGCATATCAATAGTTTCATTTTTATAAGAATAAGAAAAATCAGTTTTGGAATTACCTCCTTAATGGGCTGCTCCATTAGTTCTTTGACTTGCATAGCGTCTTGATTGTTTGTACTTTCTTCTTCCTTTATACTTGACTGTTCTCTTTCCTCTTCTTGGAATTCAATGGCATCATGGAAGTCATCCTCATCTTCTATCTCTTCTCTTTCTTGTATGGGTTCCTCAACACCTTCCTCATGCATTAACCAATGCATCTCTTCTTCTTTATCAGCAACAACAAACTCTCTTCTCTTTCTTGCACATTCACTTGTGCACTTGGTGTCTCTTCTTGCAAAAATCTCTTCATTCTTCAAGGAATTTATTTTGACCTTCACAAGGCTGCTCATACCTAAAATTACCCATGCAAAGACAACATTAGATATAAAAATAAGAGACCACAAGGTCTCTATGAGTGTTTTATTCACCAACACTCTTATCTTTTCAAGTGCTCTTCCTGGCACTTCATCTTTTCTTTCTTCTCTTCTCTTGTTCTCCTCAATGAGAACCTTCTTCTCCACCTCTTTCTCTTGTTTCTCACTTGGCAACCTACTCATCCTCTTGCCTCTATGGGATTCTCTCTTCTTGGAAATCTCATTTTGCATTCTTCTCCTCTTCATTAGGAGATCCATTGGCCACTTCAACCTCTTCCTCATTGGCCATACCCATTATTTCTTGTCCATCTACATCAAAGACTCATATCTATCTGGAAAATTAGCTAAATCTCTTTTCAAACTATTAATCTCTTTCTCAATTCCATTACTATTCATACCTCTCTTCTTTTGGATGCTTGTTTTCTTCTTGGTATTCTCATGTACCTTGCTGCTCTGTAGTGCCTTCAACAATACTTCCATCTCTGAGATATTCACCCAAGTCTTTTCCACCTTGGTCTCTTGATCCCTTGTCTCACCCAAGCCTTTCCTCCTTGACTGGTCTTTTGACAATCTCCTTGATCTCACCTAGGCCTTTTGCATCCTGGTCTTTTGTTCCTTTTCTCAATCCTACAACAATTCTTTAGACAACTCTTCAACAAACACAAATTACAAATCCAAGCTTACCTTGCTTTGGATATTCCTCTTGAGCATTCACTTGATCCCTTACTTTTGAGCTCTCCAAGCTTCAAACTCCATCCTTTACCTCACGCAAGTCTATTTCACCTTAGTCTTTTGGCAAACTATCCAAGCTTCTTCTTGGATCTTCACTAAGCCTTCCTTGGCTTCTTCTCTTCTAAAGCCTTAATGGCTTTAAACCTTCCTTTTTCACCTATTTTCTTCTTAAATAACATAAATTCAAATCAAATATCATAGATTACTCATACCTTTTCTTCAGCAGATCCCAAGAGCTTTAAGCTCTAATACCAAATTGATGCAGGGCTCCTCAAACTGAAATTCATCTTCATACAAAATCAAAATGACCTTGTAGAGTCTATAGATATGAACCTACAGAGTCCGTAGATTTCTATAAATCATCCTTATGTTCCCCAATATGCTCTTTAGTGTAAAAATATTTGTAGGCCAGTTAGCCTGTAATCATAGCAACTTGCTAACAAATACCAAGGGTACAAAGACAAACTATAGCTTGTGTTTATAATTTATAATTTTCCTCATGCATAGACAATATTAAGATCATGTTCAGTAATTGACAATGAAATTTGCAATCTCAAGGAAGATCTGTAATTTGCATGACACCAAGCATATTGTTATCTGCACAAAAATCATCATTGAATAAAGTGGCGAGGGCATCACTCACTGTAGATTGTTCCTTTTCAATCTCTACATGGGAATCTTACCAATCTAAGATAGGAGAAACATCTGGCTCAGTCTAACTCCATCATTCTCCTTTGCACTTATAGCTAAAAGGTCTTCAAACATTGATGCCATTCGCTTATCTCTACTAGAAGCTCTAGCTATGTTTTCCAAAAAATCTCGTTCATAGACTAAGTGTTTGTAGCAGGTAGGGAGAGGTTCACACTGATAAATTTAATCTTCCTAGGTTTGCCATCAAGCTGCACATTATTATATCACTTTACAACAGCTAGTGCATTGTCCTTCCTTGCAAATACAACCTCTGCTATCTCCTTTGATCTCAACTATTTCAACTCAATGGGAATCACATTCCATTTTAATCAATGGACTCATAAAGCCTCTATACGCTTTCAACAGACTACAAATATAAATTTATCTCCACATCTAGACATGACATATACTGATGTCTTATTCCTTTGTGGGAGCCACCTCACGTCTGTTCCTCTCACAATCTAACTCTGTCCCTGCTAAACATCCTAGTTACATAGGCTCAGATTGCATGTATTTAACTCAATGGGAATCACATTCCATTTTAATCAATGGACTCATAAAGCCTCTCTACACTTTCAATAGACTACAAACATGTGTTTATCTCTGTGTCCAAACAAGACATATACTTAGGTCGCATTCCTTTGTGGGAGCCACCTCGCATCTATTCCTCTCATAATCTAACTCTGTCCTTGCTAAACATCCCAGTTACATAGGCTCGGATTGCATGTCTTTATAGCCATACACCATCCTAAACGGTGATCTATCATCTCCTTCAATAGCTATAAATCCATAACAAATGGAAAAATGAACCCCTCTTTTGCAAAGACTGCATACACCTTCTATCAGGCATCTCTTATTCCACTCCAACCATACCCATCCAAATATAATCCGCACATAGGACTGTATCAACCTGTTATTCAACCATGTTTTCTTAATCTTTCAAAGACCACGACCTTTTGCATGGCCATTAACGGCCTTGTAAGTTGGCCTCTTTTTTTTTTTTGTTTTTTTTTAGCAATAGATGGTGGATATCTACCATGTCATTATAAACTCCAGGCTAACATACACCTGTCTCAGGCTCAACCTTTCCAAACAACCTTCTATTTCTTTCTTCAAAGGCCATAGTCCATTCGGATCACCCCCTTTTAGCCTTCTCTCTAACCTCTATGCCCAACTTGGGCTCAAGACAAAACAAACACAGCTTTTTTTATTTTTTAACAATACACCAATTTGGAGAAGATTAATATCTTACGGTTGAAAATTTTCAACCACTCCCCCTTATTTCCTCAACAGCCCAACAATTACCTTTTTACTTTTACTTTTTACATTTATTCCTCCTTAACAACATTTAGGAGGGAAAAGACAATAATATGAATTCAAACTAAGACATGACTTGCCATTGTAGATGCTCTTGCATCATATAACATAGTGTCATGCCCATATTATTTATCATAAAAACACACACAACACAACTACTTCTTAAGCAACCATACCATAAACCTGAGCATGTAATAGAATTCACATTCAACACATGTTATAAATAATTTCATTCTAATTTCCATTGTTTGGATAACATGTGTATGATATAAGTTATAAAGTAAGAAGATTGATTAGTTTAGTCAAAACACTAAATAATTCATTTGTTATCCTACGTCCATGTCATTGTGTTATAACACTAATATGACCATCATAAATAAACTTGACCACTGATGATGCAATTAGGTTCCAGATAACCAACATGCTCCTTGGCCACACTCACATTTCTTCAGGATCTTGGGACCAATTCTTACCATGTATCATTCCACCAACAATGTAGAGCTTCATAGCTACATCATGACTACACAACAAGTTGTGTTGACTATTATCTCCACCAGGTTAGTGGTATGCCAACACATGGATGGATCATAGTAACATACTTTCCCAACATCAACCATAAAATGGGCCATGTTGATGTCATCCTTAGGTTAGTGATATGGTGACACATTGATTGTTCTTATAGATTCATTTGCCAAATGACTACCCTACAATGGTCTACACTAAAGTCACCCCTAGGTTAGGAAAAAGATGATAAATGGACATCTCTTGGTGATTTACTACCCTATAAAAATGTGTATAATGGAATGTTCTTAAATAAATCTTGGGTTATTGGGATGATTCAACATAGATTTCTCTCAATAATCCTCTTGCCTGGAAATGTTAGTATATAATATTGTGTTGACATCACTCTTAGGTTAGTGAGATGACAACACATGTAGGTCTCTCAATGATCTACTTACCTATCATATTTTGTACAATAGACTATGCTGACATCACTCCTGAGTTAGTGGGATAATGCCACATGGACTTATTGAACCAAGTTTTAAAAATTAAAAAGATGGAATGAGGAAAATTTGATAAAAGAAAACCAAGGTAATAAATGGAAAGACAAAGCACAATATCTTGTTGACATGGAACTAGACTAAGGCAATGTGCCATTGAGAAATTCAATTATTTCCAAATGCATGATCCAATTAAAAAAAATATAAAATGGCTACAACATGGAGTAAATTCAAAAAATAATCAATAAACATAATCATCCAATGCATGAGTTGATGCAAAATTGGAAATGAATCAATGAATTAAATATTGGCTAAGGTTAATTAAAATGCCTACAATGATGACTATAGACTACACGTTCTAGGTAAAGTCTTTGATGACTATAGACTACATGGTCTAGGTAAAGTCTTTGTTTATAAAAGGGATACTAAAAACTAGGGACAAGACCAATGACCACCTTACTTTGATTAAAACAAGAAGACATCGAGCCTAAAGGTTAGAAGCCTTGTTATATTATGACTAAAGAACCAATCTCTACTAAAATCCTTATTTTAATATAAAATGGTCTTATTTAAAGGGAAGGTCTTTAGCATATAACTTAGTCAATTCTTTGATCCATGACTCTTCCAAAATACATATTTTTACTAGAATAATTTCAACATTCACACTATATATTCAAACTGTATTATTATTCACACTAAAAATTTCACATCTATCTATTTTCGTTCCTCTCACATTTAGATAACTTCAATCCATAAAAATATACGATAACTAAATATATAAGAGACATAATATGCATTCAATAGGTTTATATTAATAAATATTTAAGCAATGAAACACATTTCAAATTTAGTAAATATCTAAATAGGCTAATAAATCTTTCCTTACATAAAAATACTTCTAAAGTATCTACATACAATATATATATACCATTTAGTTACATCTCAATTTATCAAATGTTTTAAATATAAATAAAAAAAAATTATTTACCCATATATGGGTCATTATACATAAGACTATGTTTCATATTAATATTACAAGTAGGCTGGCTACTATTAACATTTATCAATATAAGAGGTATCAACTATTTTGTACATCAAAATGAGGCACAACTCTAGGCTGATTTAATAATAGAGTAACAATCATTATTTAACATTGGTCCCTCATTATAAAGTTTAAAAAATTATGGAAAGGCTCCACAATATGGAAAATCAAAATTCCTCCCTTAATTAGAATCTAAGAGGACTGATTGACTACAACAAATTCACCATGCTTAAAAGTATAAAAAGTATGAATAATTTGAAGTCCCTGGCAAAAGCCAAAGATGAAAACGCTGCATTTCATTCCAAGGAATCCAAACTGAAGGTCACTACAAGTATGGTTATGCTTGAGCTTACTCTTAATGGGATCTCTTCATTGGATCACCTCAATCAGAAATGGGATAAGGAATATAAAGATTGGATTAATCTTAAAAGCTAGTATTTTGCTTTTTTATTGTTTTTCTCCTATTTTTATGTTACTCCTTTTTTTCTCTTTGTTCTTAAATTTATTTTATCTGGGGTTCAAACCTTATTATCATTATTCTGTGAGGGGTATGGTCCCCATTTATTAAACCCTTTGACACTTTATTTTTCTTTGTAAGGGGTAGGTTCCCCATTTAAAAAAAACCCACCTTTACCAATACTAAAAATAATGGTCCTTCAATTTCTCTAAGTAAATATTAGAAATTTAAAAGATATCTCACCACCCAACCCTTTGTCATCATTAAGATACTACTCTAGACACCCCTGAGATCAATACTCCCATCTCTGAGCATGTTTATAGCACTTGATAAAGGCAAGGGTGGATATATAGATAAGGGTATCTTCACACAATGTAATGGACATGCACCACCTATAGTATTATTACCAGTTCATACCCAAGTACACTCTTAGTCTCATTTATAAATCAAACAATTATTTAAGTGAATATAAACATTAATAAACATAAAAACTTGTAGGAAATATGTCATATCATAAACAAGGTCCACCATTTGATTTAATATCAAGATGATACCCCACTCAAAGGATTTAATACAATTTTCATAGGAGGGTTAAGCAATCATCCACCATTCCTCAACATGGGAGGGATAAACAGTCTACCATAGTGACATTCATAGGATGGTCAAGCATTATACTACCATGTCTAGCATAACAGGGCTTGAAATTATGACACCATGAAAATGCTACTCAAATACAACCACCACAGTTTCATAAAAACATCAATCCATTCAATAAATTAAGATAAAATATTTTAATTAACAAGTAATAATACACCCTCTCCAATACCTCAAATGGGAAAATAACTACATTGTGGCTAATGCACAACCATGCTCAAGATAATAAAATAAACAAAATAAACCAAGTGGTTTTATTATCTTTTAAGAAAGAGATTAAATAAATAAGTAGGATCATTTCATTCAAAATAATTAAGTTGTAAATAAAGTTAATAATACGCCCACCTATTAAATCAAAGATCTCTTAGGCACTATCCTCTAGTTGTTTAAGGCTTGAATCTCTTAACCAACTCTTCCTATTTACTTATCTTCCTTATTTTTATCTCATTTATTTAGTTTATTCTTATCTAATTGGCCCACAAATTTCTTTTGGAAAAACTTCCCTAAAATGAAGATCTTGACTTCTACATATAGATGTCCTAGAATTAGCCACCCCACCCTCTACTCACCAACCCATGCTTCATTAAGATATGTTATTCTCCATGTTTAATTAAGGTGAATTGTAGATATGTAGGCTTGTATGGTTTCTTCCTAGATTCACACACCTCTTCCACTTGATTATTAGACTAAATAAAACAATGGAAGGATATGTGATAACTTAAGGGAAGGAGACACAAGTTTCACCAACCAAACCTAAAAGCTAAATGCCAAGCTAGCATGCTAAGTCATAAGGAGGTGATGAATGGTATCTTAGACAACCAACTAATTATGATGATTTTGAAAAATGTTTAAGGTATGGATATTTAGTGATATAACCATGTTTGGCATAGTCAATTTCCTTGATTGGCCCTTCCATATTCCTACACATTTGGTGCACACATAATATTCCTTTAACATAATAGTCAAAGATATTGAATTTAATCAAACATGGAATTTAATCAAATATTCATATCCAATCATACCAATGAATAAAAAAATTCACATAAATAGATTTATATGAGCTTATACACATTTAATTTCTAATATAAAAGTTTATGAGAAATGATCCAACATTATTTAAGTCAATATATCTCATGGACATAATTAGACTAATAATTCCAACATCACATAAATGAAATGTAAGCAATATAATTTCATAAGAAAGTAATGAAAACATGATTTATAATAGGTATTTATCATGGTTCCCAACACATGATAATGATTCATAAAAATCATTGAATGCCTCAACTAAAGATGACTAGCAACATTACTCTTAATTCAAAGTCACAGTAATTGAAATCTCATAGTCATAAAATTTCAAAGATGAGAACTATGTAAAATGGGTTATTAAATCCCCCTCCCATTATATAGACTCCCTCATATAATTCACTTAAAGAGGTGAGGGTAAATAACCCTCAAAGGTGCATCATCTTCCCAAATAATTACTAATTCATCATATTTGTTCCACTAGACCTTAACCTGATTCAGGTCTCTACCTCTAAGGGCCAACATATTGTTTGTTATAATATTGACAAGCTCAAAAATTAGAGATCCATCACTCTCAATATGCATGGACATCTAATAAAATACATGATAAATTTTAGGTATTTACTAAAACAAAATTGAAACATGAAATATATCGTGAGCATGATATAGGTTGGGTGGAAAGGCTAGTTGATAAGCTACTAAGCCAATGATAGCCAAGATATTTAATGGACCTATAAAATGAGGATCCATAATTGAAACTTTTCCATAAAGGATAGGTCTCTTCTTAGGTCTCACACTTAATAACACTTTATCATCAACATTGAAATGTCACTCAATCCTCTTTGTATTAACATAATTGTTTTGATTATCCCTAGTAGTTTCAATGTGTTATTAGATATTAAATACTTTTTGCTCCTTGTCTTATAACATGGAAGGATAAATCATGACTCTATCCTCAATTTGATCCCAACTTGTGGGTTTTAACAAGAACATCCATATAAATCCTATAAGGGTGTCATCTTAATTAAACTATGATAGCTATTATTGTAATCAAATCTAAATAAATATAAATAGTTTTCCCAATGGGATTGATGGTCCATAATATACATGTGAGTCATGTCATCAAGAAAATAATTGACTCTCTTATTCTATCCATTATTCTATGGATGCTAGGAAGTATGAAAATTGAGTTACATGCCCAATTCCTTTTATAAAGAAGTCAATAATTATAAAGTATACACTAGATCTATATCTAAAACAATCTTATAGGTAATATCATGAAATATAATAATATTATCCAAGAAAAATATCACCATTGAAGTGGCATTGTATGCAATGTTCATGGGAGAAAATTGACCTAATTTGGTTAATTTATCCATAGTGAATATAATTTCATCATGATGATATGAAGAGGTATAATACCTATAATTAAATCCATATATATATAGAATCCTACTTCCATTCTATAATATCATGAGGATATAAAAATCATGTTAAATGTAGATGTTCATCCTTAACTATCTATAATTCTAGGTAATGAGCTAAAAATTTAACAATATCATGACTCAAACTAGACCAATGATATAATTGTATTATTTCAGGATGCATCTTCCTAACTCTATGGTGTGCTTGGTAAGGAGCTTTATGATATTTAGATAAAATTAGCTCATGCAAGGCATCTACTATCAAAAAATATATATGAACTTTACAAAATAAAAGTATATATAGATTAAGATAATAACCTTCAAATTTTACTTCAAATTCAAACTAGAATCTAATAGTTATTACACTTACTTGTAGATGTTATCCTCTGGAAGCAAATCCAAAATCTTTATCAATTCAATTTGCATACTCATTACTGCTAACTCATGGAACCTATTAATTAGCACATAAAAAACCAATTTCTCATTTAATTTGATATAAATAATTTCAAAATCATACTTAAACAATGATTCTATCCAATTCATTTGACATGCATTAATATCAAGATGATTGAATGATTATTGCAAACTCAAGTGTTCTATCTTTGAAACAAAGTGACAACTGAGAAATAAGTGTTAACACCTTAGGAAAACATGAATGATAGTTTAAAATAATAGATCATGAATGGGGTATTTAAACTCATATTATTTTACTTTTTAATATTCATATGCTATAACTTTTCCCTTTTGCATGAGTATAACTCTTAATCTTTCTTTCGATGCATCAATACACACAAATAACTCCACAATAGGATTTGGTATAACCAAAATATGTCCACTAGTGTATTCTTTTTCATCAACTTAAAATATTTCTCACACTCTTATATACACACAAACTTATTTCCCTTCCTCTAAATTGAAGTGATGTTATTCTTACGTTGTGAAAATTTCTCCACAAATCATCTAGAGTAGCCTACCAAACCCATGAAACTATGATCCTCCATAATATTTGTTGGCATTGGCCAATCCATAATGACATGAATTTTAAGGGGGATATACATATATCCCTTCCCTTAAAATTATTTTCCTAAGGTATTTCACCTCATATTGTGTAAAATCACTCGTATATTAAGTTTCCAAAAAGTTTGTTTTTTCTCAAACATTGTAAGACTTATCTCAAATTGTCCTCATGTTCTTCTTCATTTTGTGAATAAATAAAAATATGATCAAGAAATATTAACACAAAATATCCAAAGTATTTTAAAAAAACTCTATTATTAGACTTATGAACACTATTTGGCCGTTGGTCAATCCAAATGGTATAACTTTAAATTTATAATGCCCACATTATGATCAAAACATAGTCTTGTGAATATCAAGCTCTATGATATGCCATTGATGTTATCTAAATTTCAAATTAATACTAGAAAACACCATGGATCCTGACATATGATAAAATTAATATTTTATTCTAGGAAAAGGATAATTATTCTTAATCCATATCTTGTTTAGTTGGTGGTAATCAACACACAATCGAAGGGATCCATCGTTCTTACTCACTAAGATGAATGGTGTTCTCCATAGGGACATAATAGGATTAATTAAAACTTTATCTAAAATTTTATCAAGCTACATATTTATTTAACAAAACTTAGGTGTGGTATTTATTATCTACCTAATTTGCACCATCTTGAGAAGGACTGTTCAAATCCTCCTCAAGCTTAGACTAACATTAGATTGACCAATAGGTTATGGGGTACCTCCAGTCTAGGTCAAACCTATAGTTTTGTGGGGATATTTACCATTAATTTATACTTTAATTATATCTATAAGACCTAATTATATTGGTATTAAAAAGGATAAATATGAAAACTTAGAAAATAAACCTACACTAACAGTGGTGATGCATCCATACTTGAAGATCCTCTCTTAGTTTGTCCCTTAAAAACAATAATAAACTTGATGAAAAATAAAAACTAATCACACCTCTAAACAAATTCCTAGTCATGAATATTTCATTTTAATATCAAATGTAATTCATACAATTTGATGTCTAAGAACCTAGGTCTATACAAGACACTATTATCCCATCAACACTTCAAGAACAATCCTACCTATCAATACTTCACACAACCTACATAGACTGATAAAATGAAATTAGGTGCATAAAAATAAATAGAGAAGATAATGACACTCATACATTCTAAAAATAAACTCTCATACGGCACACTAACATTCAAATAAGAAGTTTGTAATTGTTCTTATATTGATTCAAAGGCACAAGGTATAATTTTGCTATAGATTTACTACACCCATCTGAAGGATGATAAAATAATAGCATAATGACTTATTACATATAATATTTATGAGAAAGGAAAGAATAATCCAAGTGTATGAAAGGCCATGAATGAGACCAAGGTGGTACTTGGTGGTTACAACAGTCATAATCAACCCCTCTATGTATTTACACTTCTTCACTGACTCCATTTTGGCATTGAGATGAGGTATGGAGGATATAAATTCCCTATTTGAATTCATTCATATCATGACCATGCCAAAAATATTCCATTATTCCATATAATGATAGTCACTATGTGCACATGGGGTGTGACTAGGCCTTTAGGAGGTGTTGAGAGCCTCCCCTTCAATGTGCATGTTGACTTGACATTGAAATTATCTCCATTCCTTCATAATGGTATTGAGTATAGAATATGATAACCTAAATGGATAGTTATAAAGTGAAACTAGTGTAGAAACAACCTCATAATGTCATTTTATTCCCACTAGGACCTTTTACTTGTTGATCAAATAGGCCTTATTTGTAAGTCCTTCATGTTTCTGCATATTCACTATTTAAATGACTTAGACAGTTGAACTAGATTCTAAAATCATTTGATAATACTTATATTATTATTATTATTATAATATTATCCTTATGCATTGGAATTTATATTTTTCAAGCATTCTCCACCTATAAAATCATTTTCCTTGCATGACTAGTCCACTTAGACTAGTTCCACATATTAGTTACTTAGGAGGAGCTAGAAGAGATACTTATAGGTAAATTCATGAGAAAACCAAGTTTTAGAGGAGTTAAAAAATTCTTAAACAAATATTTACCATGATTTAAAATTATTGATCAAGTCATATACCCCATTTTATACTCAAAATCTTATAAATTTGAATTTCTTAGAGGTGCCGTTATAGCCTCTATACAATCAGGTACCATGGGCATGAGATCTATTGAGTGGGAAAATTGTTACACAAGTTATTAAAGTGATTCTTACCTATTTATATGAATTTTTAACCAAAAAATTATATTCAATTCATTATTAGAGTTTAAGAGGGGTTTAAAATTATTTGGGACTCTTAACAATGGTTTTTAAAAGTTATGGGCCAAACCTCTGAATAAATTACACTAGATGCAAGCTGATAGACCCCTTTCCCTCTCTTAAAGTGATTGGTTCCCTATTCAAAGTATCTATATAGTTGTGATAATTTTAAAATTATCCTTGTATGGTGCATGATTCTTAAGTAATATGAGGGTGTCTATAGATCTAAATGGGTAATTTTTTGAACTTTTTCATAACTCAGATTGACCAGAAGGTCCTTAATCATCATGATGACCTCTCACTTGTAGGTATGAATTATTCTTAATTCTCAAATGGCTCTCTAATTCATCCTATAGTAACACTACTCTAATGGGGGTGTTATACCAATTTTTCTACACATATGAAATATTAAATTTGGCCCTAAATTTAGGGTTTTAATGCACTTACAACTTTTTTTCAACCCGAAGATTACCTAAAAGGTCCCATGGATAGTAACATTGGCTTGATTAAGCCTCTTGACCTATTATAAATGCATAAAATATTATTTTCAAAATATATGTCTATGTATAGATAGAACTAGTCATGGAGGTCTCTGTAGAACTTTTATAGGGCCATTTATAAGCTTCAAGCCCTATTCTCCCTCCTTAAATTTATAATGCACATAGACACTTCCCATTTCTTTATTCTTAATCTCAAATTGTTCTTATCAATCATGTTACATAAATAATAATCCATGCACATGAAAATAATTGAGTTATCATGGTGTTCATAAGGCTTAAAAATACCTTAAATATAATTTAAGGAACAAAAAACTCCACCTGGATGTGTTTTGGAGAAAGAATCCAACATCACATCATTTCTAGGGTTTAGGTAGGGTTTAAGATGTCCACCATATTAAAAATGATTTATATCATATGGATGTAAAAAATATAACCAATTTACATGAACCTATATTAAATTAACCCTTTCATCTTACTTTAATAACTTGAGGTCCTATGGTGACATTCAGGCTCCCTGCTAGCCAATTTCAATAAGATATTTTCTTAAGGATCATTCATAAAATTTAACCCCTCAATGACTTCAATTATTTAATTGAGTTTTATTTAATATGGGAACTTAAATTCCATAAGATCCCTAGGCTTGAGCATTTCTATTTTGAAGTGTATGAACACTTGAAGTTGCACTTTGTGTTGGTTGTGTTGGGGTTTTATGGCTTAAGCTAGGTTTTGAAACCAGTCTAACATTTTTATTTCTCCTCTATAATTTAAATATTATTTTATAGGTCTAAAACATCCTTCCACATATTTTATTTCCATTAGGCTTGTAATAAGGACTTGAATATTCTTCAAGGTGGCAGTAGGGCTCAAGACTGCACCTAGGTATGTCTTCTTTTAGCTTGCCCTTAAGGGAATATGATTGGAAACATAAGTTTTTCTTCATTTTTAGGTTGTATAAATTAATTTAATATCTTGTAATATTTAAAAACCACTTTTGGACACTACTCTACTTATATCCCTTCAAAACATGAATTCACTCACCTAACCCCAGAATTGGCTATCACATATTGGGCTAGGACTGAGATAATATAATGGGTATAACCACTATTTTTATATACCAAATATAAGATTTGTTGCCTTTAAATAGTCATAATGACCATTAGTACTAAATTTTAAGGTCTATTTAAGGCTAACAATAACATAAACAACCATTTTATCCTGACTAGCTATAGGTTACTTGCTAACTGAGTGGTTAATCATGAGGGTTTTGAGTATGATTTTCTCTTTTGTTTCATGAGATTCCAAATATGATATGATTTCAATCACATGTTTCATTTATGTGGAAATTATCATATCGTTATTTTAAAACCTTCATTCCTCTTTCATTTTTTCCCCTTCGTAGGCTTAAGGTTCATGTTCAATTAGGCATGTTTATCCTCAAGCCTATGTTTGATGTTCTTTTAGCTTTCAGATAGAGTGATCACTAGGATTTTTCCCATTAAATTAGTATAATACTTAATTATTTTTGTATGAGTTTTTACTTTTACTAAAATCAAATGTGTGGTTATCCATGTGTTAATGATGTTGTAGGCATTCACTCACATATGTTAGCTATGTATAGGGGTATGTGAGATAAGTTATTGATGGAATAGAGCATTTGGATCCATTTTAAACCTATAATAATATTATCTCATGTTATCACTTAATATATTAAAGGTATCCATTCTCTTGATCATACCATTTCCTATGCCCATGAGTGGCCCACACACAATGTTCTTGGAAACTCTACTCCAATAGGCCCAAATGACTGGCTATAGGGGGTCATTATCTTCTTAGTAGGATGTATGACCCATATATAAATATTCTCCATGAGATAATTATTATTTAGGGTTAAAAGTGGTATCTATTTGTATTTCACATGGATCAAATTAGGAAGGAAGGGTGGATAAGTGGATGAGGGTGATTGTGGAGTGATCTAGGGTTAGAATATGAAAGAGAGGGTTGAAACATAGTCTAATGGTATTGAAAACAACATTAAATGGAAAGGGTATGAAAATGACATGAAATGAAGCATGAGAACCATTCCAAGATAACCCATAGGCACCTTAAATAACCTATTACATATACTTATACAAACATAGAATTTTAAAGGTAAAAAGCGGACACACAATCAAAAAGTAAAACCTAGGACCTCTGAGAAACCTTAAATTTGGCTAAGAAACCTTAACCTTTGATAAAAACTAATTATGTGAGACTTTAGAGGCAAGGAGGGTGGTTTTTAGGCCTATGAGGATATCATAGAGGTCAAAATATCCAATCATAAGGGCATGATGATGGATTGGAATCACTTTAACACTTTATTTCATACTTTTGACCATGTTTGAAGATTCTAAGGGCAACATTTAAAAACATAAAATGATCCAACATAGTGAACTTTAGATGCATATGAGCCCCTTTCTTTGAAGACACCCTGAGATGATAAGAGGATATTAGAACACCCACCTTGAGCAAATGGGTAAGGGTAATCTTAGAGAACTTAACCAACCCTTCAACATTATCAACTCATTCTGATAAGAGCACTCAACACTCTGTTTACTACCCAAATCTACTTACAAATTGTAAACTTTTGTAATTTGGATGTTTCATCATTCCACAAGCTCACACATGTGGGACAAACATTTAAAATTCAATGAGAGGTTATTTTAGTACATGAGGGAATATGATTAATCATTGGTTTGACCAAACAAATAAGAAACCCATGAAAAGCATTATGTTTTAATTAGCCTATGTGCATACATGGATGATGCTCAAATACCTTAAGTTTTTAAGGAATGTTCATAGAGCTCACAAGACTAGTATAAAAATAAATGCCCATGGATGAAAGATAACCAAGTATGCTTCCTTTGGCTAATAGTTTGGGTCTCTATTCTCTCTCCTCTATATGGTTTGAGCACAAAATTGAATTACTCTCTAAGATTACCAATGAGATTGAGGGGAAGGTAGGTTAGTTTTGATCTCTGTATGCATTGAAACATTCTAGTTTCTTATCCACTTTGTATTATTTACCTTCATTTATAGATACCTTACTCCACCTGAGCTAGTCTATACCATATAGATCTATACCATTTAGTAAACCTATAAAACCTACAATCTCCCTAAATTTTCTCTTATTTCATACCAAAATACATCATTAGTAGGTATAATGGAGGGAAATTAGGAGTCATGTGATCGTTTAAAGTCTATGGTATGAATTATAGAAGTAGAAAAGGAATAGATTGGCATGTGTGGGGCCTATTATTGGTAATTTAAGCATTGGCCATGGTGGGAATGGTTTTAATGTTGTATGAAACACTTTAGTAATGTATTGATAAATCTTATGAGGTCTATGTAATGCATTTATAATGGCTTAGTGGCCCATTAAGGTCAAATTAGTTCTCATTATGATCAAAAACATTGATTTTGGTACACACACATAACCTTAAATAAGTATATTAAATGAATATATTATCAACATACATGAGAGACCTGTAGAACCTATGAAAGTAATTAATTAGACCTCAAAAAAATCTTATTATGTTCTTAAAATCTTTCAATTTAACATACCTTATATGATTGCATAGATCAAAGATATTTCATGTTTCTTCATTAAACTACCTTCTCAATTCACCTCCATAATGGAATTTTTTAACATTTAAGCTTCATCAAATTGACTAAGGACTCTTAAATTTTTTTAATCATTATGAAACACTTGATAAAATTTGAAATAGAGGTAGGGAGGATCATCAATCATATTATAACATTAGTAGAAAGTGATGTTGGTTAAATATCTCAATCTCAAAAGGATGAATAACAACCATGAGGATTGATTATTTTAGATTAGGAATCAATGAATTGAGGTTTAACCATTTCTAGGTCTAAGAATAATTTCTTTTCAACATTTATAGTGACTTAGATGGCTTGTCTAGCCTGTTGTTCAAGGGAATTTAGAACTCATTGAATTGGTCCATGACTAGAAAATGAACCTTTGATTACACATAGATTGTAGTCAATACCTTATAGACTTTAAGACTAAATAAGACACAACAAACAAAAATGAAGAGATAATAAAGGAAAAAAATATATAAAAAACAAACAACTAAGCATGTGCATAAGCACTTAGAGGAAAGAGACAAACACTAACGACTATGTATAAGAATACAATGAAGAAATTAATAGCAACACTTGAGGAACATCCAATTTATAAGGATCGATAGTTCTTAAAATTCAATTTGGATAGTTGTAAATCATTTATTTCCTTATATCTAGTGATGATATAAGGTCTAGTACAAAGACTATCAAACTTGGAGCATTTACCTAGCTTGGCATAGTCTTCATCCCATTTAAGCACTATGTCTCCTTGTTGAAAGGTCCTAGATAAAGCTCCTTTATCAAATGACTTCTTGAATTAGAGTTGTCTAGACCACATATCATGTATAACACTATCTCTTATTTACTCTAACTCTCTCAAATCATTCATTCTTGCCTCCATTACTTCATCTTCCAAGAGCTCAATTTGGTGTTCAAACTCTAAGTTGGTAGTTTAAGGGAAATATGTAATTTTCCCTCTCTACCATAAAAAATAAGGTAAGGAGAGTTCTAAATATACCTCTTAAGTGTGAATCTATCTACCCATAAGGTAATTTTAAACTTTTTGTGCCATTCTCTTTGATTTTCCTCCATTGTCCACATTATAATCCTTATCAAGTTTTTATTGGTAACCTCTACTATCCCATTACCTTGTGAGTAATAGTTTCAATAAATCTTGAGATGGATGTAATGTAAAAGGTCCCATTCACATAATTTATCACTACTAAAGGCTAAGGCATTATCTAATATGAGAGTTGAGGAGACACTAAACCGAGTTACAAGACTATAATAGAACTCCAAAACTAAGTTCTCATTAGCTTCTTTGAGTGAATTTGCCTCCACCCACCTTGTGAAGTAGTAATTTTCTATTATAAACAACTTATGCCCAAAACTAGAATGGTGATGGATCATTCTTATGAAGTCTAGGCCCCATTTCATAAAGGGATGTTCAACTTTGATGCATTTTAAGGGTAAGATAACTAACCTTTATTTACTAGTAAACATGGCACACTTAGAACACCTACTAACCCAATCATGTGAGTCTCTAAACAAGGTGGACAAAAACTATCCTAATATAATGATCTTGGAGGATATGGTCTCGGTTACAAAGTTCCCACTTGTAGGCCCATCATGAAACTAATCTAGTAACTTATCAATCTGACTTGATTTATCACACTTTAAAAGCATACCTCTTATATCCTTCTTGAAGATAAATACATAAAAGGATGTAAGGGATGGTATTAAGCCTCAATTGACTTCTTTTTGTCCTATATAAGCCCATATGACATTTGAATATTTGGAGAAACTTTACCACATCATTGGTTCAACTGAGAGAAGTCATCCTTATAACTACCTACTGACTGTCATGGATTGCCAACACCATGTCCTTCTCTTATTTAACCTTTGATGCAAGATTTTCATAGAGTACCCTACATATTATTAAATTTTTAAACATCACTTCAATGACATACTCCATACATTTTTTCACCTAGCCATCTCTCTTCTCACTTAAGTCTTTGTTAAGTATGAACTCCTTTATGCTTGGGTGTACTACCATCACAATGACTTTGTTGTTACACACCATGTGTACAAAATTTTTAAGACCTCTCACAATATAAAGAACATTATTTTCAAAATTTTTGTACCTTTATTCATATCCTTCAAATTTTTCACTAAATAAGGGAATTAGTTGCTTTATTACTTCATCATTTTGTTGCATGAGCATAGCAGAAATGGCATTAGCTGTGGAGATTGCATACAGGAAAAATTATTTACTAAATTTAGGGTTGAGGAGAATGGGAGATTGTGATATGGCCTATATTATGTCATCAAAAATTATTTTTCCTTCCTTTCTCCATGTGAACTCTTTATGATTATTAAGCATATGACTAAGTGGCTTTACCAACTCTGAAAATCCTAGAATGAACTTCCTTATGAAGTTAATATTTAACAAAAGTATCTATAAACCTTTATTGAGATTAGGTAGGGGTAGGGATATGATTTATTGAATCCTCTTATGTTCAATTGAGATGACATCATTTGACACAACATTTTCTAATATTCTACCCTCATGGATTGTAAATATGCATTTCTTGGGGTTCAAGGAGACCCCAAACTACTTGTACTTATCAAACACTAACCTCAAGTGTGCCATGTGATATTTAGGATCCTTTGAAAACATAGTGATTTCATTAATATATATGAACACCATATCATTAATGAGCCCTTAAAAGGAAACATCCATTCCCTTTTGAAAATTTCCCCTATATTGGATAGTTCAAAGGGCATATTCATGTATGCATAAGTGCCTCACTTTGTTGTGAAGGTAGTATTGTGTCTATATTCCTCCTTCACTAATATCTGATTATACCTAAAGTATCCATCAATAAAATGAAACATATAATATCCTAAAACCTTCTTAATAATATGATCCATGGATGGTAGGGGATAATGGTCTCTAAAAGACACCTTATTGAGGTCTCTAAAGTCAACATATCAACGTATATCCCCATTATTATTCCTCATAGGAATAAGGTTTTTAAATCATGAGGAATATTTAATAATGAATATGATATTAAATTCAATCAATTTTGTCAATTCCCTTTTCATGATCACCTCAACTTTAGGTTTGACTGGTCTTTGTTTTTGTCTTCCTAATTTTACATTATCTTCCAACTCTATGGTGTGTTGGGCTAACCTGGGGTCAAACCCTCTCAAATAATGTTACTCTCATGAAAATACATATATAAAATCTTAACATAAGGATATGAAGTCATCTCTCTCTTCATTTGTATTCAATTTCCTTACCTTAATCAACTTGTCTTTGAAAATAGCTACCTTCTCATAGTGTTCCTGTTTGGTTGATATAATCACCTTGTCCTTCCTAAAATGATCATATTCATTGAAGATACTCTCCAATGTCACCAATACTTTAATAAATTTGTTAATCTTTAACTAGAAAAACTAATCACCAAATTGATGGTGCAGTCTACCTTGGTTCTTATGAAAGAATGCTACTTCATGTTGGAAAGCAATCTGACTATCATTGTCAAAACATTACCAACTCACCTCATTATCAGTACTAATGTCTTACACATAACCCTAATTGATGACTACCTTTTGTATCCTTTAACTCCATCAACTATTTCATATTATGTACTAATGACAACTAGTCTGTCTAATGATGATTTGACTCCCTAGGTATGGAATGAATGTCAAAGTCTAGGAAGACTTTTAAGAGATCCTAAACTTGGTACTTATAAGCCTTCAAAAGTGGATTTTTATTACACTAATAACTCTCACCTATTACACCACTATTATATTATATCCCTTCACTTTTAATAGTTTGATTCATCTTGTCCTTTCCCATTGTAGGCCATAAATGAGAGCCTCATATTTTGGAGTGTTTGAAGGATAAGTAATCTAAAACATCAAGGTAGAATAGTACATTTGATTATAAGGGGAGATAAGAATTCTACCTAACACACTCCCATTCTTTGAACTTGATACAACAAAGAGTAAAATTCATATGTCTTCATTATCTTGAGTTGGGATTGTGAGGCTAAATACAATAACTCATTCCTCATACATATATTACACACTTAGGCTTGCCTATTCAATAGTTTTGTAGGGGTAATAAACATAGTTGTCAGTTATACATTAATCAAGGAGAAGATTTGAGATGCCTTCAAGTGGTTCTTTGGGATCTTGATCACTGATATGTTCATCTTCATCAAGGATAGTGTAGTTCACATTAGATAGGTTATATGTGTAGGGTTAAAAGTAGAACCCAGAAATAGGTCCAGACCTAATGGTGACCCTTCTCTCATACATAGTCTTAAATACCATGTATACCTAATCAGAAGAAATATACCCCTAAATTTTTGTAGTGAAATACCTAAATAATCATAGATCAAAATATGGAGGAAGGTCAACACCATGACATCTTGGAAGATGGTATAATTAGGGTAAGAATCCAATAAAATCTTGAGTTTTTTAAGGACACCTATAGTCTTTATGGGAGATCCATCCAATTATAAAGCCCTATTTTCATTGAGTTCATACTTAAGCTCTAATTTATAAACTAAATCTTTTAAAATGACAGAAGTAGAAACACCATTATATATCATTTAATTGTGGATAAGGGAGTCTCCAATTATGAATAATAAGTAGAAGGTAGGTGGCTTGACTAATTTAGGATCTTTGGGTTCATTAGGTGGACTATCATTGACAAAAAATGCACTTACCTTATCAACTTGTTTGTTCTTGAGTGAAATCTTGGAGATATCTTCCTAAAGGAGTTTATTCTTCTCTAGATTGAGTAAAGCATCCCACATAGGAATACTAAAATTTGAATTATTCATGTAATCTAGAATCTTGAAGCAAGAGTTGACTATCTTATGTTATATCTTGGAATCAAGATCATCATTTTTAGCTTGTATAACTTGGAGAATGAAAGGACTCTTTTACTACTACCCATGTCCTTATGAGATTTACTATGTTGGAGGTTTTTTGTGGACTACATTTTGAGTGTCATCCTCTTGAATTGTTTGAGGGTGTGTTGGAGTTACCTTAGACTACCCCAAACTTTCTTTAATTGTCCTTATTTTATCCTTTGTGTGGGTTACAAATGAGTTATATGTCTTGAGCACATTCTTCTCAAAATTTTCTATCACTTGATCAAAAGAGTGATCACCTTATTTAAATTTAAAATAAATGGTTTCATAAGGTGCCTTAATTTCATTTACTAATTTTTGACTTGGCACTTTAGGTGGGGCTATGAAAGGCATGTCTCCATGAGGCATTTGAGAACCTTATTTATGTTTTGGAAGAGGCATGTTATCATGTGTTTAAAAGGCACAACCTTAATGCATATAATAAGTCTAACATCCTTGACCACTTAGATCCATTTTAATCTCACATAATTTCCCCCATGGAGAAGAACACTTACCTTTTTATGCATAGTTATTCCTAGTTGGCACCAAGGCCCTTGAACTACTAACAACATTAGGGTTGAAGCTATTATAGGGTGTGACATATGTAATCTGCCCTTGGCCTTGTATATTAGGCTAATAAGGAGGAATATTATATGGGTAAGCTTGATATCGAGCCTAATAAGGGTATTTATAGGGTCTATAGGATGAATTTTGATACCTCTCTAAGGATACTAGTTTGTTGTTTTGAGCTTTGAGTAGTCCCTCTATCTTATCCAACCTATCTAATTGACTACCATAAAAATGATCCTAATTATTTAGAGATGGTAATGAATTAATGGTGGGGGAAAGGGGTTGAATTTATAGAAATAAGGGCATAAGGGTCCTAAGAGTAAGTTTTCCTACTTTTATTAGGTAGTTTTTTGGCTCTTATGGATATCTCATAGGCTTCTAGAAATGTATTGCCCCCCATTGACTATATCATCATAGATACATCATAATTCAAGGCCCTTAGATAATACAATAAGGCATAGTTGGGGGTGGTATTGATGATGAAAAGAATTCTATCCTAAGATTTTTTAAACCTATAATTGAAATCTACCATGGATTCTTAGGGGGATTATCTTGATTGAGGTGAGTTGTTCTTATAAGTAAACATGGTCAATTCTATCCTCAAAATGGCTACATAAACACTCACCAAATTCATCCCATGTGTTTATAAAGGTAGAAGTGAGACCCCTATACCACTGAAGTGCTTTACCCCTCAAGGATGTTTCGAAGAGTCTCATGGCTACATTCTTCTATGTTATATTTTACACTAAGCCTAGATTAGATATGTTTTCTATGTATTTTATAGGGGTGATAGAGTTTTATCCTATAAATTAGGGAAGAATCTTAAGGGTAGAAACTAGGATATCATCAAATTAGTTAAGATTCAAAGGATGTTCATCATTAAAAGGTACAAATACATGCATTTTAGGTCTTACCATTAGGATTAGGGGACTTGAAGTAGACTTTTATTAGGCATAATTGGTAGAATTGGGGGAATTAGGAGCTTTAAGACTAGTTTAAACCTAGGAAAACCCTTTATTCTTTCAATATACAATGACAATTCAACAAATTCAGTCTACTTACCTTTTGAAGAAGATCTAGTAGACACCTTTTAAATGAAACTACCTACATATCTACCACTAAATGTCTTTAGCCTTATATTGTCCTCTAAAGTTATCAAAGAATGACTTAAGTCACTTGATAGTTATCCCACTAGGTATGTCATAATTGTTAGCTACCCAAGTTTCACCATTTTGATAAGGATTGTTTAAACCCTTCTCAAACTTAGACTAACAATATATTGATATATAAATTATAGACCACCTCCAATCTAGGTCAAAACTCTATTTTTTTTGTGGCTAGTTACCATAATTTGTTACTTGAATTCTCTCTAAGACCTAATTTTATTGGGATAAAAAAGGATAAAGATGAAAACTTAGAAAATAAACCTACACTAACAGTCGTGATACACCCATACTTGAATATATTCTCCTAATTTGTCCCTTAAACACACTAATGAACCTTATGAAAATTAACAACAGATCAAACCTCTCAACAAAGTCCTAGGCATAAATATTCCATGTGAAGATAAAATGTAATTTCTACAACTTGAAGGCTAAGATCCTAGGTCTGTACAAGACACTATTATCACATCAACACTTCAAGAGTAATGATGTTTATCAATACTTCACGTAGCTTGTATAGATTGATAACATTAAATTGGGTGCATGAAAT
Organism: Torreya grandis; assembly: GCA_037957365.1. NCBI lineage: Eukaryota > Viridiplantae > Streptophyta > Pinopsida > Cupressales > Taxaceae > Torreya > Torreya grandis. Next base: position 3,489,371 of record JARHVA010001172.1, read on the forward strand.
ACCTACAAAAGATAATGACACTTTTAAGTTCTATAAATCAACTCTCATATGACACACTAACATTGTAATAAGAAGTATGTAACTCTTATTCTATTGATTTAAAGGCACAATCTATAATTTTGGCAGAGCTTTGCTACACCTAACCAAGGAATGATAAAATAAGAGCTCAATGCCTACTTATATATAATGTTTAATATAGAGGAAATAATAATCTACACATAGGAGAGGCCATGAATGAGAACAAGGTGGCACATGGTAGTTACAATAGTCATAATCATTCCCTCCATGTGTTAACACTTCTTCAATAGCTCCATTTTGGCATTGAGATGAGGTGTGGAGGTTGTAACTTACATACTTGACTTCATTTAGAGAATTAAAATTCCTAAAATAGTCCATTTTCCATCTAATTATAGTTACTAGGTGCACATGAGGTGTGACTAGACCTTCAAGAGGCATCGAGCAACCTCTCCTTCAATGTAGTTGTTGACTTGACATTGAAACTATCTTCATTCCTTCATAATGGTCTTCAATATGGAGTTTGATCACCTAAATAGATAGTTTAAAATTTTAAATGGTGTCTCACTAACCTAATAATTTCATTATATGCACACTAAGACCTTCTACTTCTTGATCAAATATGAATCATTTGCAAGTTCTTCACCTTTATGCATATTCATTATTTTATTGACTTGGATAATTAAACCAAATAATAAAATTATCTAAGAAGACTTAAATTATTCTTATATTAACCGTATACATTAGTATTTAGACCTTTCAAGCATCCTCCACCTACAAACACATCTACCTTGCATGACTAGGCCACTTGGACAAGCACCATAGATTCACTACCTAAGATGAGCTAGTAGAGATACTTATGGGAAATTTCATGATCAATTAAAATTTTGGAGGAGTGAAATAAGTATTGAAATAACCTTTCCAATGATTTATAAATCTTGATCAAGTCATATACCCCATTTTATATTCAAAACCCTATAAATTTGCATTCCTTAGAGGTGTCCATATAGCCTTTGTATAATCAGGTACCATGGGTATGAGCTCTCTTGAGTGGACAACATATTATAGGAGTTATTCAAGTGATTCCTACACTTTTAGATGAATTTTTCACTAAAAATTTATAATTTATCCCTTATTATGGTTTAAGAGAGGTTTAAGAGTGTATAGGACTCTTAACAATGGCTCATAGAGGTTAGAGACCAAACCTCTAAATAAATTGCACTAGATGAATGTTGATAGACCCCTCCACCTCTCTTAAAGTGATTCAATCCATATGAAAAGTATTCATATAGTTGGGAGCATTTGAAAATTCTCCTCAACTGGTAATAATGCTTCTCAAGAAGTGCAATAGTGTCTACAGATTAAAAGGGGTAGATGTATGAACTTTTTGGAATTCAGAGTGATGAAAAGGCCCTTAATCATCATGATGACCTCTCCCTTAAAGGGCTCAAGTGTTCTTGATTCTTAAATGGATATTTTCATCAACCTCAAGTGACACTACTCTAATGGGGGTGTTATACAAGTTTGTATTCACATATGAACTCTAAATAGAGGCCTTAACCTTGGGGTTTTGAGGCACTTATACATTGTTTTCAACCTAAATATTACCTCAGAGGTCCTATGGAGTAGCAACATTGGCTTGATTAAGAATCTTGACATGTGATGAATGAATATTTATCCTAGTTTCAATATATTTATATCTTTAAACATAAATAATTATATATGTCTCTATAGATGACTTCTATAGGTCAGTTTAGAATATTTAGGACCTATTATCCCTATTTAACTTTATAATACATATAAACACTTCCCATTTTTCTATTTTCAGGCTCAAACTTATCTTCTCAAGCCTATTTCATATAGTCTAATCCTTGTGTGTGCCAATTAGTGAATTTTCATGATGCTTAAAAGGATTTAGTAGAACTTAAAGATCATTTTAGGACCAAGCAGCTCCATATATATGTGTTTTGGATCAAGAATCCACCATTGGGTTGTTTATGGGGTTTAAGAAGTATTTAGGATGTCCACCATCTTATTGATGGTTCATATCATAATTAAATCCAAACCAAAACCAATTTACATGAACCTATAATGAATTTATCCCTTCATCTTATATCAAAAGCCTAGGGTCCCATGTAGAGGGTGTGTGGATAGAGTAACAATGGAAGGTGACATTTAGGCTCCTTACTAGCCAATTTCAATAGGTTATTTACTTAAGGATCATTCATAAAATGTATCCAATAAATGATTAAATTTTTTTCATGGATATTTATTATTTAGGAGTAATTTAATTTCCGTAAGAGCCCTATGCCTGAGTATACCTATGATGAAGTGTATGAACACTTGAAGTTACATTTTTTATTGGTTGTGTTAGGGTTTTATGTCTTGAGCAGGGTTTTAAAACCACTCTAGAATTTTTATTGATAATTTCCACTTGAAACCTTCATATAAGGGTTTGAAACTTTATTTCAAATATTTTATTTTCATTATACTTTTAAGGACTTGAGGATTCTTCAAAGTGGTAGTACGGCTCAAGACTAGGCCTAGGTCTATCTTCTTTTGGATTGCGATTAAGGGTATGTAACTAGAAACCTAAGTGTTTATTAATTTAGAGGGTTTATCAAGGCCTTAAATATTTTATTTCACTATTTAAGAACCAATTTTGGACCTTAATCTACTTTCAGCCCTTTAAAACATGAATTTACTCTCCTAGCCCCAAGATTGGCTATCACAAATTAGGAAAAGTTTGAGATAATATAGTGGATATAAACACTATTTTTATAGCCCAAATTTAAGTATGGATGAATTTAAATAGTCATAATTACCATTATTACTAAGTTCAAAGGTTTTTTTAGGCCTACAGAGATAACAAATAGCCATTTTGTCCTAACTAGTTGTAGGCTACTTGCTGACTAAGTTGTTAAGCATGAGGGCTCTATGTAGGATTTTCTCCTTTGTTTATCGAGATACCCAAGATGGTAGAATGTTAATAACATGTTCTAGGTATATTTATACTCTCATAAGGTGATTTTATAACCTTCCTTCCTCTTGTATATATTCCCCTTCTCAGGCTTAGGATTCATGCTCAATTAGGCATGTTTGTCCTCAAGCTTATATTTGATGTTCTTTTGCATTTCAGATGGAATGATCACTAGGATTTTTAACCTAACTCAATATAATCCATACTTATATTTTTATGAGTGTTCTTCTTACCACAATCAAGTGTGTTTCTCCATATTTGTCAATAATATCATAGGTATTCAGTCGTATATGTTGACTATGTGCAAGGGTCTGTGAGATAAGCTCCTAAGGGGGTAGAGTGTTTGAAGCCATTAAAAACCTATAATGATATTATCTCATATTATCATTCATATCTTATATGTATCCATTCTCTTGATCACACTATTTCCTATGCCCATGAGTGACCCACACACAATGTTCTTGGATACTCTATTGTAGTAGGCCTAAATGATGGGTTGTAGGTGGTCATTGGGTTCTTTATAGGATGTATGACCCATAAATACATATTATCTATGAAATAATTGTTCTTAAGGGTTAAATGGGATATGCATGAATATTTCACATGGTTTAAAATGGGAAGGAAGGGTACAAAATTGGATGAAGGTGATTATGGAGTGATCTAGGGTTTGAATCTAAAACATAGGATTGAAACATAGTGTAATGGTAATGAGAAAAACATGAAATGAATCATGATAACCATTCCAATATAACCCATAGGCACCTTAAATACCCTAGTACACATACCTATGAAAACATAACACTTTGGATGTAGAAAAAGGGCACATAAAGTCAAAAAATGAAACCTAGGAATCTTTAAGAAACCTTAACTTTGGCTAAGAAACCTTATCCTTTGATAAAAATGAGTGTGTGAGCTTTAGAAGCAAGGAGAGTTGTTTTTAGGCCTATGAGGATATAATGAAGGTTAAAAGATCCACTTATAAGGGCATGATGATGGATTGACATCACTTCAACACTCTATTTCATTCTTTTGACTATGTTTGAAGATTTTGAGGGCAAAATTTAACAACATACAATATTCTAACATAGTGAAATTTAGATGCATATGATCCCCTTTCCTTGAAGACACCTTGAGGTGATAAGAGGCTATTAGAACATCCACCTTGAGAAAATGGGTATGGGGAAGCTTGGATCTCTCAACCAATCCTTTAATATTGTCAACTCTTTTTGATAAGAGTACTAAATATGTTGTTCACTACCTAAATATGCTTGTATAATGAAAAATATGCCAATTTAGATGTTTTATGGTTCCATAAGCTCACACATGTCAGACAAACACTAAAAATTCCATGAGAGGTTTTTTTAAGACTTGGGGAAATATAATCAACCATTGGTTTGACTAAACAAATCATAAGCCCATGATTTTTTTTACTTGACTTATGCAGACATGGATGATGCTCAAACCCATTCAATTTTTAAGGTATGGTCATAGATATCAAGGGCCCAATCCAACAAAAATAAATTTCCATGGATGAAATTTGACCAAGTATGCTTCTTCTAGCTAGGATCTTGGGTCTCCATTCTCTCTCCTCTGTACGATCCAAGCACAAACCTAAAGTGCTTTCCAAGCCTATCAATGAGATTGAGGGGAAGGTAGGTTAATTTTGACCTCTCTAAGAATTGAAACATTTTGGTTTCTTATCCACTTTCCATTACTAACCTCCCTCTCTAGATCCTTGAATCCACTTGAGTCAATCTATAATGTATAAATCCATACCATTCAGAAAACCTTTGAAGCCTACAAACTCCTTACATTTTCTATTGATTTACAACAAAAAAAAATCATTAGTAGGTATGATGGAGGGAAATTAGGAGTCATTTTATGTTTTTAAGTCCATGGTACAAATTAGGGAAGTTAAAAAGGCATATATTGACATATGTGGGGCCCATTAGAGGTAATTTAAGCATTAACCATGGTGGGAATGGGTTCAATGGTGTATGAAATGCCTTAGTAATGTCTTGATGAAGCTTATGAGGTATATTTAAGGTGTGTATAGTGGCTTAGTGGTGCATCAAGGTAAAATCAGGTCTCATTATGTTTAAAAAATATTGATTTTGGTATACACACATGACCTTAAAGTGGCATATCAAATGAATATCATATCAAAATAAATGAGAGATATTTAGAGCCTATAAAATACATAAAATGGACCCAAAACACTCTCATTATGTTCTTGAAATATTGTAAATGAACATACCTTATATTATTTAGAGGATGGAAGATATTTCATGTTTGTTCATTAGACTACCTTATTTTTGATAATATAAGGTGATCAAACAAGGGGCCGAACCCTTACAAAGCATCTAAAATAAAACATAGATGAATCAGCACCGAAGAGCCTCAAAATAAAAATAGCAAATCTTACTACACCAACATAAATAACACATAAAAAAAATAATCTTAAAGACAATATGTATGAGGACATAGAGAAAAAACAACATAAAGAAACTAGATCTAAGGAAAAATATTCTCCCATCTTTTAGCCAAAGACTCCATAAATTCATCCAAAATTTTAAAATTATAATCTATATGCTCCATAGCTATAGAATCAATATCCTACAACATATAAAGATTAAGTAACATAGTACGCTTGAGCATAGTGGAAATTGAGTGTTCTAGTTTCTTTACACGACCCCTCAGGGTAGCAATGTCATTCCTATGATAAACACCTTCATCCATCTTATCTAAAACTTCCTCCATAAACATCCTTCTCCCTTCATTATTATTAACCTCAAAATCACCCACAACACCACTAGAATCATCAGTCTATTTATTCCCATTCTTACCCTCTACATCCTTGAATATCTCCTAGATTTCAATAACCTTAGCCTCATCCCCTTGGGTGGATTCTTTATAATCACTCTCTAAATAATAAATAAGTTTGGTTTTTAGTGCACATTTTTTCCCTAACCTCTTAACACTAAAGGACAAACCCTCCTTATCCTTAGTAAATAGATTAGTTTTACTGCACAGTCCCATAGGGGTACTACTAAGATTTTTAGGGATCCCCTCATCATCACACATAGTTTCCTCTTACCCCTCCCTAAGTTTCCTTTTCTTGATATTCACACTACTTTTAAGGACTAGAGTGTGGGTAGCAATCCCCATGGTAGTCTCCTCATTTTATAGAGAAAGGGAACCCCCTTTCATCTTATGAGAAGCAGGGGAAGGGTAAAACTCTTCAGAAACAACAATATCATCATATTTGGTAGAAATTTCACCACTATGAGATTGGATAGGCTTAGGTAGCTCTAGAGTAAGGTGTAAACTATATAAGTATATAATAAGAGCTTGGTGTAGGGGAATGTGTTTCTTGGATGGTTTCTTACTTGACTTAGCTTTGACTCTAAAAATTGAATGCTCAAAGGAAGACAAGAAATATAATGGGAAGCTAATATGAGCATTATGTCTAAAATGATTCAATAAAGGAAGATGATAATTTTAAAACCTAGTAACCCCCCCCTCTAGAGTGAAGTATGTCATGAGGAAACACATATCATCCTAGAGCTTTGGCAACTTGGCCCATTTGAATCCTCCCTGGTAAGGAACTAGTTCTTCACCTTCCCCAAGGAATAACTTCTAGTTAGAATGGTCCACCACTTTCAATTTACTTTACATCTTGGTCCCCTTAGATGATAGGCCAATCACTATAGAAATAAATTTCTCCAAAACCTCAAACCCAATTTTACCAATAGTGACTCTGTGATTATGTCTAGTTTTAGCAAATTGCTCAGATAGATTTTCATCATAGCCATTAAGCCATTCCAAAAAATGGCTGATGCCACCTTCCTTACATTAATGCCATACCATAGCATTATCCTTAAACTTTAAAAATGAAATTAGATCCATTTAAATCCTATCTCCTCCCATTATAGCCTTCTAAACAAAGACATAAAACCCCTAGAACTAGAGATTCACAAAGTTATTTTTAAAGGAGAGATTAATCATTGTGATAATAAATCTACACGTAATATCATTAATAAGATCTATCTTTTGAAGGACCAATTAAAGCCTACTCTTCCCATGATTGAAAATGATTACAAGGAGATATCTATAATTAGTAGATAAGCACCTCACCCTAACACAAGGGAGTAATAAAGTAGAGATAACATTGAGAAAGTGAAGTATAAAAAACTTGTACTTTGAGATACATGTCAACATCTACCAATAATACTAGTGGAATAAAATATCTTTCCTAAGATGTTATTCATCATTAACATGTCATCCCTTGTCAAATCAAGTTCCTTATATTTAAAGGGATGTTATTAATTAGTGCTAACAATGCCAATTAGAAAATTGTTGACCAAAGTCCACAAGAGCATCTACAACTTTGTTTCCCTCTCTATAAATATGAGAGATCAATTCTGGGGATCTACTATATAAGGATCTATATGTCCACTATAATGTCTTTTAGTTTTGAGCCTCAATTCAAAATGTTAGTAAAAACATCAATAATAAGTTTGGAATTCCCCTAAATTTCTAATTTCCTAATATTAAGTGAAATAGCCAATTTCACCTCCCATAAAAGAGTAAAGGCTTCAACATAATTATTAATTTTAAGGCCTATCCCACCAGCATAGACATCAACCATGTACCCCTTGTCATCCCTAATAATCCCACCACCACTAGCCTTATCATCTACCTTAGATACCCCATCAAAATTTAGTTTGAGCCAATTATGATTTGGGGGGATCCATCTAGTATTCAATCTCTATAACTATTTGAAATTATTATGAGCCAAGATTTGGTTTAGAATTATCCTAGTTAGTTGTAATTTGCTCTTCTTCTTGAGAAAGAGGTTTTTATGTAGTTTTGATGTGAGATTTGGTCACACTTTCCATGAGGATCTTAGAAAAGGAATGAAGAACCTGAGAAGTATCTCTAACAGTATCCCTAAAAATCCTATTATTACATTCTTTCTAAGCAGTCCAAGCAAGACAGGGTAGAATTTGGTTCCAAAGCTCAACCAGCCATGGATGAGAGAAGGAAGGACACCAATTATAAATTACTTCCATAAAATCAAAATTACAAACCCATTGAATTACAAAATTCCTTAAAATAGTACTCTAAATTTCCCTATAAAAATCATAGTGGAGAATTAAATGAGAGATAGTTTCTTCCTTCTCAAAACACAAAAAGCACCTGTTGACCAAGGTGAATCCTCTCCTCTGTAAGTTATCTTGAGTTAGAATTTTTTTATCAACATCATCCCACCAAAACATATTAATTATAGGGATAAGTTTATGATTCCAATCTCTCCCCCATATCTCATTATTAGGCACATCAGGGATCAATAGGTGGTAAGTGGATTTAACAGAAAAAATTGCCTTTCTTATTTGGCTACCAATATAACTCATCTTCCCTAGGAAAAAGAGGGATTTTGACCCCCAAAAACAAATTTTGAATAGACCAAATCCTAGGATAGAGATTAGGGTGATGGGTATATCACTCCAAAATATTTTTCTAACTCCTAATACCATTATTATTGTGAATATAATGACAAACTTTATTCCCAAAAAAATGTGTAGCAATGCCAACAATACCTCCATAATCACCTTGAGTAACTAGGGCCTTATCATTAAACAAAATATCTTCAAAAAATTTAATAGAATTACCATTCCCCAATTTTCATCTAAGCCCATGCTTGAGAAGTCTTCTAGACTTCAACATTTTGTTCCAGATAATAGATCCCTTGGGAAGCCCTTCCTGATGGAGAAAACTAAAGTGGTCATTTCCATGTAGATACTTGGCTTGCATAATGTCTCCCCACTCTTTATTGTTATGGATCAAATTCCAATTTATTTCGGATAGGAGGGATTTATTCATATTCTTGGTAGATCTAATGTTAAGACCTCCATGAGATTTGGGAAGACAAAATTTCTCCCAACTAACCAAGGACATTCTCTGTTTGTCTTCCACCCTAGTCCATAATAATTTTATTTGAATCTATTCCAATTTTTTATTAATAAACTTAGGAATTTTAAAAATAGATAGTAAGTATGAATACATTGCAATGAAGCACGTAGAAGCTGAAGCTTGCCAACACTACTGAGTAACTTTACCTTGTTAACTCACCTCTACAATGGCATTTTTTAACATTGAAGATTAATAAAACTAAGGAATATTAAACATGTTAAATCATTATGAAACACTTGATACAAGTTAAAATAGAGGTAAAGAGGATTATCAAGCATATTATAACATGAGCAGATAGTGATCTTGTTTGAATAACTCAATCTGACAAGGATGAATATCAACCATTGATATTGATGATTCTAAATCAGGACTCAAGGAATTGAGGTTTAAACTTCTATATGGTTTAGACTATAAAATAGTCAAAAATATTATATGGTGCTTTTAATATGGTCTTGTCCACTATTTTTAAGTTAATTTGGAAATCAATTTATCTTAGAGTGGCCATACCTAGAAATACATCTAGAAAATCCCAATGAATGAGATGGTCATCTAAAGAAGCATTTTATGATTCATCTTACCTATAACTTATCATGATGGAAAATAATTTACAAACCTTCCTTATAATCCTATTTAGTTATATTACATAAATAATGTAAAGGAAAACTAGTTTCTTGACTCTAGATATCAACATAGGAGTCCCAATGTCATTTACACACTTGATAATTTTATCATGGAAATTCAGTCTAGTTTTATGATCTATAAACTAATCCATTAATAATATAACCCCATAGGTGCCTAATATTATAATTCACAAATATACCATGGTGTAAAATATACTATGGTGTAAAATACACCAAGGTCTTAAACAAAATTGCTCACTGGGGAGATGATAGCCCTATTGGTCCTTACGATCAATTCTACTACCCAGTTTTATAACTACCTAATAACCACTAGCCATAATGGTCCAAAAAAAAGGATAAATAAAGAATTATAGGGATGTTGAGTCAAACAAAACTACTATATAAACTCCATCCATCATACCTATGGTCTCAATGATGTTTTCCTAGTGCTTTGCTTTGTGGTCATCCTCCGCTATATAATTCTTGTGTCCTCAACCCACATCCCCCATTGTATACTCTACCATCATGATATTTTAGCTATTATAAATTGATGGTTAAAGAGGATAATCATGTGTATAGTGATTAGGGGATACACACATAAATAACACAAATCTTTAGTCTCTCTATAAGTGAGATCTAGATAATCTCTAATCATTTGATGTTGTTAATCTTGATGGTCTCATATGTGTCAAATGTTAAGTTTGAGTTTTTCCTAATTAATATTAATGTTTAGGTATAGCCTCACCTCATCCATGGTGGTATCTATCAAAATGGCCTCTATTCTAGTCATATCCAAAATAGTTTATCTCCTGATACTACTTAGGGGTTATATAATTAGATTGGATTTCTCTCTAACCTCCCATAGGTATAGGCTATGAAACTTATGACCTTGAGTCACACTGAGATTGCATCCTTCCCTAGAATTTCTATCAAGCATATTTAGTATTTCATCGATACTCTTAATCTAAGTAGGCATTTTAAACTACTTCTACCAATGTTGTGGGATATAAAATGTGCACTACACCATCTAGATCTATATTTATGCATCTAATGAACCTGTTAACTTGGATGGTTCCATTTATGTATCCTTATACATATCAGATCAAGTATAGAAAATGGAACTCATATTATGTCATTATGTTACTCCCCTATCAAATATGATGAAATCCATCTACCTTATTCAAAACATATCAAGGGGATAGGTAATGTGATCTAAAATGCTCCTCAAATAATTCCCAAATGAGGGATTTAAGTGTCAAATGGATCTTATACTCCTCTCCTTCCCACCACATTTTAACTACATCTCTAATTAGTTGAGTTCTAAATTGGGCCTTCCATTGGGGTCAAAATCATAAATTTGAAACATCCTCTCACGTTTTCCAATGAATATTTTATTACAAATCCTTCCCAAGTACCATAAAAAGTTAGATGATGCAATTTGATGAAATATTTTACTAAATCTCTATGTGTAAGCCTAGGAGGATGGTCTAAGTCTCATCTCTCCTTAATATCATGATGGTGATGTAATTTTCCTCTATCATCCTCTAAATGGTGATGTGAATGACTTCAATAACTCTATCTCTCAAATGATCTATGTTCATCCTAGGAGTGTTATGGAGGGTTCCTCTCTACCTCATGTTGTGTTTTTAGTAGTCTCTCTTATAAGACATATCTCATCTACTACATCAACAAGAGAATATATGGTTTGATATAATTCTTCCTTAGTTGATTTGGATGTTCATGCTCACCATCATGACCATCATATCATGGCGGTCTATATCCTCTCATAAGTATACACATCAATAGGGTATAAATTAGAGTTCATGCATAAACTAGAAATCTATAATGCATATGAGCTTTACCTAGAGCTCCTAGTTTTGTAACCTAGAATCTGATACCAAAATGGCATAGCCATATTTTTTATCATAAAAAAATATGTAAAATAATTAATTCACATGAAACCATACCAACAACTGTTTAGGAAATAGAATTCACATTCAACACATTCTATAAATAGGTTCCTTCTAATTACCATTGTTTAGATAATAGGCATATACCACATGTTATGAATTAAAAATCCCAATTAATTGAGTCAAAATTATAAATAAATCATTTGATTCCCTAAGCATATGTCACTATATTATGCTATTGATATGGCCATCATTGATGTATGTGTGTGCAAGGTCAAGGTTCAAATAGACTCATCCAGAAATAATAATGTAGTTGGGATCCATATGGCCATTATGACATGATCATTAGATGAGCCATATTTTTGCATTTAAGTTGCTTTTAGTGCTAAAATCCTTGATCCATGTCCTGAAACTCATCATTCCCCGAGAAACCCAAACCTTCTTAGCCACATCAAAACTACATAACAAACTATTATGATTGTTATCTCCATTGGGTTAGTGGGATGATGGAATGTGGATAACTCTAATTGATCTACTTACCCAACATCAACCATTTAATGGGCCATGATAACATCAACCTTAGGTTAGTTGGATGGTTAAACATGGATGATTCATGCTGATCTAATTTCCTTATGAATATTGTATAATAAAATATGATAACACCACCCTTAGGTTAGTGGGATGATGACATGTGGATAGCTCTCAATAATTGTCTTTCTTGTTATAATTTGTATAATGAATTGTGTGTACACTAATCATGGGTTAAAAGGATGAAAACACATGGATGGATCTTGATGATCTACTTCGATGTCAGCAGGGTTGGTAGTCAGGACAGGCGCATGGAATCGATGTCGATTGGATGCAGACTATGTGGTGACTGAGGTCGGTCATTGGAATGGATGTTGGGTGGATCAAGGAGTCTCAAACACCCTTGATAGAGTTCATATAATAGAATATGCTAAAATCTCTCATGGGTGAGTGAGTTGACACCATGTGGATGGATCTTGGTGATCTGATTGCTTGGTAGCATTCATATAATGGACTATGTTGATATCACCCTCAGTTAGCAAGATGATGCTAAGTGGACTCCTTTGACTAACTTATATAAAGTCAAAAAATTTACTAAGGTAAGGTTGATAAAAAATAAAATAAGGAAATAAATTACAAGTCAAAACACAATATCCAATCAACATGGAACTCAACTAAGGTAACAAGCTCTCAAAAAACTCAATAATAAATAAAAGCATGATCCAATTAAAAATTGAAATAGAAAATGGCTAAGGTATGAAGTAAATTCTATAAATAATCAATCAAATTAAACTAAGGCACAATCTACATCAAAATAAAAAAGAATAAATAAATTATAACTTGGCTAAGGAAAATTAAAATGCCTATAATGATGACTACTAACAACATGGTCTAGGCAAAGTCTTTATTTACAAAAGGGATTTTGTAAACTAGGGAAAATATTAATGACCACCTTACTTTGATTAAAACAAGAAGATGTTGAGCCTAAATATTGTATGCCTTATTATTATATGACTAAGATCCAAGATCTACTAAAATCCTTATTTTAATATAAAATGTTAATGTTTAAAGGTATGGTATTCAACATATATCTTAATTAATGCTTCAATCTAGGAATCCCCCATAAGACATATTTTTAACAAAATAGCATCAACATTCAGACTAAGTATTCAAACTATGTTGTTATTCCCACTAATAATATCACATCTATGTATTTGAGTTCCACTCACATTTGGATAATATCAATAAATAAAAATATACCATAACTAAATATATAACAGATATAATACACATTCAATAGGATGATATTATTTAATATTTAAATAATGAAACATGCTATCATATTATTAAATGTTGAAATAGGATAAGGAATATTTACTTACATAAAAAATCCTTTCTAAGGATATACATATAAAATATATACCATTTATTTACATCTAAATTTATCAAAGAGGTTTAAAAAAGATAATATAAGTCTTTACCCATAGCTAGTTCATTAAACATAATAATATCTTTCATAAGAATATTATAATTAGGCTGGATACTACTAACATTTATCGATACAAGAGGTATCAACCATTTTATACACCAACATGATGAACAAATCTAGGACTTATTTAATTAAATAATAATAATCATTCTTAAAATAATGGTCCCCCATTTACTCTAAGAAACTACTAGATATTTGAAATAGATATCATTGCCTAACCTTTTGTGATCATTAAGCTACTACTCTAAACACCCTTGAGATCAATACTCCTAACTTCAAGCATGTTCACATCACTTGGTAAAGAGAGGTTGGATATCTAGACAAGGGTATCCTAATATAATATAATGACCATGCACCACCTATAATCCTATTCTTGGTTTTTAACCAAGGATAATCCCAATCTCATATAAAAATCAAATAATCATTTAAGTGATCACATAAGTGAACTTAATAATTCATAAAAATATAAACTAGGAGGGAAATTTTCATATAATAATTAAGGCCCATCATTTTACTAGATAAAAAGAGAATGCCCTACTCAAATGATTTTATCCAATAGTCATAAGAGGGTTAAACAATTTTCAACTGTGTCTCAACATGGGAGGTCTCAATAATTTACCATACTAACATTCATAGGATGATCAATCATTCTACCACCAAGTCCAATATATTAGGACTTTACATTTTTCCACCATGAAAATTTTGCTCAAATACAGCCACCAGATAGTGTCATAATAACAACAATCCATTCAAGCAAGTAATCTAAAACATTCTAATCAATAAGGAGTAATACACCTTATCCAACCCCTCAAATGAGAAAATAATTACATGATAACCAACAGACAACCATGGTTAAGATAATAAAATAGGTAAAATAAATGAAGTTTTCCTATTCTCATTTTAAAAAGAGATCAAAAAAGGAATCAAAATAATTTCATTCAAAGGAATCAAGTTGTAAATTATGTTAATAGGAATCCCACCTATTAACTCTATGACCTCTTGGGCACTATCCTCTAGTTTTCTAAGGCTTGAGACTCTTAGCCAGATATTCCTATTTTTTGATCTTACTTATCTTTATCTCCTTTCCTTAATCTATTCTTCTCTAATCCCCCCCAAAGTTATTCTATAAAAAAGTTTGTAAAATGAAGATCTTGACTTCTACATATAGATGTCTTGGAATTAACCAATAACCCTCTATTTACCATCCAATTCCTTATTATGGGACATTATTTTACATGTGTAATTAAGGTACATCATATCTTTGTACGATTCTATAGTTTCTTCCCAGATTCACTCACCTCTTCCACTTGATTCATAGACTAAACAAATTAATGGGAAGACATTCTAGACATTAGATGTGAGATCTTAATGCTAGAAGACAACATGTTTCACCAACCAAACATAAAATATAAATGCAAAAATATCACACTAAGTTAGAAGGAGGTGATGAAAATTATCTTAGATAATTAAATAATTAGGATGGGTTTAATAAATGTTTAAGATAAGGTTTTTTTATTGATATAACCATATTTGGTGTAGTCCTTTTCCTTCATTTGCACTTCCCTATTACTTCACACTCAATGCACACATCAAATTAATCTAACTTAATATCCAAATTTATTGATTTTAATCAAATATGGAATTTAATCAATTATTCATATCCAATCATACCAAGGAATACAAGCATTCACATAAATATATTTATGTGATGTTATATACATGTAATATACAATATACAATTTTTTATGAATGATACAAATTATTTAAGTCAATATATCTCATAGACATAATTATATTCATAATTAAAACATCATATAAAGTAAATTTAAGTATTATACTTTCATAAGTAATCAAAACATGATTTATAATGTCTTTCTCATGGTTCCCAAAACATGACAAGTCTTCATAAAAATACTTGCATGCCTTAGCTAGACATAGATAACAACATAACTCATGAATTCAAGTTAGAGAGGTCAAAATATCATATTTATCAAATGTCAAATATTATCACTATGAAAAATGGGGTTTTACACAATCATTGAACTTATTTCATCACAACTATGAAACTTAAATATGTGCATAATATGGTGTGTGTGAGAATTTAATCTACTCACACCATATATCTTGTGAGGGTGTATGATTTAATCAAATTAGACCTATAACTATAGTAAAGTCATATTATTTAATAAAATATAATAAAATCAACTTATAAATTTAGTAATATTGAGAGATTTAATCAACTCAACATTTTAGAGGTAAAAATAATGAAGTAGATTGACACAATAACATCCCATAATAGTTCATACTAGATATGATAATAGTCTATGATAGTATTGTAGATTAGGAAAATGATTTATATTTTTTAATTTTAGGTGTCATTTACATGACATATGCACATCATATATGTATTAATTTGAAACTTAAGTATAATAACAATACCAATGTATATAATGTTTCCAAAAATATGTATTTAAATCATATAACTATAAAATATAGTGATTTTGAAATTAGTTCAAGCGTGTAAGATGTGTTTATATAACATGCCCCTATTCAATCTTTAGAATATGATAACTAGTGTAAATGTGGAACACATGTTTCCATAACAAGCCACTATTATAATCAAAAGAATGTTAAATACTTAATAAGTATGGAGGTCATGCCTTTTTAACATGCCCCTACTTGAAACTCAAACTATGAAAATGTGGAAGTCATTACTCTATGACATACCCCAACATATATGCCCTCCCCTTTTGAGTTTAGGGGAAGTAGAATATACTAGCTACCTTACCTAATAAGGATAAGATAATTGTATAAGTTGTGTATGGATCATGTAGCATATATGAGTAACTTGTATAGGTAGATATAAATTTGAGGCACATAGTATGCGATCACATCATGTCCTAAAATGAATGATACAGATCATGAAAACATCTAGAGAGTAATAGTAAAATATTAGAAAGAAATAAACTAAACACACAAGAGCACTAAAAATGAAAGCAATAGGAAATGTTCTAATGATAGGTCATATAATGGGATTTTCAAATTCCATAAAATTGAATGGACATGAATTATTCAAATGTTTTAAAATCATATAAATCAAATATTTAAATGTCCATATAAAATAGAGTGACATATTTAAAATTAAAAGTAGGCAAGAAAAATCATGAGCTTTATAGTCAAAGGATAATATTCAAATGTACAAATAGGTAATACAAAGCACTATAATATCAAGCAAGGCATATAGGCAACCAACAAAAACATAGAATACTATTTCCTAAACATATTTGTTTACAAGAAATGTTAAATACATAAGATATCAATTACACTTTAAAATGTATAAGCAATGATATATGCATGTGTAATTATATAAGCTCAAACATGATAATGAAAAGTGGTTAGATAATAATATAACATGAGTGTACCATGAATAAACAAGTATATTCTCCCCAACATAATTTTTAAGTGAGTAGAGGGAAGGCATGACATGTATATGTGCACATAACATGTATCTAGGTATGCCTATATAACACTCAAATAAAGTGTGAAACATATGTGTATAGATGAAATGAATGATATTCTATCTACTGAAATGGATAAAACAAAATATGTATAATAAATGGTATAAATAGGAACATGATGAAAAGTTTTGGTATTTTTTGAATTTATCTAATTTTTATTTTCTTGATTTTTTGGTATATTTGAGAAAGGAGATGTATATCCAATGATCCCATCTAGCTCACTTGTAAGTGATTTTAACACTACACATGGTATATCAAACTAGTGGTACTATCAAAAATCATGTATAGGTGTAATATATGGAGCTATAGGATCTATGATGATATATGTATGTGTCATATGACATTGTGGTATGAAAGAGGTAATATGATTAGGGCTTAATGGAACCCATATTTGTGTACTTTATATTTTATTTTAAGTAAAAATAATAGGAACATTTTTAGTTGTTCTTGATAAATGAGTATGGAACCCATACTTGAGACACCATTGCATTAGAGAATCCTCACCTACTAATTTAGGTGGGAAGAGAGGAAGCTCCATGTGTTCAATAGAAACACCACCTAATCTAGGGTTAATCCTAGGCTACATACATATGATATAATAAATCTAAAAAAATAATAATGGAAAAACTCACAAGGATGAATACCCTAGGGAATTAAGAGACATAGAGGTCAGGTTCACCAAATATTTAACCCTAAATTTATATATGTGTGGTATCTAGGGTTAATGGGATTATAGTGGATTTTATATAAGGGTGGTTAACTAACCTAATGAGTAGGCCAATAAATAGTATTATTAATTTATACCACTGAGATTGTAAAAAATAGTTAAGTATATATATTGATAGATATTAACATGAATTATAAGTAAATGATACTTAGCTAGTTTATTATGCACATGTAATTATGATAAAAAATATTCTATAATTGGAATAGAATATGATCGTAGAATGGTCATCAGATTATATGAATGTTATTTCTATGGTCTCAAATTCTTGTGTTATTTGTAGATAGTTTCATTGACACTTATGTCTAATCCTACTATAGGTGTCCTATATAAAATAATAACTAGATATAAATATGAAAAAATAGATACTTATAGGTTTTATGTCACCTTTATTCTCATGTAATATATATTGTGAATAATTTTTCACTATTTTCTAAATGATCAAACCCTAGTTCTTCACCCTTAGAGTGACTATTGGAAAAATGGGTTAATGGGATCATGGTGTCAATTTACCCCAAGGACCCCTAAGTTAATGAGCACTCGATACATATCTAAACACAAAATAAGGCCTAAAACTTATGTATTTATCCCTTGTGTGTTGTATTGTGCATGCATAAGGATGTAATGTGTGATAAGAATAGACATGTAGTGACCTAGCTTATAACTTTGAAAATATGACTCATGGGATGCTCTTTAAAAGCTTTAGACTGATATAAATATTTATCATATGATTGATATTGAAATAGGGATGAATATTTTAGGATTTTTCACTTAATTTCTTGATAGAGTGTTTATTGGTATATTTATTTGTGATTTGTTTGAAATTTCCAATGGTTTACTTGGTGACGAGTGAATGATGATTGAACTTGTATATATACCAATCCCTTTTAGAAATTTATCACATTAAGACTCTTAGGTCAAACTTTGAGATACATTTATTTTTCATACTTTAATGATTTATATACACAATAAACTTTATAGGAAAAGTGGACACTTGCATAGATGCAAGTGTCTATCTTAGATGCAAGTGTCTAAAGAGCTAGAAAATAGCTACAAGTACAAAATTAGAAATGAAGGATAGTAATCAAGTATCGATATTTTTCAGAGTATATAATTGTATACAACCTAAATTGGTCAAGAAACCACACATATCATGTCTTTTCATAGCCTTTTTCACATGATATTTTGAATAGAGAATATGATTCTTATTCATACTATCCATGTCTTTTTTTCACTTGTCTTGGTCTTATTTTTTACTTTTATCACCTTTCCATCATCTTAATCAACTGATCTATAACCTTAGAGACCCCCAAAATTGGCCTGTGTTAGTCTCAACCTATTTTTATAAGCCTCAAACTATATAATTATGGATCATTATATCCCTTGGTACTTATGTCCTACTTAATTCTATTGTCTAACGATCATTTTTTATTATTTAAAGGTTTTAAACCCTTATTAACCCCTTCATAAAGTTTTATTTAGATTGTTTATGTTAGCTAATGAAAATAAAGATACCAAATTCAAAATAAATAGTCTCCAATATAAAAAACCTCACAAGGAATTTTATATCTCTCACTCAATACTTTTGCACACTAAGTAATTAAAATTAGTCAACAATATAGCTCAGAATTCTACATCACACATAGATTTGGATTATTGATCAAGGGCCTAGGTGAAAGTTCATTATCACATCTACCATGTACATTGATTATGAAAATTCCCTAAGGTAGAAATACATTTGATCTGATACCCTAGCTTGAGGGTTAATGTAGGCAATAATTAGGACAATAGGGGTTTTAGATCGTATGATCATACTTCTACTAACCCAATTTTTTCCATTTTTTATTTTGATATGTTTGTTGTTGCATGTGTGTAGATAGACCTAGGTTTTGAATATTAAAATATATCTATAGTGAATTCCATCAACATTCATTACCTAAGATTTCATAGGCAGACTCACACAAGAACAACACAAAGAACCCAAAAAAATTAAGCTTTTGTGACTAGTTTGGACAATAGAGGCAGGAGTGGATAACATCACCAGACCCAAAAGTGTCCTATTTTTGGTGGTACTATCATTTCACTGAATGAAATATAGATTTAGGAATTTGACATCTTTCTAGTCCTACATGACAATTTTTAGCTTTTGTATCAGCTATCTCAGCCTATTTTTTTAGATAAGTCATATCTTTTTCTTATGTAATTCATTTGATCAAATTTATATAATTATGTGTTTTACTACACTTGATTATATTTCACCCCTTAATCCAACCCCTTTATTTTTTAGGAACTAAACCCTTGTTTCTCCAAAAATAATAAAACATTTGGTGAAACTCACTTAATTCGAACAAATCTCAAACCCTAGGTTCCCTTAGGGTTTTTCCTTCACATTTTTATGCAAAAATTCAAATTCAAAATTCATATTTTTGTATAAATTTTTGTACAGTTATTGTATTTAGAATTAGTTTTAATTTATTTAAAAATTTAAATTATTTCAATCATTTCAAAATTCTAAAACTCTAACCCCAAACCCTAGATTTCTAAACTGGGTCCTCAAACCCCAAGCCTTCCTTCCTTGCAACTTTTAGATAATTTTTTTGGAATTTTTGCAAATTTTTTGGAGAGTCAAAAATATTTTCAAAATATCTATGTTAGTAGTTATTTTTTCATTTATTTTCTTAATAGTAATTTTAAATATTATTTTTGGTGAAAGTATTAAAATGGCCACTAAGGCACTTATTGTCTCTCATCTTTTAGATAAATTTCTAAATTTTTCTCATAATTATGACAATGAATGGACAAATTTGTAAAATTTCACATTATCTAAAAATGAGGAAAATGATTTAATTTACAATGAAGAAAATTACTATTGTTGTAATGAGGAATACAATGATACATATTAAAGTGATAGTGAAGAAAAAGTAGATGCATCTTCTTCTCTTAGACCTATATCTTTTCTTCCCCTTTTAAAGAAAATAATTTTGATAAATGGGAAAGGTAATTTTCACCTCATTATCCTATGCAAAATGCATCAAATAAACAAATTAGTCATACATTTCCAAGTGAACCTCTCATTGGTGATAATTTATTTCATTTGAACCTACTCTCTCTCTCTCTCTCTCTCTCTCTCTCTCTCTCTCTCTCTCTCTCTCTCTCTCTCTCTCTCTCTCTCTCTCTCTCTCTCTCTCTCTCTCTCTCTCTCTCTCTCTCTCTCTCTCTCTATTTTGCTACTTCTATGTTTAAATTACAACAATATAAACATAATAGAATCAAAATTCCAAGGCATTATTAAAATAATCAATCTTGTGTTCTTAAATATACTTTGTAATCTAAAGAAATGAAAAAATAATGTTCAAATGATAACTCTCTTACTCTTACTTCTCATATTGTAAATGACAATAATGCATGCACTCCATTCAAGGATAACATAGATGCACATAATATTCCAATTTCACATGATAATTTATTGAATATTAGAAAATAATTAACATATTATCTTACTCCTCTCCCTAGTGATGACGAAAGTGATAATGAGTATGATAGTTAACATGCAAATGAATATGATCTTGAGAGTGAATATAAAAGTGATACTTCTAATTTTCCTCGTTTAAATAGATAAAATTATGATTCTAATAATGCATGGAATAATGATAACTATTATGCATACATTGAAGATGAAAATGCACCTCATGTTTCTAACTCTTATCTCACTCATCTCAAGCATAATTCAATACAAAATGTTTCTTCCACTTATGTGCATGATTCTATTTCGAATGATGCACATGTCAATGATAACATCACATATTATATTTAATTATAATGTGATTCACTAAATCATAAATATACCAATGAACCTCCCAAGCCACCCCTACGACAGTAGCACCTATTTCTCACTCATCACCCAAAGAGAATGGTAGCCCATATACCTATAGTAAGGTCTAGGTTACCATTCTTTTAAAGGTTCAAGTGAGCACACCCCCTCTCTATGACCCAATTTTAAAATGTAGCATTCTTATGGATAAAATAAATGATCAAATTCAACTTTTAAATGAACAAATTTAATATACTAATATACAATCCCAAGAGATTATTTATCTAATTCATGTAGTTGGTGAATGAAAACACCAAGTACATCTCCTTAATTTGGAAAACAAAGCTTATAAGTCTTGGATGGATTCCAATGACTTATATGGTAACCCTCTTTTAAAGACATTTGTCAAAGCTTCATTGCCTAAAAATTTCCAAATACCATCATTACCTCAATTTGATGGAACTGGAGATACTTTCATACACCTTAAATCCTTTTAGAATGATTTTTCATCTCATGCAAGTCCTTTAATCCTAATAAAGTTGTTCCAACAAGCATTAGTGGGTAATGCACATAATTGGTTCTTTCATCTACTCCTTATTGGTTCTTTGCATACATCTAATGATTTAGATGAGGCATTTCTAAAATATTATATAAAAAACATGGGCTCTCATGTTACATATGAGAAACTTGCCACATTGCATTAGAATACTTCAGAGTTAGTTAGTGATTATATTTTACAATTCAGGACACACATATTAATATTGATCTATAAACCTAAAAATTTAGAGACTTAACATATGATTATTAAAGAGATTTACCAATCCCTCCTAGAGCATATATTATATCAGATATAGTCCTATTTTAGGCATTTATGTTATATGTTCTATCCTTGAAGAAGAAATTGGGATTGATTGAGTCAGATTTTATTTATCAGCTTACTCTAGATTTCATAGCATTACCTCCATCTAAAACTCCTATCACTTATCATGCACCATGTCAAAAAAAAGATAGGAGACCATAGCCAAGAAAGCAACCAGAGAAGAATAGAGAGATAGTTTTTAGAGCACCACCTATAGTATACACTATAAAGAACAATAGTAGGCACTACATTTTTATTCAGAGAGGGATAGCCCATATGTCATATTATCAACAATAATAGATAGGAGTTTAATAAAATTTCCTTTTACACATCATTGAGATCCAAATATCTTACATAGGCAACCACATTATCCCTTTTATAACTATCATCATATCCATGGACATAGAGACAATGATTGTTATGGACTCAGGGCTATATTAATAGATGTGTTGATAACAATATCATATTATTCATACTAGGGGCACCAATATCTCCTCCATAATGGAACCATAGACCTCATTTATCCATGACTAAGTCATCCTAGGACATTCCTTCATAAGAATCATTAATTACTCATCATAAGAGTAATGCATTTTCTAGGACAAAGCTCCATAGGAGATCTCCTATCCCACCTACTTAGAGGGTTTGGATACCAGTACAGTGAGAATAACCTACATATAGAAGTGTAGTTTGAGGAGTACATAGTGTGGTTCCATATACATATCCAACATATTCATAGGTACTATAGTAGAGTTTTCAAGGTCCTATCTCACATAACAACCCACTACAGTTAAGATTAGATAAAACCACAATATAGAGTACTACTTCAGATAGATATTCACTATAGCTAAGTTTTTAGGGACCTATTTCATGTAGAAACCTACTAAACTTGAGATGAGATGAGCCCCCATAATAGGTTATAGTTCCATTTCAATATATTGATCAGTCATATGCATCAAAGAAAATGCCATAGGGTGTTATTTCATATAGAAATCCACTATGATTATGGACAGATGAGCCTCCTTCACAACACAGTTTTAGTTATGCATCTATTGATATTTAATCTTAAAAAGTCTCCATGTATAGCTATAGTTATTTCATGTAGAAATCCACTATGATTATGGACAGATGAGCCTCCTTCACAACACATAGTTTTTAGTTGTGCATCTATTGATATTTTATCTTAAAATGTATCCATGTATAGCTAGAGTTAGTTCACCATAAATAGCATTAGATACAAGGCATGTTCCTACACAACATGATCAATATTAACACTTATTTATTTGGCCATCAAGGTTCAGATAGTTCCATAATAGCATGGGGGATGATACACATAGAGTGATATCTTACATCCGCCTCTAATAATGACTAATATTCTTAGTTCTAAATAACCATCCCTAGTCAAACCAAATTATCCAAGTCCTTATTTTACCAATATCCCATTTTACCAATCATAAACCAATTTAATTTATAAAATCAATTTAAAAATTACAAAACAAAACAAAAAATTACTCACATATGATTCAAAATCAAACTAGCATCACACTTGAACCTATTAATACAAGTCAAATCACATCCCAAATACCATTTTACCAAAACATATGCAACCTTAACATCAATGCTAGATCAATTATTTTTAATCAACCATTTACAACACATATACCAATATACTCCAAATTCTGTAACACAATATGCATCAGTCAAAATCAAACTAGTATCCATAGATATATAACAAGTTTTTAAAACATATACACTAATATCAAGTACAATCAGTCATGAATGGGCATTATGCTCTCACTCTCAATCTCAATATTCCCACAAATACTAGTCCCATAATCTACCCTATCAATCAATAACTATTCACCTCCTTAATCTATTGCATGCCTCTTGTGATGACTCTCTCACTCTAGTAGCTAACCATGATCCTCATACAAGTCCACATATTACCTCTAAATAAATGTATACTCATCCAAGATCTTCATGCTAATAAAACCTAAATTAGGTGGAGGCATCTTATGCCTATCCAACTCATCTCTTAGCTCATGTCTCTTTCTTGATACCCTAACATATGTAGATATCACTATAGAAGCCTTGTCAAATAGATGGACATGGATACTAGCCATGACTATTACCTACTCTCTCAATCCCTCCTCCATCACATCATTAGGTACATTCCATGTGAGCTTATAAATTTTCAACTCAATTATGGTCTCTTAGTAATCATCATCTCCACCTCTTACCTTTTCTTGTGCTCCATCTCGAGCACATCCCACTTCACCTACACAAAAAGTATGACACTAAATTAGCTATATAATTTTAAATCAAACTAAAAATCTCAAATTTATAGACAATTCAAATATAATCACTGCTTACCTCCCATCATCTAGATCAGCTCAAGATCCTCATACTCTAGAGCATCCCCTACCTTAATAGGGTATAATGGAGCTCACTTATGCCTAGCCCACCATGAATTATATGAATTTTTACATACATCATCATCCACATCTAGAATATCTATGGCCATATCCTTTACATCTAAAGGAAATGGTGTAAGTTCAACCTTAGTAGGCCTTGCATAAGCTCTTGCCCTTGTGAATTATCATGTACTCCTCACCCACACCCATGCTACTAGGGGACACATCATGTGGTACCCCAAACTATCTAGTCATGAACTCATTCTAAAAGTGCTCAGATGCTACAACCTAGAGGTCATGTATCCAATAGTTGACCCTCATATATCACAACTATACTCTATCCTCTACCCACCTAGGAAATCCTCTATAAGGCCTCTATATGATGTCACTAGCCACTAATCTATCTAAAACCTACCTATAATGGCCTATCTTAGGGAATTATATAGCCAATGTACTCATCCATCACTCTCTAAATGGATATGGAGGTGATCACTTTTCCCTTGGAAATCCAATCATCCACACAACTACTATGTGCTCATAGGCCCAATAATGCAATAAAGTCACCATGTTCACCCCACCACTAAATGAATCTTATGTAAACCTATAGATATCCCTATATAGGTGGGATAGAATAGTCCTCCTCCATGAGAATAAATTTTCATATACCTCCACACTGTGCACAATCATGGTATAAAATAGATACTCCAATCCCATCCAAAATAACAAAAGATGAAACCAAAATAGCTAACAACTTGTACAAGTGTGGAACATTAGACTTCACAATAACTAATAGTAGCACATCATTGTCACTACCTATCTAATGTTTACCTAAAGGCACACCAAAAAATTACAAATATACATGCTTAATGACATCAACACCCATATCATATTATACCATCACTCACCACCCGCTAATTGGTAAATGTAATATGTGATACACATCCTCCAAAGTCACAGTCATCTCCCTAATATGAATATAAAAATTACATGTATCTACTTTCCACCTCTTGCATAAGGTAGTCATTAGATATCTATCCCAATAAACTCTACCTAGGTCACACATGTGACCCAACCCCCACCCTATCCATGATAACCCTCTCATCAGTAGATAATTTTATTAACCTCAATGTCTCCATCACCTAACCCATATAGAAATATCTCATCCATATCTCACCCTATAAAACACTAGAAACATCACATCTATCAATCAATAATGCCAAATCAATATCCAATATATAACAATAGTCAACAACAAAGTAGTATCATTGAAAAATTGTGCCTCTAAGATAATAATGTTAGATATAGGATAACAACATTGGATAGGAGCACCCCAAACCTAGAAAGGAACACTAAAACCTATATAAGATCACTAGATATAGGATAAGAGTGTTGAAACTAGAAAAAAAATTCTAATTTACTCTTAAACCCCTAAAAAACACCAAAATAGGAAAAACATTAACAATAATCAAGAATTTGAGCTACTTACCAGGGTCACATCACCACCAACATAAACTAAGGTTTCCAACTGCTCAAAATTGGTCATGGTAGGTGCTCATTTCTGCATCTTTTTTCTATCTCCAGAGCTCAAAATCTCAACCTAATCAATGTACAAATGAATCAATAATTAATCCAATTTCTTACATTAGTAAACTTTTTTAATTAAAAAAATACCATTTTGCCCATAACTTGAACCCTGTAACTCCACTTTTTAGACCATTTTCTTCCATGGAATCATGACAATGATACCTTTGACATCACTCAAGATTCACTCTCTTACTACCTCATATACCTACTATGAAATGAATATTTATATATTTATATTATATCTAGACACACACCTTGGTCCTTACCAATCTGAACATGTTCCACTTTCAATAAATCTAATCAATCCAACAACCTTTCAATCTATTCACAACACACCAACCTTATTTATATTATTCCACCACTAGTTATCACTTCTGGCTCAACCTCCTCTATCATATATTTCATCCCTCCCCAAAAGGGAGGCATCATTCATATTATTCCCATTTCTACACTTATCTAGAATACCCATCCACTCTCATAAGTGGACATACCATGGTTCTTACACATCAAGTAGTTAGATTATCATATTAAATTTAGAGAAGTTGAGATATACAATGATTTAGATTAAATGAGTCACTCAAAATTTCAAGACATTCAGAGGGATATAACTTTAATTTACAAATACATAGATTATTTATATATAGTGGTTCAAATTATATGGAATCATAGTGATTTTAGTACAGATATAGACTTAGATACCAGATTTGGGGGCATGTACATACTACACATCTCACACATATAAATTAATATAACATGACACATTTTTTAGAATCATATAATAGGATATAGACATAGTGTAGAGCACAGTGTTTTAGGTCTCCAATTTTTCACACAAGGCATGGCTAGATATGTCATATCACATGTGGTTATATAGATTATATAGATGCATTACTCACATACTAGATTTGGGGTCATGGTACAAATTTTCATGATCTTCATCATTCAAGATTACACATATGGAATGTAAATTCATGTCATTTTATTTTTACACATTGATAGAGTTTTATATTATACCTAGCTCTACCTAGGTAGTCACTAGGTTAGACCACATCACCATTTTCAGTGGTTGGTCTATTATATTACTCAGATCTAGAATACACAAGTTTATGTAGGATAAAGGATAGACATTAGTTTTGGGCATTTGAGTATTTCTTAGTTATAGTTTAGATATTTAGAGTGGGGAAATGATATATTTTGGTCTTCATAGCATAGAAATTTTATACATGTTCTAGATTACATGATTCTATATGGGACAAAAGATAGACATTGGTTTTGGGCCTCTGACCATTCTTTATCTTCAATTATATTCAGCATAGGGGGAAGTCATTTCCCTCCTCCATGATACATGGATTACATATTTATATTCATTATAAGGGGCATCCACCCCATGGATTCCTTCTCTGTCTAGGTACCATTTGGCTCTCCATCCGTGTACTTGTTTGAGAAGTGAGTTGGACCCTTACAACACATTTAACTCCATGCAGGTAGGTTCATGTATGTATTTTCCTTTTATTTATTTTACTCTAGTATTTCATTTCATAACATCACTAGAATAAAAGGGGGAAAAATGTATACACCTTAAATTGGGCAAGAAAACACACATATCATGTCTTTTTATAGTCTTGTTCATAGGAGACTCTGATTAGAGAATATGAGTCTTGTTATACTAGCCATGTCTTTATTTTTCTTGTCTTGGTATTATTTATTGCTTTTATCACCTTTCCATCATATAATTCAATCTATATATACCCCTAGATACCTCCAAACTTGGCATGTGTTAGTCTCAACCTATTTTTTTGAGCCCTAACTAACATAATTTTGGAGGCCTATGACACCTGACACTCTTTCCCTACTTAGTGTTGTTGTTCAATGATCATTTTTGCTTTCTTAATGAGTGCCAAACCATTCTTAGCTCCTATATTAATTTTTAATTATATTTTTGATGTCAGTTAATGTGAATAAATATCCCAAATTCAAAATAAATAGTCCCCTATATAAAGGACTTCACAAGGAATTTCATATCTATCACTTACTACTTTGGCACACTAAGTAATTAAAATCAATAAATATTATAGCTCAGAATTCTACATCACACATAGATTTTCATGATTGATCAAGGAAGGGCCTAGGTGAAAGTTCATTATTAAATCTAGCTTGTGCATTGATTATGCACATTCCCTAAGGGGGAACTATATTTGATCAGAGACCCTAGTTTGAGGGTTAATGTAGGTAGTGATCAGGACAATAGGGGTTATAGATTATGTGATCATAATTCCACTAACCCAATTTTCCCCCTTTTACTTTTAATATTTTTGTTATTTCATTTGTTTAGATAGACCTAGGGTTAGAAGATTAAAGTAACTCTCTAGTGAATTCCATTGACATTCATCACCCAAGATTTCAAGGAAGTCTCACATACGAACATCAAAAAGAACCCAAAAAAATTAGGTCTTTGTGACTAGTTTGGACAATAGCAGTAGGAGTGGACAATAGTGTTGGACCCCAAAGTGCCCTATTTTTGGTGGTCTTGTCCTTTTACCAAATGAAAGATAGATTTAGTATTTTGACATCTTCCCAATCTTGCATAATAGTTTTTAGATTTTGTATCACCCATCTCAACCATTTTTTCTAGATAAGTCATCTCTTTTCCCTATATAATTCATTTGATCAAATTGATATAAATCTATGTTTTACTACACTTTATTATATTTCACCCCTTAATCCTACCCTTTATTATTTAGGAACTAAACACTAGTTTCTCCAAAAATAATAAAACAAGAATGCCTAGTCATCATAATAAAAATGGTCAGATTAAGATATAACCGATTAGGCATAAAATTGATAGTGAATATGATCCTTTCAATAATGGGCATGTCTATAACTAAAATTTACAAACATGATAACTATTTTACAAGCGTACAATATTGAGTAACTACATAAATCACATTTTAGTATCTAAAAATCTAAATATGAAAAGGAATCAAGTGATATAATGTAATTATCCTGATTAATTCTCATAGCATCATGTGTTTGATGTGTATCTCTAGAAGGTCTAGACTTGGTGAAGTCCACTTTCTATGAGGATAATAATTCCATATCTATGTTTACTATAGAACATGTTGTAATATCTAAGGTACTACCTTAGGATGCATTATATAATATGAATATTTTTATGACCTCTAAATATATATCTAATATGAATTTTTCTACCTAGGAGGGTGTACTTATCTCCTATACAATGAATTTAAATAAAGTTCCTACATATGTAAAAATAATGTCTCTACATTATACCTTTGAATAGGATGAATGGCTATTTTTTTACTATGCTCTTGAATAGGTGCAATGACTAAATCTATATTGTCCTCTTGAATAAGTGTAATAATGAACTATGCTAGTGGTGGGGAAGGATTAGGATATAACATTAAGTATATAAGGTACATATTAAATTATTGAAACTTTAATCACCTAGTTAAAATTTCAAAATTTTAGGCATAGATGTAATATGGATGGAACTATATGAAGATCATGTATCCAAGATAATCCTAATAACATAACAAAGACCCATTTTCTTGATATGACTAAAAATGGAGTAGCCATTATTTTTAAACCAACTTGGAGAGGTATCACTATATGACTAGAGTATTCTATATGTGTCCATATAATGATTTAACTAATTTAAATGTATCCTATAAATGTTATTATATGTAAAAAAAAAAGTAGATAAGTATCATTGTATATGCATTTTCACTATATGAATTATTAATCATGACACTATGTATGACTTATTTATTTATGTAAGCTCAAATGAAGAGAGAATGCATATCTAAATTATCATTAATGATCTCACTATCATAAAATATGATCATAGAATATAATGTTGATGTTCATATAAATGTACTAGTAATACCATCTATTGGATGTCCTTATGTCAAATGAGGATGATACACATTTTAAGCATGGTATAACTCTCGATTATCCATAGTTTTTTTTATACATGGTTTCGAAATGAATTACTGAAAATTGAATCTTGTCATTGTCATTTTCTATGGTATTGACTCCTATGTAGGTGTCCTTACCTAAATAGTATTCTAATAAATAGGATCTTGTATCTTATGCCTTAGCTTGTAATTGATTTAATTATTTTAGGAATATTGGTATATTATTTCTAATTTAGTTAAGGGTCTAATTTAATTAAGCCAATAAATAATATGGAAATAATTAAGCTACTAATTTGTATAATTTAACTATAATTTAAATATTTTTAAAAATAGTAATAAGGGAAATAAAATAAGACTTAGCTAGAAACTGACTGAGATGGTTGCCGTAGGGTCTAGAATTCAATATACAAGATTGGGATAGTGTCAAAAATTAGGATCTAACCTTAATATTATGATTGGATAGGAGTATAAAAATAGGATATCCTAGGGTCCAATGCTATAGTTTTCTTCTACCTCTATTTTCCAAGAGACCCAATCTTTCTAGGTTTTATTCTTTGTGTTTGTGTGAGATTGCCTATAAAATTTTCACTATTAGATGTCCATGGAACACCCTGTAGAGTTGGTTTAGTCTTCAAACCCTAGACCCCATTGTGCTTTTGCAAACTTTGGGAAAGAGGAGGGGGGTTAGTGTATGTAAGATTCATTGAACATGTATCCACACCCCTTATGTGGGCATGCTACCTATATACCAAACTCTAAAGAGGGATCAAGCCATATGTAGTTCTCCCACTTGATGTTCTTTGTGAAATAGTTTTTATGAAGATGTAAAATGCTAAAATAAATATGCTTGAGGTGGCTAGAGACTAGTGTAAGGATTTGAATAAGCTTGTAGTAGTATTATCTAGTTATATGCAGAGAATAGGGAAGATTGCATTAGTGGTTTTGCTTATATTCTTGCTTGTCTTGCAATAATTTCCAACCCCTTATATAAAAACTTTGAATGGGATTTTATAGGGATATGTTGGTCATGGTTGAATGTACTCACATTAGGTTGACAAGAAGGAGGATAGGAACTGGAATAAAATTACCAGTGGTGGTAATTATGCACTTAGACAAGAGAATCAAAAATGGACACCTTATGGTCTAGCACTATGGTCCAAGTTGGGTTCTATAGTCCTGAAGGAATGAGACCTAACGGGATGGAATCATCACTAGAAATGATACTTGGAGGAGGTAGAATCACTATTTAGAAGTCTATGGATGATTGGGAATTAATGAAAAGATGCCTATGAGGATCATGAGATCAAACAAGAGGGACCTATAGGTTAGGTGTCACAAGCCACACTCAAGTTATTAATTTTCACATTTTATATGACTACATTCCCCCCCCTTTTATTGTAATGATGCATCAAAGTCAAATACTATAATAAAAAATAAATGGAAAGCATGCCTAAAATTAATTGCAAGGGTGAAGATCATGAAGCTATGTGATGTTAGGTGTGTGTAGAGAGAGCACATAATTAAGTGTAAATCTACAAGGGAAAACAAAGAGTAGATCAGTTTTTACTAGATACATTATATCTAAAATAATAATTTAAAAAGTTGGGTGAGATATAGAGGAAAAAAATAAATGAATACACCTCATCGAGTATGTGAACCAATACAAAACCTATTTTGGTGTTGAGTGATGCTAGATGATGTTGGGTATGTGTTATACCAAGAGTAATATCACAAATAGAGTTAAGTGCTCAATTCACCTAAAAGTGGCTCATGAATGCAAAGGCTAGCCCTTTGGTTCCATCATTTCCTACTAAGTGAATCTATATGATCATGTATGTGATATTCAATGTTATGGATTGTGTGTCTAATCCCTCTAAGTAGGTGGCTCAAGAATACAAAGGCTAGCTAGTACTTTGGCTCCATCATTAACCTAGGAAGTGAAGCTTTAAAATGATATTGGTATGAAGTGTGTGTCATATGAAATGGATCCTAAAGCCCATGAATGCTCTATAATATTAAAAAATATCATGGATATCTGAATGTGTGCTTGAAACTAGGCCACTCTTGGTCACTCAAAAAAAGGTGGAGATTAGGCTTGTATGAAAGCCACTCCAAAACTAGGTTATAGGCTTATGTGGAAACCACTCAAAAATGTGAAGGTTAGGCTTGTATGAAAGCCACTCTAAAATGATGCCAACCACCTAAAAATGGAATAAGGCACAAAATTATTGAGAATATTTGGGTAATGTACTGAACTTAAAAATAAAGGATGATAAATATATCACACACATTTCCCCCAATCACTAGTGTCTAAAACATGTATTCTAATCTAGAAGTTATACCAACTATCCTATCTAAAACTAGAAGTGAGAGCCATCATGCCGTGTATTATGACACCTATATCTAGATTCCCTAAGAAAAATTATACTAAAATTTTTGTATCTAAACTAGTTTGAATGTGTAAAACTATATATAAACCTACTTTTCTACCTATTTCTAGATAAAACTATTTTTTTATTATTTGGATAAGAGCACCAAAAATAGACACCCTACTATTTGGTACTATAGTCCAATCTTGGTACTATTGTCCAAGGCTAATTCTGATGACTATTCTATAATTTTTACTATCTACCTAGTCTATTCTACCTGGTTTAAAATTTTGTTACTTTTTTAGGTGTTCTAAAAACCACTTTTTTGACCGTTATGAGCTTTTATCTTTGTGACAAAACCCTTATTTTTTCCCCCTCTTCTGAGGGTAGGAATGAAGACCTTGAAATGACTTTCCTATGAAGAAATATCCTTACAAGTGTGTTATGTTGCAAAGATACATGATATAACAATTATAATCGACAAGATATCTTGAGATATAGAATGGTTTATAATGAGAGATTGTTAGATCAGTAGGGGTATGCCTAGATATATATAAAAATGTAATATCATGTGCAATATATTGAATTGAAATGGGAATTCTAGTTAGTTTTTAGTTAACAAGGAGGGATGGAGCATGATGTCCATCATGGCATCCAAGAAAGGAATATAATGCATTATATGGATTATGGCATTGCAAATAATTGAAAAAAAAAAAAAAACTACAAGCACATAAGGCAAGATGCAATAAGCATACAAGAGTGGCCAAGGGGCCAAGCAATCAAGGAACATGGGCACATGTCAATAAAACTAGAAATCAATAATATAAGGCATTTTCAAATGCCACATACACATATAATTGAAATAAGAAAGATTGGCACAAGGGCCATAGGCACATAAAAGAGTACAAGAAAAGGACATTAGTAAATGTCCTAAGGCATTTGTAAAAATAGAAGTAAAGGACATTATAAAATGTCCTAAGGTACATATAGGAGATAAATTAGAAACTAAAAAATGCAATCACATCTAGCTATGAAAAGTAAGAAATGAAGGAATGTAATATAATATAAAAATGATCACATCTAACTAATCAAAGAGAAAAGTGAAAGTATGCAAGACATGTAGTACAAGACTAGGTATATGTTAAGAAATACACAAGTGCTATATACTAGTGAAATGTCAATAGAGTAATCTATGTAAGTGAGTAAGTAATGTACATCATCATGATAACTAAAGTGTGTGGTATAGGAATGACATAAACTAAATGGTTTAGTCATGTAAAAGATGCCTCCAATGGGTAAATATATTGATGTATGTCTCAAATGTATAAGTAAGATGCCCCTTCAATGGGTAGAGTAAAGTAATCAAGGGTCTAGAAGTCACTACACACACTAAAATAAGATCAAGTGAATCATGGTAATGTAGATAAATCAACAAAAAATAGCGTAGAACATCAAATTTAAGTCTAGCATGGTATTAGAAATGTAAAACATGAATTATACATATATTTGAAATGTTTAGGAAATGTTTTATTGTTTTTGGTATTTTTGACATGAGTTATATATGATTAATCATAAGAAGACTATGTAAAATAAATATGGAGAATAAATGATACTAACCGATGAGTCTCATGTGAGACTCCATATCATGGTGTCCTATATAAAGGAGAGGGATTGTTAGTGATCATGAATAAAGAGGGAAGGGATGAAAATATGATTCTAAGAGTTGTGTATACTATAAGTGCTCTAAAATATTTAAAGTAGAAACCAACTGTGGGGTCCCCCTATAAATTTGGGAAGTGTATGTAACATTAGGCCTCTTAGGGACCTATCTGGTAGTAAAAAAAGATATTTGAACATGTGCTCTATGTGTAGAGGCATGAAACCTCAATGATACTACCCTAGGTGTGAAAATTATGGCTAGAATCTATTTAGAATTCTAAAACTATGGTTTCTCTAAAAAAGACCTTTGTGGAAGTGTATAAACTCTATATGTTGGTGATGGAGGCCTCAAATATGTCTAAATATAAAATAGAGGAAGAACTAAAACTAGTGACAAAATTGAAATTGGTGGTTGAGTTGAAACTGGTGACTATAAAGTAGAAGATGGCTCTGAAGTGGGAGTGATAACTCATATGGAACTCCACCAACTATAAAAACCTAATTAGCATGAATGAATTTCATGCATCTATGAATTTTATAATGTATTACTCAAAGTGTTTGAATCCATGGTCAACCAAGTAACATATCAAAAACTCCTGAACTGAGAATAATATTAAATAGTGTAGCCATATGTGTTTCACCAACCTGTAGATGAAGTATGATCTCATTGAATGAATTTTTTATGTGCCTATTAAATCTATTGATAATTATGTCTGTCAGTGTAATATCCCACTCTAAATATCCCAAATTTTGAAATAATGTCATAGTGCACATGTTCATACTAGATCCATTGTCTATGAGAACACTATCAATAGGATGATTGTGAATGTAGGCTCTGATATAGAGTTCATGATAATATGAATCATCATAAAATATCTCTTACTCTAAGAAGGAGATATAAGGTCTATCTAGAACTCTATAATTATATACACCAATCATGTTACTCAAAATATGTATCTCAACCAAAGGTTCCTTATATGTATCTAGTGAGGGATGTGCATGATATGCATGGTGAACCCCTGATGTGTCCCCTGTCTCTTATTTAGAATGCTATGGAAAAGTATTTGAGAATATTTTCAAAGATTTATCCTATGTTTTCTTTACCTAAAGAGGCTCAACTAAAGTTCCAAGATCAATAACATTACCATCTATCAAGTCTTGTATCTTGTGTCCCAAAATGATACATTTATTTGTTGAATGGGATGGTGCCCTATGAAATTCACAAAATTCATGTTGATGATATCCTCATGGAAGAGGATTTTTTGGATCAAATTATTGAATATGATGGATAGATATGATATTACATTCCAAAATTTATTGTAAAACTTTGGCTAGAGCTATTGGTATATTAGTCAAGGTTCACTAAAGAGGTGTTGATAAAACCATGCACTGAGGGGGTTTTGAAGCCTCATTTACTAAAGGTTGATTTTGACGTTGGTTATCATTGACCTTGAATTTGTATGGGACTTTAATCTTACTATTTTTTATTTTTTTCTGATATACTTGTGTACTTGAGTTTGTCCATTAAAATAAACCTGACTTCCCTTTCCTCTAGTGTATGACATAAATCAATGAAGGAAGAGAACCTTTTGAACATTATTGACTCATGTAAAGATGGTACAAAACACTATTTGAATAGATCTTATAACTCTTGATCATCCATGGGGATAGTCATCTTAGCAAAGATAGTCATATATTGAAGAACATAATCTATGATATGCTCATTTAACCTTTGTTTCTATTGTACAACTTGGGCATATGAAACCTTATCACTAGTGTTTATGCTAAAATGAGCTAGGAACATATTAGCTAAAGGATTGAATGCATTGATTGAATGATTTGGTAGACTATAGATCTATTATAAATCATAATCCTTTAGATTCCATGTAAATAGCTTGGTAAGTAGTTATTCATTTGACACATAGTCCAATAATGTTATGTGAAAAACTCTAAAATGTGTCTCTAGATCACCCTTGCCATCATATAGAGTAAGCTTGGGTTGAACAAAACCTTTTTGTAAGGGTGTAGAAGAAATATGATGTGCCAATGGTATATGAAGTAGAGAAAAATAATCCAAAGCTTGCTAGGTCTAGAGGAACCTTGCTCAATATGTATCACCTTGGATTGAAAATATCTTATCTCTTGCATAGGGATTACCGCATCAAGTCACAAAGATGTACTAGTTATAGCTAGTGGCATAGAGAAAGTTTGGGATACTATAGGGGATTATTGAGAAATAGTTTCCTCCATAGTTTCATGTGCAATTGGTTGCTCTATGGTTTACAAATATTGACCATTATTCACTTTTTGTTGCTCCTCTTATAGTATTTTAAGCATGTCATCTTGCATGTCAGGGTGTTTAGTTAAAAGTTCTTGAAACTCCCTTTTAGTTAGAACTAGTGTATTGGGCCATTATTAATATAGGAAACAAATTGAAAATTAATTGAATTTTTTTGTACTAATTTGACATAAGCAAGGTGATATGAAAGGAAAGTACTAAATATAGGAAACATAAAGTCCTAAAAATAAAAAACTAGAAAGTGCATAAAAAGGATATGAAGCTCACGAACATGTAAAGTGATACCTCAATAAGAAAATAGGAGGTAGTACATGAATATAAGGTTTTGAATGAAATTATTAAATAATTTCAAAAATTTATGCAAATTTTTTATTTAAATATGTAAGTAAAAAATTAAAAAAATATAGGAAAAATATTAGGAAAATATAGGACCTAGTATGGGAAACTAGGGTTTGAAAGAAAAATTATTTTAAAAGTACTAAGAGATTTTAAAATTTAATTCTAATTTATTATTTTATTATGTATGTAAAAAAATAAAAAAAAATTAGGAAAAATATTGGGAAAATACTGGGACCTAGTATGGGAAACTAGGGTTTAAAAGAAAATTATTTTAAAATTACTACAAAATTTTAAAATTTAATTATAATTTTTATTATGCAAGTAAAAAATAAAAAATATATATAAAAAATTAGTAAGAAATTTACCCTAGGGTTTCTATGATTTTTATGTGCAAACAAAGTAAGGTAGGTTCACCAAATGATTTAATTTTTTTGGGAATATTAGTATATTATTCCTAATCTAGTTAAGGGTCTGAGTTAATTAAACTAGTAAATAATAAGTTAATAATTAAGCTTCTAATTTTGTATAATTTTATTGTAATTTGAATATTTATAAAAATATTAATAAGGGAGAGTAAATAAGACTTAACTAGAAATTGACTGAGTTGGCTATTGTAGGGTCTAAAATTCAATATGCAGGACTGGGATAGTGTCACAAATTAGGATCTAGCCTTCATTTCATGATTGGATATGAGCACCAAAATAGGAAACCTTGGGGTCCAACACTATAGTCCTCTTTTGTCACTATTATTCAAGAGACCTAAGTTTTTTAGGTTTTGTTAACTGTGTCCATGTCAGCCTGCCTATGAAATTTCAACTATTAGATATATGTGTAACTCCCTATAGAGCTGATTTAGTCTTCAAACCCTATAATCAATTATTCTTTGACAAAATTTGTGAAAGATGAGGGGGTTAGTGTGTATAAGATGTAATAAATGTGTATCTACACCCCTTGTATAGGCATTCTACCTACATACTAATACTCTAAAGAGGGATCAATCCATATGTAGTTCTCCCATTTGGTGGGCTTTGTGTAATATTATGTATGAAGATGAAAAATGATAAACTATATGTGCTTGAGGTGGCTAGAGACTAGTGTAAATATTTTAATAAGATTGTAGTAGCACTGGTTGGTTGTATGTAAAGAATAGGAAAGATTACCTTAGTGGTTTTTCTTGTATTCTTGCTTACCTTTTAATAATATCTAACCCATTCTAAATGAACTTTGAATGGGATTTTATAGGGATTTGGTGGTCATGAGTCAAATGTATTCACATTAGGCCAAAATGGAGGATAGGAATTGGAAGAAAATGACCATTGGTAGTAAAAATGTGCTTGGATAGGAGTTCTAAAAATGGACACCTTAGGATCTGGTGCTATAGTCCAAGTTGGGTGTTATAGTCCTAAAGGAATGCAACCTAGGGGGATGGAATCATCACTAGAAATTCTACCTAGAGGAAGTGAAATCATATTTGGAAGGCTACGGATGACTAAGAATCAATGAAATGGTGCCTATAACAAGCGAGAGGGACCTATGGGTTGGGTGTCACAATCCACACTCAAGTTACCAATTTTCACATATTATATGACTACAATAACACTTATTTATAGAATGTCCAATACATGTGTGGTAGTCATAATATTTGTTACTATCAAATAATTTATGTTGAGGATTAGTCATATCAACCTCTAATGATGTAGGGAATGATATGAGGGTGTAGTCAAGTAATTTATATAAAAATATATGAGGAGATGATGACAATATTAAAAATTTACTCCTTCATGGATCTGTCAATTGAATCTTATTTTTGAGTTGTGATACTCCATTTAATATTAATTTTGTTTCATTATTTCCTTCATAATATTTTACCTTGTATTTAGGTTTTCTTTGAAACTTAGTAGTTAAATTAGATGGAACATTTAGTGCATACTTGATTTTTTCAATCTTATGAGATTGACTTCTTGCTCTTTGACTTATGGCATAAATCATAAAAAGATTTAAATTTATTGAACATGATATATAAATGAAGTGGTGAAATAAACATTAGGGTGATGCTATTTTTTTATCTCATTATTTACCATATAATAAACCATCTTAACTATCATTTTTTAGTGGAAGAACATAAATATTGATTCACTTATGGGACCTTTGATTGAGTTTATAAATATACAAATGATATAGTTTTTCAGCTATAATTTTTATTAAGGTTAAAGCATTATTTTTCACTAAGGACTTGACCCTATACATATAACAAGAATACTAGGACCCTAAGGCAAAGATAGACAATAGTTTATTCTAAAGAAGATCAAAAAGCACCATCAATCAAAAAGCAACATGAAAAAAACCTAAGAATAACTAGATAACAACTAAGTATTACGGCCTCCTAAGGCTTATTCCCAACATCTAATTATTCTTTTTTGGTCCAAGTCCATCTATTGGAATGTTTGGGGAAATAAACCAATGTCTTTATCTCACTCACTACACCTTTCTGCATATTGATTAGTAGAGTTCTAAGAGTCTTAAGACTTGTAGTGTTTTCCTTCAATAATGCCTTGATAACCTCTACAAGATATTTCACATTATTCTTAAAACTTGTATTTTCCTTTTCCAAGCTCAAAACTCTATCCCTCAACCTATTTAATTGGGTTTTTGTATCCTTTTTCTCATCCTCAACATTCTAATAGGACACCCAAGTGATGCAGGAGCATCTACATTCATTTTCTTGGCAAGACATGGTTACAAGTCATGTTTAAATTCAAATTTCAAATTATTGTATTTTCCCTCCAAAAATGTTATTAATAAGGAGTAATCATAAAACAGTAAAGGTAAAAAAATAATTGTTGGGGATGTTGAGAAAATAATGGAGTGGTTGAAAATATTTCAACCTAGTTATATTTTTGCAATTTAAAAACTATTTTTGTTCTATCTTCAGCCCAAGTTGGGCATAGAGGTTTGGAGGAGATTCTTTAAAAAAAAAGAATAGGATATGCATTAATGAGAGAGAGAAGAGGAGAAAAGAAAAATTCATTCAAGAGGATGAGAGGGATGTAGAGGAGAGGAAGGACAGAAAGAGTCTCTCATTTAAGGAGAGAGGAAAAATGATTAGAAGTACATAAGAATGCAGGTCTGAAACAAAGAGAAAATGGAGAATTGGCTGTGAGAACAAAAGATGGTGTGAAGATGACCAATAAGGCTATTGATCATGGCTAGGGATGTATTGATTCATTTATTTGTAAGTGCTCTTGTTTGATTAAGAAAAATGATGTTGATTGTTATGTCATCTGTAGAACTTTGTTTCAGCTGTAAACAGGACTGTGTGCATATAATTTCCCTTAAGAGCTTAAAGAATAAGGCATGACATTATGGTCAGCTTTGTTTCCAAATAAATCTCATCAAGTTGCCTAGTAGGATGCTTGTGCAAAGTATAGAACTGGTGCCTTGCAACAGTTTTTGAGGAGTACCAACGATTTGCTAGGATAAAATTTGAGGTGTTGGATTTGCAATTTATTGAACAGTTTGATGTGTATTTTGTGAAGGATTATGGTTATTATTTGAACCATCCTCATGCTTCTAAAGTTGTGATTACTTAAGGAATTATCTAAAGTACTAATTACTGAAGTAACAAGTTGTATCAGAATGGAGGGGTCAAAGCAAGCAGGTTCCTTTCAAAATGGGTCAAGATTATTTTGTAAGTCCACTCCGAAGTGGCGGTCCATGTCCAACTATTTTTATACATGAATATTGAGTTATTATCTAATAATCTGATTCTGGGAATGTTGGTTTACTCCAATGAGTATATGAAATTCTTCTTTACGAGGAGTGCAGTGCCACTGCACGGTTGAAGAGGGGAATTCAATGTTTCAATTTTAATATAGGTAGATCTATTTTATTTCTATTTTCTTATGTGTTTTAGACTGCTACTTACAATTATTTAAGTGGAGGGCACAATTAGATTGACATTTATTAAAAGGGTGATTGGTAAATGCATTGTTTTATCTACACCCGAATCATATAAAACACTGGGCAAAGGCGCACAACATAAATGATTCAAAGACTGGGACATTGAATTCATTTTCCCTTACATTACTCATTGTTCTCCACTTACAAACACAGTCTCCTCCAATTCTTCCTCCCGTCAAGGACATATATGATGAAGGCATTGCTAGTGACGTAGCAGGAAAAGAAAAAGTTACGGATGAAATACAGATTGAGAACAAATGTACACAGAATGTGCAAAAATTCAACAATAGGGATTTGGTAGCAAGAATAAGAATGCCATTTCCAATCTGTTTGTTTCATTCTTTCCTTAGTATGCCTCTATTTCAGAAAAATGGTTAAAAGGCTTGTCAGTATGTCTTTGAGGACCCACACTCTCAGATTTCTTGTGATATTTTGA
Source organism: Torreya grandis (assembly GCA_037957365.1). NCBI lineage: Eukaryota > Viridiplantae > Streptophyta > Pinopsida > Cupressales > Taxaceae > Torreya > Torreya grandis. The sequence continues at coordinate 3,530,799 of JARHVA010001172.1, forward strand.
TCAATAATGGCTCTGGTCTATTTAAGTCTAAATTCCTATACTGGTTAAGTCAAATAGACACAAGATGCAGAGAACTGGTTCATCTGATAAAATACAGAGACCCTCCTTAATCATCATTATGCCCATTTTAAAGAATTTTGCATATAATAATGTTGTTGATTAGAGAAAACCTTTCGCTAAATGAATTAGAGTCTTCACATAGGAAAATTGCGTGTTTCTTTACAGTGCACCATTTTGGTATTAGAGCTATCTAAGGTCTGACTTCATCACCAAGCCATAAGAGACTTCATCTACACCTTCATGGATATGGTTTCACACATTAACCATTGAAGCATATATTTTTGGAAACGTAATTCCTACTCTATACTATAAACTTTACTATGTCTAGAAAGTAACTCAACCACTTTATCAAAAATTAAATTTAACCCTTTTTCTTAGAGATATGACCTATGGGTTAGATTCTCATATTCTTCCACTTTGGCCTTAGAAGTTTTGAAAGCAATAAAACTTTTCCCTTTCTTTTTATACTACAAAGCTTTAGACTTCAACAATTTTAACCATTCCAATGCCTCTTCCACCTACACTATGACTGGGTCCTCCTTAAAGGCACCCTTATCAACTAAATTAACTCCTTATTTAACATACTTAGTGTTTCCCTCAAAAAATTTCCTCAGTTTAAGTTTATAATTCTTAAATCATGGGATTAAAGTTGCTCTAGATTTTTTAATACCTTGTATTTCAAGAGTGAGTTTCTTTGAATCATTTTTCTTTCTAATCAAATTCACAAAGGATCTACCACTAAATTTCTTAAGTTTATAAGGATTAAAGTAGAGGGGGATCTTATTTATTCCACATATATATTTATACATCATAAAACCAACAACATGATATAAAAGATCAGTATTTTTTCCTCATTTAACATCAAGAATGGAAATTTTAAGAGAATATATGGTATAGAAAGGCAAACTTAGAGTAATTTTATGCTTTAAATAATTTAAAAAAATAAAATGGGAGCAATGCACATAGTTCTGCCTACCTTCCAATGTGATATATATCATGACCTGCTTCACAACTTTGCCAAACAGAGGAGGAAAATACTCAGGATCAAATACACCATATAATGGTAGAAGCACCTCCCCTTCAAGTATGAATTTTTATTTTTCATGTTTATAGTTTCTTTATGTTTTAAATTTTTTAGTGGCCTCCATGTTTAATAAAGTCACCTAGGTGATAAATTCTTCTATAATTTATATAGAGACACCATTAAAAACCACCTCTTTTCAATTCCAATCCTTGACAACATTTTATATATAGGTTTGTAATACCCTTTCACCCTTTGCATAAAATTAGTGATGCCTCCAATTTTTAGAATTTCCCACAACACAACATCTTCCTTCAGACTCACATCTAGAATGGGTTCAATCCTTCTAGTTTTTTTGATAACCGTTTATGGGTTTCCAATTTTATCTTGCTTGGAGAAAAAACACACATATGTATCCTCTTCCAATAGTGATTCAAATTAGACCACAATATGATTCTCAATAACCCCACACACATGGGAATAATCTTTCCCATCTTCCATAATAAATGTATTATACCCTTTGGTAACTTGAATGATGAGTCATATATTTAAAACCAATAAAGAAAAATAAGGGGATTTTTTAATTCCACCATTCATAATTTTAAATCACCACTATATTTCACCACATCGATGCTAAGAAAACTAGAAAGAACAATTAAACAAATAAAACACGTGTCTTTGACTAGTCATTGGATGATGTATCTTCCACTTCAAGTCTTCAGATAATCAATATAAGAATATTTTCATAAGATATCCATCTTCTAAGGTATGTAGACACCATTTCATCATTAGAAAAATAGTTTGTATCTTAATTCCATTCTCTATACACATGTTAGATGACCACTTCATGGAAAGAGTCAATAAAAAGGTAGGATTCATCTATTATGTGTTTAATGCTACAAATTTACATTTTTTTTAACAAAAAATTAACTATGTTTAAATAATTGACTTATAACATTATTTTATTAATCATAAGTTATTTAGCCATTCACAAACCCCAAAGTGAAGATAAAGCTTTTACCCAATGGTTGGTTTGGGTGACCATTCTTCTTGTATATGCTATAATTAAATTACCTTTATCATCTCTAAAAATACCTCCACCTCCTAAAAAACTTGGGTTTCCTTTTAAAACCCTATCGATGCTTAATTCCACCCATCCTATGGAGAGGATCTTTATTTTACTCTTTTCTAAGATTTTATTCTAGGGTCCAATGTGATTCTAACATGCAACTCAATCTACCAAAGGGTTGAAATCCTTTCTTCCTATTCATTCATTAATTTGGATTTACTATAAGGGACCAATTTTAGGTTCTCCAAAATACTTGGATTTTATTATCTATAATTCTTCTAGGAAGTTCTTTATCACTAAAAATCCTATTATTTTGTTCCTTTCAAAATCCAAAAATAATATGTGGAAGTGAAAAATTCTATATTTTTTAATATTTTTATTCTTATAAGGGGGAATCCAAGCCATATATGTTTTTAGAATAGTTTGGGGATGAACCTAGGAAATCAAGAATTTCTCAAAAAAGAAACTCCACAACTCAATGGAATAAGCGTTACCTATAAGTATATGTGCCATAGATTGATTATTATTTTGAGAAAGAGGACATTTTTTTATAAAACACATCCCTCTTTTCTTTACATTGTTAATAGAGAGAATCTTATTCTGAATAGATAGCTACAAAAAACATTAATCTTAGGGATAAAGTTTTTGTTCCAAATTATTTACCAAGGAATATATTCCATAGGATCTTGAAACATTATTGTATAAATATATTTAACACTATAATATCCATCAAAGGAATCCTTCTAAATAAACTCATCATACTTGATAAGTTGGGGAATATGAATAGTGTTAAGGATAAATTGAAGGTCCTTTTAGGAAAAGTGTTTTCTTTAGAAAATATATTTACTCTAGATATAACTTTCCATCTCCTCTTACCATATTTAAAATCCATACAATAAAAAAAAATTACCCATAAGATCATTGGATTTTTAACCCAATCTGGGACCATGGCTCTAAAGGGATAATAGGTTTTTATAATAACTAGACATCCTCCCATAATTTAACATGATGACCATTACCAATCTTTCATTTTCTCCCATATATAGTGAATCTTTGCTAGAAATCATAAAATTATATAAATAATAACCTCTAGTAAACTGATCTTATGCCAATAATGTCATTAGTGGTATAGAGTCAAAGTATTTTGCCTATAAAACTCTCGATCATAAGGTGTTACTTGTTGTGGATATCCAAGCTAAATTTTAAATGAGTTCTAAATTCATCCACTTAATTTTTCTTATTCCAAGTCCTCCAAAGTTATTCAAATAAAATATTCTATCCCATATGACTAAAGATAATTTATTCTTTTCCTCAGTACTAGACTATACAAACCTTCTCTAAATATTGTCCATCCTTTCCCTGATAATACTTGGAATTTTTAACATAGACATAAAATATACAAGAAAGATTTTCAAAAAAAATTAATAATAAATAATTTCCCTACTAGAAAAATAAGTTTACCTTTCCATGCAACCATTTTTTTATGGAATATCTCCAAAAGAGGGTTCCATTCTGACATAGAGAGTTTTCTTCTACTCATAAGCATTCCAAGATAAATGTTAGGTAACTCATTAATTTGGAAACTTAATATATCCAATATTTTATGCTATCTATCTAAGAGAGTGTTAAATAAATACAATGGACACTTTTCAAAGATAATGTTTTTATGAGAGGTTATTTCATAAGACAAAATCATCATTTTTAATTCTTTTGCTTCTTGAACTAATGCTTTAGCCACTAAAATAGTGTCATCCATGATTTTTTTGTCAATTGAAATTTATAAATTATGGATAGGTATAAAACCCTTGAAATAATCTTCTTTGAGGGCTGCCAACAAAGATATACTAAGATATTTATCCAATATAATAAAGAGAAAAGGGAAAATTGGGTCATCTTACCTAATACCCCTTTTACTACTAAAGTTGTCAATATGGACTCCAATAAAAAGGATAAAAACCATAATAGTATAAATTCAAGATTTGATAATACCTCTAAATCTATCCCCAAATCCAAATTGGATCATAACCTTGTCAAAAAAATTCCAATCCATTTTATAATATGACTTATTCATATCTAGCTTTGATATCATTCCTATTTAATTACTTCTATCCATGGAATGAATTGTTTCATGGAAAGATATAAAACCATCTTGAATTTGCCTTCCTAGAAGAAAACCACACTGATTAGAACCTATGATTTTATTTGTTAATAATGTTTGTATTCTCAATTAAATCACTTTAGTAATGATCTTATAGGCAAGATTATAAAGCCTATTAAGTATAAATTTTGAAAAATTAGTAGGCCCTTATGTTTAAGGGATTAGATTAATAAAGGTATTATTAAACACTTTCATAATATGACATGAAGAAATAAACTCATTGACTAATTTCACCACATCTTTCTCAATTATTCCCTAAAAACCCTAAAATAAAGCAATGGGGTACTCGTATGAGCCTAGTGCTTTGTCTTTATTCATGAGAGAGACTACATATTTAACTTCATCCATTGAAGGATGATTAATAATTCTTAAATTATATTCATGGGAAATAAGGTGTGGGTTTACATGGATAAATTATTTCTCCATTCTCACATTACTTCTTTTATTTTTAGAAAATAAAATTTTAAAATAAGAAATATTTTCCTCTTTAATAAATTTCTTCTCTAAGAAAGGTACACCATCTACATTTATAATGTATCTAATTAAATTATGAGATTGATGATTCATGTTTATAATATGAAATAACTTGGTGTTATTATCCTCATCCTTAAGATAAATAGCATGAGATTTCTACCTCTAGAGACTTTCCTCTTTAGCAGCCACCTCATGATAATGATAGAGAAATTTTTTTCAATAGAATTACTATGAAGATAATATCTATTAGTATTTGTGTTTTCTTCTATCACATATAACTATTCCCTTAATGCCTTTTTTTAAATGAAATTTTTTATAAAAACTTCTTTATTCTGAACATTTGTGTTTTTACTAACTAGTTTCATTTTGGAGACCAATCTAAACATGGTAGATCCATCTATCAAAGTATACCACCATTCATTAGTTATGTCATTAATATCTATGTTATAAAACCACATATGTTTCATACAAAAAGGGATATTTTCAAATTTTTATTTATATTCAATAATGCTTACCAGATGATTATGGTTTGAACAAATCTTTAAGAGCGAAGAAAGAAAAAAGTCCTTTTTAGTGAAACATTCCATAGAAAGCAAAACCCTTCTAAGTCTAAATTGGATGAGATTTTCACCCATCCAAATATTAGTCCAAGTAAAATGACGTCCTCGTAGCTCAACATCCAAAAGACTACAGTTAGATAAGAAGGAAGAAATTTTTTCCATACTATTAGTCATAATTTGATTCCCTCCCCTTTTTTCCCATAGAAATAGAGGATTATTACAATCTCCTACAATCACCCATGATAGCTCCTTTTAGTTCATCTAAAATTAGATACTTTCTCACATAAGAGTATTTTATCAAAAAGGGAGTTAAGAGCATATATATTATAATACACATTAAATAATCCTCACTTTTGATAAAAACAAAAGCCAAATGATACATGGATTTGAATAGATGATGACCTTTAATTAGCTTATCATTCTAAAATGTAATAATTCCATCAGAAGATCCAATGGAGCTCACACATTCTCCTTTAGATTCCTTCCATAAAGTTTTTATTTTCAACAAAGATTTTCTCATCTAAATTCATCTCTTAAATATCCAAAACATCTAATTTATGACTATATATAAAATCTCTAATAACTTTGTGTTTGTGGGAACTATTCATACCTCTGATGTTCCACAAAAAGATCTTCATCTAATATTTTTTTGATAGTTCCCCCCTTTATAAGGGAGTATAATTGAAATCCCTTAGTAATATTTACTTTTGTTTCCTTTTTAACAGACTCATTTTTACATAACCTATGCACCTTAGCAAGGGGAGTTATTGTAGGAGATTTTCCTCCACATCTGGTAGCCATAGAATGGGTTTATACATCATTCAACTTACTAGAGAAAGGTGAGTAGAAAATAGTGGATCTACCATCATTATTTTCTTTAATGGAACCATTTTTATTTGGAAAAAATGCTATGCCCTTGATTAAAGTTGAACAATTTTAAAGATTAACCAAAAAAGAGTCAATGTTGTTATTACCAAAAATGAAGTCTAAAATTGAATCTTCTTCCAAAGATTATAAGAATTAAATTTTATTATTGGATAGTATGGATTTTGGAAAAGGTAATACAAAAAGATAGTACAAATAATTTATAATTTCTCATATAATAGCAATATTAAAATTATCCCCTTTGGTTCCCTCCATAAATAGATCCCCTAACTTGAGATATCTTACTATAACTAGAATAATATTGTAGTCTTTAGAGGTGTATTTTAGCTGAAAAAGGAGACTAATACTATATTTTAAAATCGTCAAGATAGTTTGATCTTCCATAATTTATTGAGGACCCTTATTTCCATATAAATTTGGTAAGCCCCTATCTTTTGAGACTAAACTTTCCTTTTCAAATGCTTCTACTCAGATCAAATCCAAAACCATTTTGATCTAAACTCCTCATACTGATGACTTCTATGTTTGCTACTTAATCTAATCCAATCCCTTAAAAGGATTGTCAATAGAATTACCCATGGATTTTATTTTCCATAATGGGTCATCCTTATTGAAGGTTTAAAGAGGTTTGTTTCTGATCCCTAATGGGAATAAATTTATCATATGTCCCAATTCTCTACATTTAGAAAAAAGGAGTGATGGGGTTTTCATACTCATTTTTTGGCAAAGTTAACCTTTTAGAAGTATGGAAAAAGATAATAGAATGAATATATTAATTCACATGAGCATTGACAAAAAAATGAGAATGAAAAAAATCTCATTATTGACATCATGGAATCATCAAAAGCAATCAAATTACCAAAGTTCTTGGTGACACTAATAAAAAGATCTTCTTCCCACAGTTCTAAAGGTAGCCCATGGAGTCTAACCCAAATTGGCATAATGTTAATATCTTATTTTAATAGGTGAAAATAGACTACAAAGATCTCCATGTGGCCCTTATGGTTTCATTTCCTAAAATCCTAATGGCAAAAATCATCTATATTGGGTCTAGATCTAATAAATTTACCCTCAAAATAATATTCCATTTTATAAGAATCCCTTTAGATCAAAGTGTCAGGAACCTTAATATGAAATCGCCTATTATCATGAGCAATAGGGAGAGAGTCATTTTCATTAATATTTCTTTGGTCAACATTTTTTTCCTTGAGTTCAAGGCCAAGTAAAAATTACCTTTAAAAACCACACCCAAATTTATGACTATTACCTTATTAGACCTTGATTCATTTGTCTTATCATAGGGGCTCCCATGAATAAGACTAAACATGAATTATTAAATGTCCTTGAAATATGATCCAATGAGGCATCTGAAACATGATAACATCCACATGAAAAGTATTTTTCACTCTCCCCATCACCATCACCCTTCACCCTCTCATGTTAGCTATTAAAAAAATTCCCACTCCTCTCCTCCACCACTCTCCTTCACCATATAAATGTTATTCTACAAGTTACCATTTGGGTTTTATCAACAATGTTAATAGATAAGTGTGTTATTAATTTATATTCTAAAGGTTTAAATGACTTTAATGATTAGAGTATAATATCATAGAACCATTATAAATCATATTATTTAGGCTTCATGGAAAAATATTGGATACTATTTTTTATTGTAAGCATAATCTAAGCATGTTTCATTAAATGTTTAAACAAAATTATAATCATATTTACATTCATATAGTGGAATATTAGGATAGAAAAATTCATGATGATACTAGGTAATATTATATATCAAGTGAAAAAGGAATATGAAGCAAAATATTTCAATCATTTCAATGAGAAGATTTAGAGAAACCTTGTTCTTATTGTAATAACTTATCATGTAGGAGTTTAATAGTTTGTTTAATAATGTGTGCATTATGATTGGTTTTTGGTAGACCATGTCTAGTAATCAAAATAGGTGTGTATCATACTTGTGTATAAATAGATATATTAGTTTTTCAAAAGTTTTGTGTTTCCCCAATACCTATGTATCATATCACATATGTAGCTAATGTTGGTGATATAGGAATATAATCAATAATAAAAAAAACTAGATCAATTGAAGTGAGAGGACGAATCAATTTGAAAGTAACATATATTTTTTGTGCATGGGATGTTTCAAGCTTACATTTAATTGTAGTCTTACATGATAGGAGTAATTTAAAAACCGTGTCTATGTTTAACCCTAAAAAAGTGGTAGTTCTAAGTTAAGGTTACCTAGATACACATTAAAGGGGTATATATAAATAAATAAGCATAAGGATGATAATTAGATCTATAATAGTCCAATTTAGTGATAAACTCAGATATAAACATAAACCAAATTTCTTATGTTGAGTAATGATGAAAAGAGTAAGTACAACTATGATTGATATATAAAGATAAATAAGTAATGTATTTGTCTTATTATAATGCTAATGAAATTTTGGATCTAAAATAGGTGGGAAGTAGATTGGAGAATAGTTATATAATAGTCATTAGATTCTAATTTGGATAATTTTAGAGCCAGGGATTCTAACTTTAGCCTAGGATAGTTACATCGATGTTATTATTTAAACTCGATGCAAGTTTCATGTATGGAATACCTAATGGAAAAAGATGAAACCACCTAGATGTTCTAGTTTTTACTTCACCTTTACTGTAGTGCATTCAGATATGTGTCATGGATTGTTACTCCTCATGAATTTATAAAACCCTAATTATTCATATTCATAGTGACTTTAGGGGAAAATGGGTCAATGGGAACATAGATTCAAGTTGACCCCAAAGATCCCTCTATTAGTGAGAATTGCCTACATATCTAGTACTCCAAAGAAGGCATGAAACTAATGTATTTATCCCCTAAGTGTTCACTTGTGGTGAATCATGACATGTGATAAGCAAGTACAATAATGTCTTAGCATGTAAATTGGTAAATATATCTCTTGGGATTTTATTTTAGTACTTTAGACCTATATATGTGTTTTAAATTTTATTTATATGTAAATATGATAAAATAAGGACATTTTTCTCAAATAAATGTTTGATAGAATGCAATTTGTAACTTACATGGTGAGTAGGTAAAAATGTTTTAGGTGATAATGAATGAGTGTTGATATTGCATTTATATCACTTTAGAGAAGTAAATCACATTAAATCACTTAATTTTACCATTAGGATACATTTCATTTGTAAATTAGATGAATTTAGGGCATTGAACACTTGCATCATGTCAAGACAGTATTATTGATACAAGTGTTTGTCCTAAACATTAGTGTCTAGGGAATAGGAAAGTAGGTACATAATTAGAACATGTAGACGTGGAAGATAAGTAGGTTTTAATAATTATCAATAAGATAGAAGGCCTAGGTCATCAACATAAAACTAGTCAAATTAAGAGAAAGGCCAAGGGGAACAAGATAAAGTAGATGTGAAAATGTATAAACTAAGAAAGATTTAGAATTAAGAGGGACAAATAAGATCTATTTTTTCCAAGTGTACAAGATTGAGGTGGTATATAATTTATAAATAGTATCTACATATACCCATTTTAATCTAATACTAAAATTTTTAGTTAAAAGGAAAATAGTTCATACCTAGGTGTGTATAACACACCTTTTCGTTTTGTGATCCCAACTTGAGAGATTTTCTAGTAAATAATCTACAAGAAAGATCATGTTATAGTTTATAATCAGTGCATACAATCTAGAATTTAAAGTATTGGAAGATTTAAATTGAAATAGCAAGGTTTATGAGTACACCTATGTGTCAATATAACCACCTTGCCTATTGACAAGTTGATTTGAAATATGTGTCATTGTAAGGCTCTTAAACTAAGACTAGGATATATATATATATATATATATATATATATATATATATATATATATCTAATGAGATAGAGAGAGATAGAGAGATAGATATATATTGAAAGGAGCATACCTCTAACCATTGCAAAAAGTTGAGTTCCCACCTAGTACTTGATATTAGTTCAACTATACAACATAATGATACTTATATTCTGGTAAGTCTAAATGATAAAATCTATTACAACCTAAAAACATAGAAATATTGAGTGATTTAATCACCTCAACCATACCAAAATTAAACCATCTACTTTAGTAGATTTTTTATTTTTTACAATCAAAACTAGGTTTTATAGGGATCTTGGAACCACAAAATTGCAGTAAAAAAAGTTTAAATAGGCCAATTAAAGGCCAAAAAAACAAAACAACAAAAAACTATATTACTAAATCGAGAGCCAAAAATATAGGAAACCAAAAAGAATCTTAAGAGAAATGTATTTACAATAGGTCTTTAACATCTTTAGGATTCTTCATTGGGATCTTCTATTTTACCTTAGAAACCTTAGCCTGACTATAGTTCCTAGGACCTTTAGTAACTTCACCAAGGAAGATCGTATGGGGTCAGTTTTATCCTTTATCCTATAAGTGAGACTACATTGGGGAGACCCCCTTGGAGGAACCCAAAGAGGGGGATCTCAAGGCTTTAGGTGATTGAATTATAGAGGACTAGACAAGTTGGGCAGAATAAACAAAATCATAAACTATGGACTTATCCTATCTATGCAAAGAGTTACAATATTGAATTAACTTGGCAAGGGCCATCCCTACTCATTAAACCTTAGAATCAAATTTTTATAGCTATAATTTATTTCTTTCCATCTCATCAGTCAGGATGGATTTCCCTTTACTGGTAGTTTCCATTAGGGTATCCACTTTAAGTGAGATTAACTTAGGTTTAGGGATGAATATCTTAAGGGGGAGGTCATCAGGAGGGGAGTTGGAAAGGTTGACCTTAGGGGTGAACTCAAAGGGATGGTGGGATCCTCTATCAGGAAGTCCTCCCTAGAGGAATATCACCAAAGGGGAACCTCTTAACTATGTAAGGCTTGGCCTTGATGGATAATGAGAAGGATCAATGCTTGACAGAGGATAGGGGTAGAGTAATTCACTCAATGTATAAAAATAGTGCTTTGAAGGGACTTAAGTAGAAAGAAAGGTAGACTAATTTTGTATCTAATAAAATGATTTAATAGTAGAAAGTGGTGGGAAAATATAAGAGTGTATTTACCTTCATCCATCATGTAGCACATGACTTGAAGAAAAACTTGAAGATAGTAGTGTGGGTGATCTACCTATGTAAATACTTTTTTATCAATCTTCACAAAGTCATTCATCCAGAAGAAGCATTGTAGTATCTCTCGTTTATTCATTTAGTCTTTGAATGCCTTGGTACCTTCATAGGACATACTAGTTTCTTCACCAATGTATTCATTTGAAATAGTGATTTTGATTCTATGAATGGTCACTTTACATTTGTTCCAAGCTACAAAAAAATCATCAAAAACCTTTGTATTATGCTCCATGACTTGTTCCATGAGCTCGGTAAGTCCTTTCCACCATTTTAGTTTCTTTCAAAAACATTTATAGCTACACACATTAGTGAAAGATATGGGTTCCAATATTTCCCTATCTCCTCCCATTGAATCAATGTATATAGAGCCAAAGTGAGTAGGCCAGAGTTTCTAGATAGAGCGGATTTGAAAAGTACAAGTGTAGTTTGGGAAGCTCACTAAAGGTATGCTATAACAATTATGCCCCATCTTATAGGTATAATTATAGGTAAGCCTAATAAATATCCACTCCTTTAAAATAATATTATACTCATACATATAAATGTTTTTTTTAACATGCATTAGTACCTTTGACAAATAAGTCATCAAGGACATTATTTGCATCATGATAGTTATTTAAAATGTGGAGTTCAACTCCAATGTTGGCAAGGTGATTAGCCATCCTATTGCCTTCTCTTTAGGTATGGATAAGTTTAAAGTGAGACATGCATTTCAAGAGTAGTTTGGAATCATTTATGATGTATTTTATGCTGTGAGAGGGGATTATTTTCCCTTCTAGGGCATTTAGAATATTTATCAGTTCACCATTCACAATGATCCTATTATGGTTGATTATAGATGCCAACTATATACCCTAGAGATCTACTTTGGCCTCTATGAAGTGGTTTGTTTGGGTTCCCACAGGACCTACAAAAGAATTCAACATCTCCCCTTTTGAATTCCTTATAAATCTACCTTCACTTGCAAGACCTAGATTGCCTTTGGAGGTGACATTAAATTTTAGTTTCACCCAACCTTCTGATGGATCCTTACATTTAGTGTTCTTATGGATTAAATATTTTGAGGGGTAACATAACACCTATGTAATATCATAGTTTTTGAGGATCTTCAAGGTAGAGGGAGAGACATGCTATTTGTCTTTGGGGGGAAGTGTTCCATGTTTATGAAATCATATCACAAAGGTAGAGGAAGATGCCTTTTAGCTTGTATATTTTGTTAAGGAAGAGTCCATCATTATGAATTTTCTAAACACACCAGAACTAATGGGGAAGAGAAAAATACCAAAGGAAGATAAGGGAAGTGATATTCCAAGGGGAATTTTATTGCACAATGAGGTATAAGACTTTGTTCTATTTGACCTAGGTCAGGTTAAGGTGACTAATCATCTAGTTTGATAGTTTCAAGCTGAAGGGACACTCAAGGAATAAATTGTGGACTAAATATTCTACACTTCAACAAATTGGGCATCTATTGGGGATAAGTAGTCCTCTTTTGGATAAGTTATCCAAAATTATAATTTTATCCTATGCCACAAGCCAAAAAAATAAATTAAATTTGGGAGTCAAATTATTTACCCAAAAGTTTTTCAAAAAATTCCATTTGCTTTCTAAATTAAAGTTATTAGCATGCCCTGAGGCCACCAAGTAGGAGTTATTGTCATCCACCTGCTAGATAAAATGACCTTCATTTTGGATGGAGGGGATATGAACCTATCTTAATAATAGGTTAAGGGTCTGAATAGCCTAAGATTATTCTAGTGATATTCCATCACTGGGGAAGATTTTCCATCACTTTATACCTTCATTTATTTCCTAGTAATCTTTGATATTGGATCCCCATCTTTTCTTGAGATGTCTATACCACCCTACCTAACTCCCATGGGTATAGAGGGGGGTTGGAGATAGCTAGGCATATTCTAAAAAGTCAATTTTCTCACATTTGAAAATTTTCCATAAGATACCTTTCTTTAAGAGATCATTGTAGTTATTTATGGCTTTCCATAAGGTGAATCCATCTATTAGGCCTTATTCCCATAGGAAATAATCTACTTCCACTCCTTCTAAGTGTTTAGCTTTGATAGTTCTTGCCCACTCCCCATTTTACTTCATCAAATGCCAGCCCATTTTTCCAATAGGGTTCTATTCATGGATTTAATGATTCTCAAGACAAGACCTCCATTATCTTTTGGAAGGAAAACTCTTTCCAAAGTAATAATTTTGTATCTGAATATTTCTTTAGTGCCCCTCCATAGGATTTTTTTTTTTGAATTTATTAAATTTTAGTGGCTAATTTGGAAGGTATTCTAAAAATAGACATTTGGTAGATACGAATGATATGGATTGAGGCCTTAAGGAGTTGGTATTTCCCTACCTAAGTAAGAAGGTGGCCCTTCCAACCCACTAGTTTTTATTGGATGTGATCAATTAGGGGGTTACAAAGTTTAAAATGCATTTTTAATTAAAATAATGGGATGCCTATGTGGCTTGATGGTAGGTTTTCCACTTGATAGAGAAAAATTTTGCTGATTCATTTATATTGAAGGGGTGGATTATTGATAAAGAATAGGGAGATCTTTTTAAAGTTAATACACTAATTGGAAACCTTTTCATAGTTATTTAATATGAATTTAAATTGCTTTGCTTCCTCAATATAAGCATCTCCTAAGATTATAGTATCATCAAAAAACTATTAGTGGGTGATAAGATCTATATTAAGGACATCTAAGATACCTTTAATTAGTCCCTAAGTGTAGGCACTCTTCAAGCTTCTTCCCAAAGTTTCCACTAAAATGATGAAGAGGTAGGGAGAGAGGGTCAACATGTCTTATTCCTCTTGAAGTAGAAAAAAACATTAGGAGAGCCATTTAGAATAACTAAAAATTTGTGAGTGGTGATACAATTCCAAATAATTTTCTTGGTGTCTTGATTCATTCCCAACTTTTCCAAAATCTACATAAGAAAATGCTAGGAGACCTGAGCATAAGATTTTAACATGTCCAACTTGAGTAGGATGCCCTAACTCAAGGATATAAAAATAGAATTAATATCTTCATGAGTTATAAAAATACATTTGTGATTTTTTTTCCTACCCCAAAATCCCCCTATTTCTCCCCAATGACTTTATCAAGTAGAGATTGAATGTGTTTCACCAAGATAGAGGAGAAGATTTTGTAAGTGGTGTTACAAAAGCTAATGGGTTGAAAGTCCTATATATTAGTGACACCTTTATTTTTTGGAATTATAACAAGGAAAGTGGTGTTGATTTCCTTGAGAATAGATTTATAATGGATAAATTCTCTAGCAGCATCTTCAACCTCCAAGTGGACAATATGCCAGAATTTTTGGAAGAAAAAGGTGGTAACCCATCAAGTCCTAGTGCCTTGAATCCTTTCATAGAGAAAAATTCACTTTTTATTTCCTCATTCAAGGAAATGTTAGTAAGGGAAGCATTGTAAGTAGTAGTGAAGACTTTATCAAAATTATTGAGAGTAGAAGAGACAAAATGGTCATCTGGTACTTCTTCATCTGAGAGTAGGTTCTTATAAAAATTTATAGTATGGAAATAGATATCATCCTCATTTATATTGATGGTTCCATCCTCCATTTTTAGTTGGGGTATTCTATTGATATTATTGTGCCTTAAAGTAGAATGATGAAAGAATTTTATATTCCTACTACCCTCCATCCATAAGCATCTAGAATTTTGTTTCCAAAAGGCCTCCTCTTTTACTTCTAGGTTATGGAATTAACATAGGAGCTATTTTTCCTTTAAAGTTGTAATATATTTATAATTACCATAGGTACAAAGATCTTCAATTATTAAAAGTTTCACTTTGAGAGCCTATTTCTGTAAGAAGATGTCCTTGAATACTTCCTTATTCTAGATTTTCATCTTGCTTTTGAGAAAGTTGAGTATTTTCATGAGGATAAACATGGTAGAACCTTAAATGGGTTCTTTCCACCAATATTTCAAGGATTCTGTGAGGTTAGGGTAATGAAACCACATGTTTTCAAATCTAAAGGGGCTATATTTGGGTTTAGATATATTATCTACTTCAAACACAAGGGATTATGATTAGATCCTATATTAGGCGAGGAAGAGAGCCTACTAAAAAATTGGATATCCCAATTTAATGAGATCATAAACTTATCCAAATGAACTTGGATTAAATTTTCCCCCAATATTTTGTTAGACCATGTAAATGAAATAACATTAAGGTCTATATATACTACTCATGTATTAGTAATGAATTCATTGAATTCTATCATGCTATCCATGAGGTCAATAAGTCCATCTTTTTATCTTAAGGATTGAGGGTGTGTTGAAGTCACCAGTAACAATCTAGTTCCAATTAATATAAGTCCTTTAAAATTCTAATAAGGTTTTCCACGTAAGATTCTTGATAGGTTTGGAATTTGGAGCATAGATGTTGGTTAAAATCCATTTATCATTACAATCAAGGTTTATAAACAAAATCAAAATCTGGTTGTTGGACTTCCATATAAGGTCTCCTCTAATGACATCGAGGTTCTAAAAGATTGCCAAACCACCCTAAGTGCCTGTAGACTCAGAGGAGAGATCTTGGGTGTTATTCTAGATTCTTTCCATGTCAGATTTAAGGATAGATTCAAACATTTTTTTTCATAAATGAGGAGAATAGAAAGATTGATCCTTTTGATATTATTACTAAGAGTCTTTTATTTCTTGCAGTTATTTAGGCCCCTTATATTCCATGAAAGGACTTTCATTTCTTATCATGATAGACCTTAATAGTTTACTAAGAACCTTTAGTAGTCTCTTTTATAGTTTTTAAGTCTTTTGTAACCATAATTGGGGATCTACCCATAGGTTTAGGATCAATACCAATATTGGCCTTTTTCCTACCTATTTTATTTTTAGAGCAAGTGACAAACCCATCATCCAAGGGGAAGTCTTGGGAGGGAGAGAGAGATTAAAAGCATTACCCCCATATTTTCAAGGCCCTAGATATTTTGAAAAGGGGAGAGGGGGTACCTCAATAGGAGGAGGGAGGGAGTTGTCTAGGCCAACAAAGAGATGAATTTTCTATGTAAGGGCTTGCATAGACTCTAAAAGTGGGGAGGGGAGGTAGGATCCAAAGGAAATGGGGGAGATGGAGGGGGAAGGGGTAGGTTATACATAAGGGAAAGGGGGGAGGTAGATCTCAAAGAGGTATCCAGGGGGGATGATGGGATATACTAGATTTCAATGGAGTGGAAGAGGGATTCAAGCTTAGAGAAGGGGCTAAAAGAATCAAGAGAAGGGTGGCACACTTAGGAGGGGAGGCTAGAGCCTAGTAAGTAGATAATGGGGAAGAGATAATAAGGGGTAATGGGGAGAAGGGGGGAAAATGGTTGGAATGAGGATAGGGAGAGATGGGGAGGGGAAATGGAGGGGTTGAGGGGGGCTAGGAAGGGGCTTCACTGGGGGGAAATCACACAAAGGATCTGAACTAGTAAGCAAAAGAAGAGGAATAAAAGGATTAGAACAAGGGGTAACTTTGAGACTACTAAAAAGATAAGTGTTTGGTGAGATTGAGGGGAGCCAATCTTGAGATTTCATTCTTTTTATGAATCCATATTTGATTACTCTTTCTTGGTCCTTTTTTAAGAGAATACAATAGAGTCTTGGCCTTCTTTTTAACATTCATAGAGCATATGACTTAGAACATTGCACCATGAGAAAATGATTGAATTATTTTCATACATGATGTTTTGATCCCAAATGTCATCTTTATAATTTATCTTGATCTCATGAGTAAGGGATTATTGGTAGGTAGGAATACATAGACATGGGTGGTAACCATCCTCTGGTGGGAGAGAGTAATTGGGCTAATTTTGATAGGTTTTACTAGTGCCCTATCAATCTCATTAATGACCAATAGATGTCAGTATTCCAATGGGATTTTAGGAAGGAGCACCCACATTGGAACATTATCCATGGCTATGTTACTGAGGCTTGAGCCAATCTTCCATCTTCTAATAGAGACACTTACCTTTCCCATAAGCCATGAACCTTCTGAGAGAGCTTTAATACAATCTTACTATAGATAAAAATTAACCAAGAAGAAACCCTTGGCTAGAGATATTAGTGTAGGTTTTTATTTTTCCCTATTATTTAATTAGGGAAATTATATTTTTGTGCATACATGGAGTTTTCCTACATTTGTGGGATAGGCTAGCTTATGTGGAGATGTGTGTCATAGATGTGTCATAGGTGTCATAAGAATGTATAAGTAACTCCCTTGATGGGAGTTACTTCTCTATTCTTAGCACCTTGTCACCACCTTTCATGGAGGAGTTATAGTCTATTCTTGGGGTGCCTTGACCACCTTTTGTGGAGGAGTTACTTATGTGCTCTCCTATATGTATTCTTCACTTTGGCCATCTCATGTTAATCAAATATTGAGTTTTCTCCTATTTTGTCTTGTGCAATTTATCTTCTTGTATAATTTCAAATTGCTTTAGCATCTATGTGGTGTGCACTTGCTTCATCTCATGTGATCACGTCTCCATTGCATTTGCATTATCTAGATTTTGGCAACAACTCTGATATGGTATAAGAGCCACTTCGATAATCATGTGTTTGGTTATGCTATTAGTTTATTCTAAAATTCTTACTTTACTTTCTTAGTATTTTTTTGTTTAACTCTGTTGCATTTGAGATTTTTGGTAGAGTTTTTTTGAAATAATCATGCAAATCCATACAAAAAATTATTAAAAAAAATTACTTCCGAGTTAAAATTTACCAAGACATCTTGTATAGATCTGTTGTGGCTTTAGCAAAGGTAGTGGAATTCTTTCATTTTGGTCATTCTGTAGGAAAAGATAGATCTTTTCTCATCTAGAACTTGAAACGTCTGCACCTCAAATGCTTCAACTCAGCCAAAAACTATCTGATCTACTCTAACATGTTGCCAAAATTCTCCTTATAGTCTTTGACTAGCACATTCCCTATCTATTGAGGCTAACTTTGACGTCAACCTTGAAAAGCACGTGCTGACTGTGCTTACCCTATAGAGAGTCGACGTAGGAAGATAATGATGCCAAGCAGACATTGGGGTTGCCAGTCATGACTTGGGATTCATTATGATGTTTGTTTAGGAGGGGGAAGGTGTGGGCACTACTGCCACATTGGCAGTGATCAGATGATTCACCTTCTAGCTTGGTGCCCTTGACATTAGACTCAACTAACCTTGCCGCCCTTTAGACCCTGTTTTGGTTTCCAATGCCCATTTGGTGGGCCCACCCTCTCTCGCTGATTCAACTGGTAATTCTACTTTTGTCCAATAATTATTTTGATATTCATAAATTAGTAATTTGATTTTTTGAATTAAAGACAAATTGGAAATTAGCATTAAAAAAAAGCAGTTTAAAGTTTTTTCAAAACTTGTATCTTCGACCTACGAAGACGAAGGGTGAGGCCCAGGTTGGCAGGAGGCCAATTCCCTCTCACAAAGACCTCCTTTGGATTCCTCACTTTGTGATAAATATAATGAGTGGTTAGAAGGCCACTTTCTCTCTCAAAATAGGCATTTTTAAAATGTTTTAGTGTTTTTTTGCAAAAACACTAGTTTACGAGAAAATTGAATCTTTAATTTCTTGCAAACAGTACCTCAGATTCGGGTGCCATTTTTTGAAAAAGTGTTTGTATTTAAATTATCCATATTGTAGGCTTGTTATTTGTTAAAAATGCACTATTTTATAAAGTGCCTAAAATTTGGGTCTCCCGGGACGCATTTTCAGCTGAGTCCGACGTCCTGTTTGCTTAAAGTCTTGCACTAATTGCTCTAAGATGCATTCTCAACTAAGCCAAACATATTTTGAGTGTGTAATTGAATATTTGGGGGGGGGGCTCAACATTTTTGGTGGGGGGTGTGATTTCTTTTCACAACTTGCAAATCTTTTTTTTCATTCTCATTTTT
The DNA here is from genome assembly GCA_037957365.1 of Torreya grandis. NCBI lineage: Eukaryota > Viridiplantae > Streptophyta > Pinopsida > Cupressales > Taxaceae > Torreya > Torreya grandis. The sequence continues at coordinate 3,550,147 of JARHVA010001172.1, forward strand.
GCATAATTTCACAACTTGCAATCAACACAACTTCACCTAAATTTAGCTTAAAATAGATTATTTTAAACTTAAAACCCCAAAACCATTAAACTATCATGAATGGAAGGTTAAAATTTCAATCATTCTTAGAAGCAAAGGGTTGTATATGATCACCATGGGTACTAAAGTAGAACCTAGCACTGATGCTGAAAAGGTCAAGTGGTACAACTGTAGTGATGAAGCCTATGAATTACTGAGCTTGTCCATGTCTCCAAAACTTATCTTCAATTTAGAAACCTCCAAGACTCCCAAAGACATATGGGACACCTTAGAACTCTTATTTGAGAGGCTTGATGAGATGAGAGGTCATGAGCTCAAAAATGAACTCATAAGTCTAAATCCTAGCAACTTTGACACCCTACAGGACTTCTTCACTAAGTTTAAGGCCCTTATATTGCAATTGAAAGAATGTGGGATAGAGAAGAAGGATGATCAACTCATTCTTTCTATTCTCACAAAGTTAGGTCCAAGCTATTCAATCTTTGTCTCCACTTTCTATGCCACAAAAATGCCCTTGGCACTACATGGAAAATGCCTTCCTTGGATTCATTCATTGCCAAATTTACTAAGGAGCAAGATAGGCTGATTAAAATGGGCATAATGAAGTCTACTAAACCTCAAGATTTGATATCTAGAAATGGTAAGGATAAGACTTCAACAAAGGAGAAGAAGAAAAATAACAAGGACCAAGAGAAGAAGAAAGAAAACAACAATCCTGCCAAAACCAACACTGAGTCTTCGTTGTCCAATGCTAAACCTAAGAATGAGAAGGTTAAGTGTGCCTATTGTAAAAATACAGGGCATGATTGACACAAATACATGAAGAAACAAATAGATCACCTAACTCATCTTCTAGAGAAACACAACATAGGTGTTCTTGAGTCCATCACAAAAAATTCATCTACCCAAGATTCTACCAAGGCAAAAGGCAAGGGTAAGGAGAAAGAAAAGGGCAAGGCCCTTGTAGCTACTACAGCTTCTAAAACATCATGGGTAATTGATTCAGGTGCTTCTCACCACATGGGCTCTTCACTAGTTGAGTTTTTATCTTTAGAGCCTTGTAACATGACTTTAATTAGTTTGGGTGATGACACTTGAGTTTTTGTTGCAGGGAGAGGGTCAGTTGAAATGGAAAGAGGAACATTCAATAATGTTCTAAGTGTTCCTTCTCTTTCAACCAATCTCCTATCAGTGTACCAAATCACTCACATTGGTCAGGGCATGAGAGTTGAGTTTTCACCAGATTCAATGGCTATCAAGGAATTGCATAGTGATACTACAGTGGTAGTGGGTAGGGCAGATCACCAATCCAGGTTATACACCTTACATTTTGCACCTGATTCTTCTCCAATATCATTGCTGACTCATTCAAATGGAGTTAGTAAACTATGGCATGAGCGGTTTGGCCACCTTAACTACCGCTACCTTAAGAAACTTTACAAACATGACATGGTCATTGGCTTGCCTCATGTCCAATTCTCAAAAGGACTTTGCGAGGGGTGTTCCCTTGGGAAGCATCCTGAAGCAAAAATTGACAAAGGTAAAGCTTGGAGGGCTTCACAACATTTGGAGTTAGTCCATAGTGATGTATCGGGACCCTTTCCCAAACCATCTTTCACAAGGGCCAAGTACATCCTCAATTTCATTGATGATTTCTCTAGGTACACTTGGATATATTTTCTCAAACAAAAGTCTAAAGTGTTTTAAAATTTTCTAGACTTCAAGGCTCTTGTTGAGAAATAGAGTGAGAAATCTGTCAAGGTTCTTCAAACTAATAATGGAGGGGAGTATGTCAACAATAGGTTTGAGCAGTTTTTCACCACTGAGGAGATTGATTTGTAGCACATAATCACTTACAGTCCTTCATCGAATGGGGTTGCAGAATGCAAAAATAGGTTCTTGAAAGAGATGGATAGCTGTATGATTCACTCTAAATCCTTAGTACCATAGTACTGGGCTGAAGCCATCAATTGTGCTTGCTACATTCAAAACAGGGTTCCTCACAAATCTTTGAAAGGGATAACACCCTTTAAAGCTTGGCATAAAAGGAAACTTGATGTTGAGCACCTTAGGGTTTTCAGATCCCCAGCCATGGCTTGCATACCAAATAAGAAATGCAAAGCTATGGAATGTCAGTCCAAGCCTTACATCTTTATAGGATATCCAAATGGTATTAAGGGGTATTGCCTTCTAGATCTAGTCACTCATGAGTTGTTCATCAATAGAAGTGTCCATTTTTAAGAGAGTCTTAGAGACTCAACACTTTATAGTTCTTCTCCCTCATTAGATATACTTCTTCATGATGATTCCTCATCAGATTCAGATCAGCCACAATAGGTTCCTCAGCTAGAGACATCTTCTTCTTCTTCAAGTTTAGATAGCGAGGACAGTGATGCTGAGTCATCCACCTCTAGTTAGTAATAAGATGAGGATTTAGCACTTAACACGCCCAATTTTGGGCCACTTTGGGCTAGATAGACACTTGAGAGTGCTGGCACTTGGTATGAGATCCCGCAGATGACAGACATACTAGGGGGAATTTTAGAGAGATCCACATGCCTTCTTTGCTTTAGTTTTAGATCCACAGACTTTTTGAGAGGCATCTATTAGTGTAGGTTTTTATTTTTCCGTATTTATTAATTAGGTAAATTATATTTCTGCATACATGGAGTTTTCTTATATTTGTGGGATAGGCTAGCTTATGTGGAGATGTGTGTCATAGATGTGTCATGGGTGTCATAATAATGTCATAAGTAACTCCCTTGATGGGAGTTAATTCTCTATTCTTAACACCTTATCACCACCTTTCATGGAGGAGTTACAGTCTAATCTTGGGGTGCCTTGACCACCTTTTGTGGAGGAGTTAGTTACATGATCTCCTATATGTATTCTTAATTTTGGCCATCTCATGTTAATCAGATATTGAGTTTTTTCCTATTTTGTCTTGTGTAATTTATCTTCTTGTATAATTTCAAATTGCTTTAGCATCTATGTGGTATGCACTTGCTTCATCTCATGTGATCATGTCTCCATTGCATTTGCATTATTCAAATTCTGGTGATAACTCTATATGGTATCAGAGCCACCCTGGTAATCGTGTGTCTGGTTATGCTAGTAGTTTATTCTAAAATTTTTACTTTGCTTTCTTAGTAGTTTTTTGTTTAACTCCGTTGCATTTGAGAGTTTTGGTAGAGTTTCTTGAAAAATCATGCAAATCCATACATAAACTTGTTAAAAAAATTACTTCTGAGTTAAAATTTTCCAAGACATCTTGTATTAGATCTGTTGTGGCTTCAACAAAGGTGGTGGAATTCTTTTTTCATCATTCTACAGGAAATTTTTTTTTTGCACATCTGGTTTCTATTCTTGGACGCCACTTTCAGCTTGGGGCAGCTCTCTAGGAAGCACATCTACATGTGGAGGTCCATGTGGGGCATCTAGTAAGATGATATATGCTTGGAGTAGGACTCCAACAGGGCAGAATGAAGCTGTATGGCGTCCAACATGCAAGAGGTGGTGGTAAGGTAGTGGAAAATTGCCAAGACTATATTTTTTTTAAATAGCACTTTTTTTTGCTTGTTTGGCATCCCATGTGGACCCTTAGTCACTTGGCATCCTTTTCCTACACCTAGCATTTTTTTTCCAGCATTTAATCTATCTCTTCTATGTTAAAGTCTGCGCTTGAAGTGTTAGAGTGTGTTGGAAGTGCTAAAGTCTGCATTGCGTTGGAAGTGTTGGAAGGGTGCATGTTCATTGGTAGAAGCCCTGATCTCATCTTCTTGGTAGTGCCTATCAAGGCCTAAGACATCAAAACAATAGATATCCACCTTTATTTCCTCTTATAAAAATAAAATTAAAAAAAACTAGCCAAAAATTCTTTTTTTTGCCTTACTAGTTGTATTTTTTTACTAAAAGAGGAAGGTAAACTTGCTTTCACGCATATCGAGACAATTGTTTAAACTTGATTTCACAAATAACTTTTTTTTGGATTATTCACTCCATGCCAAGTCTAATGAGTGGTTGGAAGTCCACTTTCTCTCTCAAAATAGACATTTTTAAAATGTTTTAGTGCTATTTTTTTCCAAAAACACTAGTTTACGGGAAATTAAATCTTTAATATCTTGCAAACAATAGCTCAGATTTGGGTGCCATTTTTTTCAAAAATGTTTTTAATTCAATTATTCATATCATAGGCTTTTTATTTGTCAAAAATATACTAGTTTATAAAGATCCTAAAATTTGGGTCTCTCGGGACGCATTTTCGGCTGAGTCTGACGTCTTGTTTGCTTAAAGTCTTGTACTGATTTATCTAATACACATTCTCGGCTGAACCCAACATCTTTTGAGCATGAAATTGCATATTTTTGGTGGGCTAAATATTTTGGGGGTCTGATTGCTTTTCATAACTTGTAAATCTTTGCTTTCATTCTCCTTTCTACATAATTTCACAACTTGCAATCAACACAACTTCACCTAAATTCAGATTAAAATGGATTATTTTTAACTTAAACCCCTAAAACCCTTCAACTATCATGAATGGAAGGTTAAAATGTTAGTCATTCTTAGAAGCAAAGGGTTGTATAGGATCACCATGGGTACTGAAGTAGAACCCAACACTGATGCTAAAAAGGTCAAGTGGTACAACCGTAGTGATGAAGCCTATGGATTACTGAGCTTGTCTATGTCTCCAAAACATATATTCCATTTAGAAACCTCTAAGACTCCCAAAGACATATGGGACACCTTATAACTCTTATTTGGGAAGCTTGATTAGATGAGAGGTCATGAGCTCGAAAATGAACTCATAAGTCTAAGTCCTAGCAACTTTGACACCCTACAGGACTTCTTCACTAAGTTTAAGGGCCTTATATTGCAATTGAAAGAATTTGGGATAGAGAATAAATATGATCAACTCATTCTTTCTATTCTCAAAAAGTTAGGTCCAAGCTATTCAGTCTTTGTCTCCACTTTCCATGCCACAAAAAGTGCCCTTGGCACTACATGGAAATGCCTTCTTTGGATTCATTCATTGCTGACTTGACTAGGGAGTAAGATAAGCTAATTCAAATGGGCACAATGAAGTCTACTCAACTCCAAGCTTTGATAGCTGGAAATGGTAAGGATAAGACTTCAACAAAGGAGAAGAAGAAAAAGAACAAGGCCTAGGAGAAGAAGAAAGAAAACAACAATCCTGCCAAAAACAACATTGAGTGTTCCTCTTCCAATGCTAAACCTAAGAAGGAGAAGGTTAAGTGTGCCTATTGTAAAAAATAAGGGCATGATGAACACAAATACATGAATAAACAAATAGATCACCTAACTCATCTTCTAGAGAAGCACAACATAGGTGTTCCTGAGTCCATCAAGCAGAATTCATCTACCCAAGATTCTACCAAGGAAAAAGGCAAGGGTAAGGAGAAAGAAAAGGGCAAGGCCCTTGTAGCACTATAGCTTCTACAACATCATGGGTCATTGATTCGGGTGCTTCTCACCACATGGGCTCTTCACTAGTTGAGTATTTATCTTTAGAGCCTTGTAGCATGACTTCAATTAGTTTGGGTGATGACACTTGAGTTTTTGTTGCAGGGAGAGGGTCAGTTGAAATGGAAGGAGGAACATTCAATAATGTTCTATGTGTTCCATCTCTTTCAACCAATCTCCTATCAGTGTACTAAATCACTCACATTAGTCAAAGCATGAGAGTTGAGTTTTCACTAGATTCAGTGGCTATCAGGGAATTGCATAGTGATACTACAGTGGCAGTGGGTAGGGTAGATCACCAAGCCAAGTTATACACCTTCTCATATTTTGCACCTAATTCTTCTCTAACATCATTGCTGACTCATTCAGATGGAGTTAAAAAACTATGGCATGAGCATTTTGTCCACCTTAACTACTGCTACCTTGAGCAACTTTGCAAACATGACATGGTCATTGGCTTGCCTCGTGTCCAATTCTCAAAAGGACTTTGTGAGGGGTGCTCCCTTGGGAAGCATCCCAAAGCAAAATTTGACAAAGGTAAAGCTTGGAAGGCTTCACAACCTTTGGAGTTAGTCCACAATGATGTATCGGGACCCTTTCCCAAACCATCTTTCATAAGGGCTAAGTACACCCTCACTTTCATTGATGATTTCTCTAGGTACACTTGGATACATTTTCTCAAACAAAAGTCTAAAGTGTTTGTAAATTTTCTAGACTTCAAGGCTCTTGTTGAGAAATAGAGTGAGAAATCTATTAAGGTTCTTCAAACTAATAATGGAGGGGAGTATGTCAGCAATAGGTTTGAGTAGTTTTTCACCATAGAATGTATTGATTTGTAGCACACAATCACTTATAGTCCTTCACTGAATGGGGTTGTAGAATGCAAAAATAGGTTCTTGAAAGAGATGGGTAGCTGTATGATTCACTCCAAATCCTTAGAACCATAGTACTGGGCTGAAGCCATCAATTATGCTTGCTACATTCAAAATAGGGTTCCTCATAAAGGTTTGAAAGGGATAACACCCTTTGAAGCTTGGCATAAAAGGAAACCTAATGTTGAACACCTTAGGGTTTTTAGATCCCCAGCCATGGCCTGCAATTCGATGAATAAATGCAAAGCTATGGAATGTCAATCCAAGCCTTGCATCTTTTTAGGATATTTGGATAGTATTAAGGGTTATCATCTTCTAGATCCAGTCACTCATGAGTTGTTCATTGAGAGAAGTTTCCACTTTGAGGAGAGTCCTAGAGACTCAACACTTGGCACTTCTTCTCCCTCATTAGATCTACTTCTTCATGATGATTCCTCATTAGATTTAGATCAGCCATAGTAGGTTCTCAAGCTAGAGACATCTTCTTCTTCTTCTTCAATTTTAGATAGTGAGGACATTGATGTAGAGTCATCCACCTCTAGTTAGTCAAAAAATGAGGAGTTAGCACCTGACTCACCCATTTTTGAGCCACTTTGGTCTTGATAGACACTTGAGAGTGTTGGCACTTGGGCAGGAGATCCCACAAATGACAGACGTACTAGGGGGGTTTTTAGAGAGATCCACATGCCTTTTTTGCTTCAGTTTTAGATCCACAGACTTTTCAAGAGGCATCAGGTGTACCTGAGTGGGATAATTCTATGGAGGAAGAATATTATTCCTTAATCAAAAATCACACTTGGGATTTGAATTCACTTCCTAAGGGAAGAAAGATGTTTCGATGTAGGTGGATATATCAGACAAAGTTTGCAGCAAATGGGTTGGTTGATAAGTACAAGGTGCGATTGGTCACCAAGGGTTTCTCATAGGTGGTAGGCATTGACTACTCAAAGACCTTTACACCCATTATAAAGATGACTTTTATCTAACTCACCTTGGCTATTTTTTATAGCAAATGGTTGGGATGTGCACCAGATGGATGTGAAGAGTGCCTTTCTTCACGGAGACCTAAAGGAGGAGATCTACATGGAGAAGCCACTAGGATTTGTTCATGATTCTTCCTTAGTATGTAGACTTAGGAAATATATCAATGGCCTCAAATAGGCCCCTCAGGCTTGGTATGCCAAGATGGATTCCTTCCTTCTCATAGTGGGTTTCACTAGGTGCCATTCTAACCCCAATGTCTACTTCTTGTGACAGGATGATTCACTCCTAATTTTGGTTATATATGTTGATGACCTTTTGATCACCAAGAGTTCTTCATCAGCTATTACAGTAGTGAAGGCATCTCTCTAGGATAAATTTGACATGACAGACTTGGGTTTGTTGCACTACTTCCTTGGCATCAAGATCTCACAGTCAAATTTAGGGATTTCTCTTACACAACCTAAGTATGCTCTTGAATTATTGGCTCGCTTTCACATGGCTGATTGCAAGCCATCTCTGACTCCCTTTCTATCAAGAGTCAAGCTTGAGGCTGACTGTTCTTCACCATTGGTTGATGCCACTTGGTATCGACAACTTGTTGGTAGTCTCATCTACTTGACTCACACCAGGCCCAACATATCATATATAGTGGGACTTGTCTATAGATTTATGTAGGAACCTCATGAGCTACATTGGAAAGCAGCTAAGAGGATCTTGCATTACATATAGGGTTCACATAGATATGAGATTCAGTACAGATTTGGCATAGAGGTTGACTTAGTTAGATATTCAAATTCAGACTGGGCTGGTGATTCACAGACTTGTAAGTCCACTTCTAGCTATAGTTTCTCTCTAGGTTCTAGTCCTATCAGTTGGTCTAGCAAGAAGTAGAATTCTATTACTATATCATCCATAGAGGTAGAGTACAAGGGAGATATTAATGCAACTACTAACGCTATTTGGCTTCAGGGGATACTTTCTAAGTTTGGCATTCCTATCAAGCAGCCCACCATCATGTATTGTGATAGCTAGAGTACCATTCAGATTTGCAAGAATCTAGTTTATCACCAGCAGACCAAGCACATATAGATTCACATGCATTTCATTCAGGAGCTTATTCATAGTTAGGTCATTGACTTGATATTTTACTAGTCTTTAGAGCAGGTTACAGACATCTTCACTAAACCTTTCACTGAGAGCAAGTTCATTCATCTACGATCTCTTCTTGGGGTGCGGTCCACATCTATAGCAGCATCATCTTTAGGGGGGCACTAGCCTCTTCCTTTATTTTATGTCTCTCTTTTGGGGGGGAGTTTTTTCCTACGGGGTTTTTCCTTTTCTCTATCTTATTGGAGATTGCATTTGTACATGGGTACCTCATCAGGCCTAGTTTCCAAGACCCATTTTATATTTTCACACTGCCCACCTAAGCTACGCTTATGGGGGGTATTATTGTAGATTTTTATTTTTCCCTATTATTTAATTAGGGAAATTATATTTTTGTGCATACATGGAGTTTTCCTACATTTATGGGATAGGCTAGCTTATGTGGAGATGGGTGTCATAGATGTGTCATAGGTGTCATAAGAATGTCATAAGTAACTCCCTTGATGGGAGTTACTTATCTATTCTTAACACCTTGTCACCACCTTTCATGGAGGAGTTACAGTATATTCTTAGGGTGCTTTGACCACTTTTTGTGGAGGAGTTATTTATGTGCTCTCCTATATGTATTCTTCACTTTGGCCATCTCATGTTAATCAGATATTGAGTGTTCTCCTATTTTGTCTTGTGTAATTTATCTTCTTGTATAATTTCAAATTGTTTTTGCATCTATGTGGTGTGCACTTGCTTCATCTCATGCTCCATTGCATTCTCATTATTCAGATTCTAGAAACAACTCCAATAGCATCAGGGGTACCTGAGTGGGATAGTGCTATGGAGGAAGAATATTCTTCCTTAATCAAAAATCACACTTGGGATTTGACTTCACTTCCTAAGGGAAGAAAGATGGTTCAATGTAGGTGGATATATTGGACCAAGTTTGTAATAGATGGGTCAGTTGATAAGTATAAGGCATGATTGGTCACCAAGTGTTTCTCACAGGTGGTAGGCATTGACTACTTAGAGACCTTTACACCTGTTGCAAAGATGACTTCTATCTGACTCACCTTGGCTATTACTAAAACACATGGTTGGGATGTGCACCAAATGGATGTGAAGAGTTCCTTTCTTCATAGAGACCTAAAGGAGGAGATCTACATGGAGCAGCCGCCAAGATTTGTTCAAGATTCTTCCTTAGTATGCAGACTTAGGAAATCTATCTATGGCCTCAAATAGGCCCCTTAGGCTTGGTATGCCAAGATGGATTTCTTCCTTCTCATAGTGGGTTTCACTAGGTGCCATTATAACCCCAATGTCTACTTCTTACAACAGGATGATTCGCTCCTAACTTTGGTTCTATATGTTGATGACCTTTTGATCACTGAGAGTTCTTCATCAGCTATTACAGTGGTGAAGGTATCTCTCTAGGATAGATTTGACATGACAGACTTGGGTTTGTTGCACTACTTCCTTGGCATCAAGATCTCACAGTCAAATTTAGGGATTTCTCTTGCACATCCTAAGTATGCTCTTGACTTATTGGTTCAATTTCACATGGCTGATTGCAAGCCATTTCTGACTCCCTTTCTATCAGGATTCAAGCTTGAGACTGACTGTTCTTCACCATTGGTTGATGCCACTTGGTATCGACAACTTTTTGGTAGTCTCATCTACTTACCTCACACCAGGCCCAACATATCATATACAGTGGGATTTGTCTCTAGATTTATGTAGGAACCTCATGAGCTGCATTGGAAAGTAGCTAAGAAGATCTTGCATTACATATAGGGTTCACACAGATATGGGATTTAGTACAAATTTGGAATAGAGGTTGACTTAGTTGGATATACAAATTCAGACTAGGTTGGCAATTCACAGACTCACAAGTCCACTTCTAATTACAGTTTCTCTCTAGGTTCTGGTCCTATCAGTTAGTCTAGCAAGAAGAAGAATGCTATTACTATATCATCCACAAAAGTAGAGTACAAGGGAGCTATTAATGCAGCTACTAAGGTTATTTGGCTTCAGGAGATACTTTCTAAGTTTGGCATTTGTATCAAGCAGCCCACCATCATTTATTGTGACAACTAGAGTACCATTCAGATTTGCAAGAATCTAGTTTAGCACCAGCATACCAAACACATAGAGATTCACATGCATTTCTTTTGGGAGCTTATTCATAGTCAAGTCATTGACTTGATATTTTTCTAGTCTTCAGAGCAGGTTATAGACATCTTCACCAAACCTTTCACTGAGAGAAAGTTCATTCATATATGAGCTCTTCTTGGGGTGCGGTCGACATCTGTAGCAACATCATCTTTGAGGGGGGGCACTAACCTCTTCCTTTCTTTTATGTCTCTCTTTTGCGGGGGAGTTTTTTCCTACGGGTTTTCTCCTTTTCTCTATCTTATTGGAGATTGCATTTGTACATGGGTACCTCATCAGGCCTAGTTGCTAGGACCCATTTTATATTTCCACACTACCCACCTAAGCTACGTTTATGGGGGGTATTAGTGTAGATTTTTATTTTTCCCTATTATTTAATTAGGGAAATTATATTTTTATGTATACATGGAGTTTTCCTACATTTGTGGGATAGGCTAGCTTATGTGGAGATGTGTGTCATAGATGTGTCATAGGTGTCATAAGAATGTCATAAGTAACTCCCTTGATGGGAGTTACTTATCTATTCTTAACACCTTGTCACCACCTTTCATGGAGGAGTTACAGTCTATTCTTAGGGTGCCTTAACCACCTTTTGTGTAGGAGTTATTTATGTGCTCTCCTATATGTATTATTCACTTTGGCCATCTCATGTTAATCAAATATTGAGTTTTCTCCTATTTTGTCTTGTGTAATTTATCTTATTGTATAATTTCAAATTGCATTAGCATCTATGTGGTGTGCACTTACTTCATCTCATGTGATCATGTCTCCATTGCATTTGCATTAACTGGATTCTGGAAACAACTCCAATAAGAGAAACCACCTCTAGATGACCTTTTGGTTTCCATCTTTCTTTAGCCCATTTCTAGAAATCATCAATATTTAGACAGTAACCATTGACCCTAGATAGAATGGATTTAACAAGTTCCATGTCAGCCTATTCTACTATGGGGTCTATAATAGGGATGAAATTTTTATTTTTAAATTCTCTAGGAAGATCTAGAAACATGAGGGGTCCTTGCCCACCATACCTTTTCCTTTGACCATGTCATCCCATGAGGATTTAGGAACATGAGGATCCATTTTTTGGGGGTAGGAGCTTTATTGTCTAGCTAATTCAAGGTGAAACTTGACACTTTTAGAGTATTTTCCATCAATCCAAGCGACTAGTAAGTCCCATGAGTGTGGTCATGTGGGGTCGTATTGAACTTAACTAGAGCATTTTTAGATCATTCTTGCATCTAAGCATTATAAACATGATCATTCTAGGATTTTTGCCTAAACGGGAATTTAAACTATTGGAGATCCTCTGTAATGTCCATAACACTTCATGTTTGAAGAAGAATTATAATAGAGAAATATATTATTTTAGTAGATTGGCTCAATATAGTTCTTAAAATTTTTCCCTGGGTATCGATTGTAAAAGTCCATGATATGATAATAGTCAACAAAAGAGTTTTGAATCTAAAACTAGTTTGGATTTTGCAATATTAGATGAACATTACATAACATAATACACCTTATATATGTATCATGTTGAAAATATGTATAAAAATAATACAAATGTATATAAATCTACCATAAATGTGAATCTAATTTTATATAACTATGTGTTTTGGCCAATTTTGAAACTATGTGTGGAGGGAATGCTTCCAAAGTATGCCACCATTATCTATGGAGAAATTTGAAAACTTAAATAAATACCAATGTGGATTATATGTTTCTAAAACATGCCCCCACTATAATTTAGACACTTTTAATGTTGAATAAGTGTGGAGAATATTCTTTCAAAGCATTCTCAGACTGAATTTAAAAATTATGAATATGTAGAATCTATGTCTATATGGCATGCCCCCACTAAATTTGAAAACTAATATAAGTATTAAATAATAAATAAGTGTGGAGAACATAATTCCAAATCATACCCACACTGAGTATAAAATTTGTGTCAAATATGAATAACATGCCTCTATGGAAGCTCCCACTGGTATGCCCATACTTGACATAAGGGAATAATACAAACTAGTAGTTACCTCACCTCAAAAGGATAATACAACTATATAATCTATTAATGTAAGTATGTAAGGAACATGCCTAGGTAAATGTATTATTAAAGCACATAGAATAATGTAATCACATGAAGGCCTAACATGTATGCTAAGAATCATGTCAACTTATAAATAATAATTTTAAAAACTCAATAATTAAATCAATCACACACATAATAGAACTAAAAAATAAGACAACATACAATGGTCTTAGGAGACTGTAAATAAGTGGCATGTTCAAATGTAGCATAATCTAAGGAACATGACTTATTGAAATATACATAAAAGTAAGAATGACATATTAAAATTTCCATATAATTATCAATGACATATTTAGTTGTCTTAGAAATCACACATAGGCATAGGGGCCACAAATAAAATATCATATTCAAATTCTCTAATAATTACAACAATAACAAGACAAGGCACTTAAGGAAGTACATAGAGGAAAGCATAAACAACCATGATAAACATATCATAATATCTCATGGATAAAATTAATTAGAAAAAAATGTTAAATACATGGTATATCAAGTGATAAATCCATGTGTAATTAAAATTATGAGCTTAAAACATGATAATGTAAAGTGACCATAGAATGATATAAATTGAAAGTATCATGTCATAGAGGTGGATTCCCCCAATTACCATATGAAATGCATAGCATCCAAGATATTAATAGATCATGTATGTGTGTATGCCTATATCACACTCAAATAGACGTGTGACACACTTGTGTATGTCAAATTAACTGATATGCCATCTATTAACATGTAACTGACACATATATTCCAAGAATCCAAGATTATATGTATGTACCAAATTTTATTTTTTATTTTTAATGTTTATGACTTATATATATTATTTTGATATTTATGGTGTGTATAGATATACTATACTATGATCTCATCCAATGGATGGTCATAGGTATCTCCCTACTTGGTGTCTAACAACCTTGAGTTGTATCTTTTACATTATTTTAATCATGATTGGTTAAGTTAAAATGGTACATTACATATTTTTCCTCACACTTTACATGTGTATGAGGAGGATTAATGTTATCATTTATAATATGTATTATTTTTCCTTCATGATAAAAATAAATACCTTTTTTATTTTGATCAATATGTATTCCATTTGGTATAACCAAAGAGTTTTTAGTGTAAATTCATATGGAGATGTGGTAAGCATAAAACAAACCTATGTTTAAATTTATTTATGACCAAAAATCATTTGGTACTATTATGTTTTACAAGGATTATTTCAAACCTCCTTTGTTTTGTAAGTTTTCAAGATAAAATTCAATTTTTTGTAAGCATCTTACATTACAAGTAGTTTTTGTTTATGTAGGATCAATATGGTTATAAAAAAATAAGAATCATCCATAAATAAGGTAATTTTTAGATATTTTTTGCATGGATACTTTTTATTTGGTTCATTTTTATATTCTTTCTTAGGACATGGACTTTGGATTGGTCTCATATTGAGTAACATTTGCAAACTAGTCATATAGGGATTAGGCATGCCACAATTTTTTTCATAATGCTCCTTAGGTAATTTATATCCTTCTTTTGTGTGAGGGATAAATATTTTTTATTTTTAGGGAGGTATTTTAAGTTCATTTGGGTGACTAAGGATGAATAAATCATATTTATGCACATCCACATATAAATGTGTAAATGATTGACATTGTTTATGCAATGCCTATTCGTTTAATGGTAATAGAAGCCCTCGACTAAAAAAGAATTATAATTACAAATCTGAGGGTCTATATGCTAGATCATATTATGTACTTTTTAATTAAATAATATACTCTTTAATATATTCATCATCATGTTGTTTGATAATGTTCACATTTTATAATGTAAGCCTTGGCACCTTATGGATATTACAAGTCATGAAGAAAACATCTTCCAATTCAGAAAAATTGGTTAAGGATCCTTTTGGTAGGCTATAGAACCAATTTTTAGCTTCATCAAAAATGTTCATATGTAATACTTTTAGCAATAGTTTGTCATATTGTGCCCATTGACCAAAATAATTTACATAGTTAATCATGTAATAAATGGGTCCTTGTGTCTCAAAAAAGAGAGGCAAATATGGTAATTCAAAATATTTTGGATAAGGATATTCAAGAGTACATTGTGTAAGAGGTTTTTTATTAAATGAAGTCATGTTTGAATTATTATTATGGAAATTAATTTGTATTTGAAGTATATAAATATGATTTTGAATATCCCTAACGGTCATTATAGACATAAGATATTACATTATAAGAATGTTATTTTTCATAGGTGTTATCAATGGTTCTAACCCATCATATTTTTTGAATTGAGGCATATGATTATCATCATCTTTATGTATAATAAGTGCAAGTTCATGATCACTAAATTTAGGATATTTGGGTAGTGGTATGGGGTATTTAAACTTTGGTACTTTTGGTATATCATTTAAATGGCTTGGATGATTGCTAGAATTTATTTCATTTATCTTTGGTAAGATTATAAAAATTTTATCTTGATAAATATTTTATAAAGGAAAATTTTTGGTATAGAATTTATTTTAAATGAAGGTAGGAAAAAACCATCACCCTTGAAAAGGGAAATATTATTTGGGAATTTAGGAATTATGGGGGTTTAAATCATTTTTATTGAAGCCATGCCCCCATTATAAGCTATTTGTAAATTAGTCATAATTTATTTATGCATTTGTCATAACATTTGATGATCAAATGAAGGAGCCACTTGGTCATGTACCCACTTTTGTGGTAAAATTTGTAGGAAGAGCATGTTTAAATGACTTGATTTGTTGGTAACTCATGGATATTTTTGAAAACCCCAAGCCTTGTTAATTTATATTATTACATTTAATGTTATACCCTTAACCTTTGGCATGTCTTGTGATATGTGTGGTTGACTTGTGGATTACATACCTCTTTTATATTCTTGTTACATTTCTCTATGTTCTTAATTAGGTTAACCTATGGAATAACCATGGCTAAGTAAATTATGTATAGGAGGTAGTGGTTAGTATTTGATCATCATGTTAAGTATTCTGATCTTAGTGCATTATTGTGGAGGTTACCCCCTCAAAGTAGATTTTCTATATTATCTAGTATTTTTCTCTGCTATCAATTATTGTTATTTGATCTCTTATATTTGATTATTTTGTGTGATATAAAATCATTCTATGTGAACATATAAGTAATCTCATTACAAGTGGTATCATATATTTAATTTGGCTAAGTTTCCTATGGTGTTATTTTTTCAGATATGGCAAGGCATGACTTCTATGAGGGGAAGGAGCAAAAAAACATAACCTACAATTTGTGAAATTTTTTCTATTAGCATAGTATTTTTTGAAACATTTTTTTGAAAAAAGAAATATTAAAAAAGGTCTAGAATTTTTTTTCACCTTGCATAATTGTAGTCATTGGATTCATCTTGATGAGACAATCGTAATGGTATATTTTGCTGGTACACTTTTTTGTGCCAAATTTTTTTACCCTAGTGCACAAAGGTAGTTGTTAGATTCATCTTGATGAGGTGATTACAATGATACCATCCCTTGGTATAATTGTTTAGGGAAAAAACACTCCTAGGGTTTGTATAGGGTTGATCCTTCTTCATGGGAATGAAAAGTGGGGTAAGAAACTCTTAAGATGCCTTCTATTGGTGACATGGAATCTATAACTTCAAATCCATTGATTTCTCAACTTTAGGCTAACATAAAGGGCTTGGTGTAGCATGATGACCTTGTTATAGTTTAAACTGATGTTTTAGGGATGCATAGAGAGATTAGTGGGGTTCAAAATCAATTGAATCAAATCACTACTTCATTATCTACTCTTCCATCTCAATTACATTCAAACAACCCTTCAATTCATCATTCAGGTCCTCCTCCTCTCAACACTAACAACTCCAATTTTTCTATGAAACTAATGTTTCACAAAGTGAACATGCATAAGTCTGATGGTAAGGGATACTCTCACTTAGATTACCCAACTTATTGTCATCTCTATATCTAGAACCTAAGTAGTTTATTTGGTATCATTAGTTATGTTATCAAAAGAAAAAGAATGGTGCTCCTATTACATGGCCTATATTCACTAATAAGTTATTATCTCATTATCATAATAATGTCTTTGAGAACTACTTCAGCTAGTTAGCCAACTATGGTAAATAAGAACTATGAAGGATTATATTCATTAGTTTTAAAATCTATCTTTACAAGTAAAAAAGACATCACTAAAAAAAAATTGACTAATCTATTTTTGGGTGGTCTCAAAGATAGAATCTAATTGGAAGTTCAAATGTTTAACCCAACATCTATATTATAAGCTATCCCATGGGCATGCATGGTAGAGGAAAAAGAGATGATCAAATAGAAAACCTTCACTAGTGGTTATGATCATACCTTTTTAACACCATCATATCCACAACCCAATAGATTGACATATCAACAAATTGAGGAGAAGAGAGCCAAAGGGTTGGGCTATGGTTGTGATATAAAATGGAGTAAAAACCATTGTTGTGCTGAAAAGAAGTTATTTTACATCTAAGGTACTAATGAGGATGACAATGATGAGGAAGCACTTGGTGAGGATGAAGAAGGTCTTGAGGAAGAATCTGAAGACTCTCAACCTAATATTTCCTATCTTTCCCATTTAGGTATTAATTCTCCCCATAAATATTAAGGTGGTGGGTTTCTTAAAAAAATATAAGGTCACTATTCTAATTGATTCTGGGAGCACACACAACTTCATCAATAATAAGTTGGCTACTTTCTTGAACTATTTCATTTATCTTAATCCAAAATTTTAGGTCATGATTTCAAATGGTGGTACTATTAGCTACTTAGGAAATGTCAATGTATTAATTTGGGCATGGGAGACTACTTGTTGGATTCTCTTATGTTTGTTATTCCCATGGGAGGGAGCTGACATTATTCTAGGAGTATAGTGGCTCACCACTTTAGACACTATTGAGATGAATTTTTAGGAATTATGCATGTATGTTCATTTTGAGGGAAGGACATTTGAGCTAAGGGGATTAAGGGATAAATATTCACAACTTATTACCTCCCATTAAATGACAAATAATATATAAAAGGGTGTTGAAGGATTTGTATCTCACTTGTTTTCCATAAAAGTTCATCCAACTCAGCCATCTACACCTCCTAATTTGCAATAAGTGATTGATGTGCATTCAGTTATTTTTAGTGACATGTCAAAAGGACTTCCACCTAGATACATGCATGATCATATTATCAAACTTATTCCTGGTAGTACACCACCTAAAATCATGCCATATAGGTATACCTATGCCCAAAAAAGTGAAATTGAAAAAATGGTATAGGAAATGTTGGATGTAAGAATCATTTGCCATAAGCAAAGTGAATATTCTTCACCAATTGTCATGGTGTAAAATAAATATGACACTTGGAAGATGTGCCCTAACTATAGGGAACTCAAAAAGTACACTCTCAAAATAAGTTTCTTATTCTTGTCATTAATGATTTGTTAGATGAATTAAATGGTTCTCTTTATTTTACCAAGTTAGATCTATGTTCTGGGTATCATCAAATCTAGATCAATGATGAAGATAGACCCAAAACTACTTTCAAGACTCATAAGGGCCATTATGAGTTTTTGGTTATGCCTTTTGGGATAAAAAATGCACCATCTACCTTTCAGAGTTTGATGAATACTATTTTAGGTGATTTTTGAGGAAATTTATTTTGGTAGTTTTTTATGATATCCTCATTTATAGTAAAAATTGGGAAGACCATTTACACCATGTGAAATAGGTACTCTCAATTTTGGAAAAACATCAATTATATGCCAAACCTTACAAATGTACTTTTGGAGCTTATGATATTGAGTATTTAGGTCATCTGGTTTCACATACATGAGCAAAAGTGGATCCTAAAAAAATCTATTCCTAAGACACTAAGGCAACTAAGTTGATTTATGGGGATAATTTGTTACTATCATAGGTTTGTCAAAAATTATGGTAGCATTGTAGCCCCACTCACATATTTATTGAAAAAATAATCCTTTCAGTGGAATGATACAACTACTAGGGCATTTGAATAATTGAAATTGGTGATGTGCACCACTTTAGTGTTAGCTACTCCTGATTTTTCCAAGACTTTTGTGGTTGAATGTGATGCATCTATGTATGGTATAGGTGTTGTACTCATGAAATAAGGTAGACCACTTTCATTTAAAAGTCGTCAATTGAAGGGTAAAAATTAGTACAAGCCCATTTATGAGAAGGAAATGATAGCTTTTTATATTCAATCAAATAATGGAGGCCTTATTTGATGGTTCATGACTTTCAGGTAAAGATTGATCATGATAATCTCAAATATTTTTTAGAATAAAGGTTATCATCTAAAGAACAAGATAAATGGGTAACTAAGATGTTAGGCTATGATTTTGAAATAGTTTACAATAAAGGCAAGGACAATGTAGTGGTAGATGGACTATCTAGGAAGGATACATTAGTTGAGGCCTTTCTATATGATATAACCACTCTACAGGCAAATTATCTAGAGGAAACATGATCATAATGGGACAAGGATAGTGCTGCCCATGATTTAATTCAAAATCTTCATCAATGTTTGGGTGGATTTGAAAAATTCACATGGAAGGGTGATGTATTATGGTATAAAGATAAAGTATACCTATGTATGAATTCTCTTCTTAAACAAATAACCTTTAGGAATTTCATATAACTCCAATTCGGGGTCATTCAAGATTTTTGAAAACCTATCATAGAATCAAGTAGGATTTTTTTGGGGAAGGACTCAAGGGGGATGTCCAAAAATATGTTGCTAAATGTATGATCTGTCAACAAAATAAAGGAAAAAACATCAAAACCTCTGGTCTTTTGTAGCCTTTATCTATACTAAGCCAACATTGGGAAGATGTGTCTATGGATTTCATTACAGAGTTACTGAGATATAATGGTCAAAATATTATCATGGTTGTGGTAGATCATCTCAATAAGTATGCTCATTTTTGTTCTTTATCACATCCATTTGTTACTAGTATATTAACTTCTACTTTTTTCAATATAGTTCATAAATTAGATGGTACCCCTAAGATCATTGTCAATGATTGCGATCTCATCTTCACTAGTAATTTTTGGACTGAGTTATTTGCATGTTTGGGCACCTACTTGGCTCATAGTTCATCCTATCATCCTCAATCTGATGGAAAAACTAAGGTAGTCAAAAAATGTCTAGAAGGATATCTCTATTGTTTTGTTTTTGATAAATAGGATAAATAGGTTTATTAGTTGTCACTTTCTGAATGGTGGTATAATACTTCTATTCATATTTATTCTAAAATATCTCCTTTTCTAGAACTATATGGATACCATCTACCATTCATCACTTTAACCTTCAAGGTCCATCTTAAGGTTCATTCAGTTGAATAAAATATTCACCATCAATAGGAGGTCCTTTCCAATTTGCATGAAACTTTATCCATAGACCATAATCACATGAAACAATAGGTAGATCAATATATAAGTGAGAAATACTTTGAAATTAGTGATTAGTTTTTTTTTTGCTTATAGCCATATAATCAAATGTATTTGAAGCAATAGAAAAAGGATAACAAGTTATCCCTTAAGTATTATGAGCCTTATAAGATCTTGTATAAAATTGGTAGTGTGGCCTACAAGTTAGAGTTTCCTTATTCCACTCGTATACATCTAGTATTTCATGTACCATGCCTGAATAAAGTCAATAGACACAAAGTGGTTACACAAACTAAGTTACTAGAATTGGATGAGGAACGAAGAGTTTTTCTTGATCATGAGGTGACCCTTAAAATGTGCATTAAGGAGTTGTAGTCTTGAGCAATTAAGGAGTACCTAATCAAATATAAGAATATACCATGTAAAGATGCTACTTGGGAGGATGAATCCTTTATGCAGAAACTTCTAGAGTTGACTCAACATTGAGGACAATGTTGTTTTAAAAGTGAGGGGAATGTTATGTCCTTAACTTTTGGCATGTCTTGGGATATATGTGGCAAACTTATGGCTTACATACCTATTTTATATTATTGTTACATTTATCTATGATCTTAGTTAGGTTAGCGTATGAAATAACCATGGATAAGTGGATTATATATAGGATGTAGTGGTTTTATTTGATCATCATGTTAATTATTCTAATCTTAGTGTATTGTTGTGGAGGTTTCCCCCTAGAAGTGGATTTTATATATTAGCCAATATTTTGTTATGCTATCAATTATTTTTGTGTGATCTCTCATATTTGCTTATTCTATGTGATATAGAATCATTCTATATGAACACGTAAGTAATTTCATTACATTTAAGAGATACGGGGTGGGCTATACATTGCTTATGTTTTCCCAATACTTATACTTTGTATCCATATTATATAAAATATTGAAGGACAAAATAATATAATAATGGTGTAGGAAAGATGTCTAAAGTATCTGTATATTTCTTAATATGGGTCAAATAATCTATTAAAATGGTGATAGTATAAACCTAATTAGATGGATCATATCTACCACCATTTAAAGTTTTGATACTTAAAGCTTTAGCACTTATAAAAATACAAGAATAATCAATTTTCACCCCTTCATTAATAAAAAGTTGGAGGTTTTCATAATCATAGTGATCAAACAAATCAATATCATCCATGAGAAGAGAGATAAAGAACATAAAGATTAGGAGAAATCATGTAAGAAAAATCACAAATGGTACACTTAGGTATGAATTATGTTTAAAGGTTGGGTTTGTCAAATGCTTAACCCTAAAAATGTGTTTTTTATAATTTGAGGTTACCTAGATACTCATTAAAGGGGTGTATAGAAATTAATAAACACAAGGGTGATTATCAAATATACAATAGGTAAATTGGGTGTTAAACTCAGATATAAATATACACTAAACTTATTATGTTGAGTTATGCTAAAAATGGTTATAAAAAATATCATAGATATAGAAATGAAAAAATAAGTAATGTATTTAGATTGTCATGATGTTAATACAATTTTTATCTAAAATAGGTAGGAAGTAGACTAGAAGATAGTTATATAACAATTATCAGATTTTAATATGGATGTTTTTAACATCATGGAAACTAACATCAACATGGGATAGTTATGTCAATGTTATTATCTAAATTAGACATAAGTCTCTTATATGAAATACCTACTATAAAAATATGGGACCACCTAGTTGATTTTTGGTTTAACTTTACCTTCACTTTGGTGCATTCATATCTAAGTCATGGACTACCATTCCTCATGAATTTGAAAAATCTTAGTTATTCATCTTCATAGTGACCTTAGGGGAAAATGGGTTAGTGGGCACATGGTGTTTATCTGACCGTAAAGACCCCTATTTTATTGAGTGTTTCCTACATATACAATACTCCAAAGAATGCCTCAGATAGATGTAGTTTTTCCCTACATGTTCGATTATCTATGAATCATGTAATATGAGATAAGCAAGTATAACAATGACCTAGTTTTTATGTTTAAAAATATGGATCTTTTGATTCTCCTTCAATAAATCAAACATAAAAATATGTTGTCTTTTTGAATAATATGGAAATAGGATAAAATAAGGAAGCTTTTTCTCAATTGAATGTTTGATAGAATGTATTTTGTAAGTTACCTAGTGAGTAGGTAAGAATATTATAGGTGGTCAATGAATGAGGTTGACCTTGTACTTATATCAATACCTTTTTAGAATTAATTCACATTAAATAACTTATTCTGAAAATTAAGATATGTTTAATTTGAAAATTAGATGACTTTAGGGTAGTTGACACTTACATCAAGCTGGGACACTAGCATCGATGTAGGAGCCTATCATTGATGTTAGTTTTTAGGGAGTAGGAAAGTATGTATAAACTCAGAACTTATTGAGGTGAAAGATAATTAGGTTTTAATAATTATATAAAACATATAATGCTTGGTTCATCAATATAAAACTATTTGGACTAAGATATATTCCAAGGGGCATAACATAAAATAGATGTGAGATTTAAAAAGTAAGAAAGGTCTAGAACTGAGAGGAACAACTAAGGTCTAAGTTTATCAAGTGTAAAAGATTGAGGTTTTTTATAATTCATAAATAGTGTCTACAATCCATTTATTTGTGACATCTATGAATTCCTTGATGAAAATTAGATAATTCTTTTATTTTTTTAAGATATACCCCATTCAACTCATTGGGATCAGTTATATTGAATGTCTGTGTATTATATTTATTATTAGGCATAGTTTAATTATATTAATTATCATGTATATCATCATTATAATTTTTTATTTTTACATAAATCTTAATATTTTCAATATCAAATTTAGAAAATGTAGTATTATCTAATTTAGAAGAGTTCAAAAAACCCTAAATATGTAGAAGTTAGTCAAAAGAAAAAATGGGTTCATTTTATGAAATAAAAATAGATTCAATTGAGAGGAATGATACATGAAATTTATTTCAGCCTCTTTTTAATAAATATGTCATTAGTACATGTTGGGTATATAATATCAAGGTTAAAAGTGCATTCCTAAATGGAGTGATTGAAAAATAAATATATGTGGGACAACCATAAGGTTTTGAGGTAAAGGATAAAGTCTTTTTGGTATATATTTGAATAAGGATCATAATGGGTTGAACAAAAATCCAAGAGCTTGATAGTCAGTAAGTAATATTTGGTTATTGGATCAATTATTTGAGATAAGTCAAAATGAACAAATTATTTCCATAAAATCATTGAATTCTAGTGTTTT
This sequence comes from Torreya grandis, assembly GCA_037957365.1. NCBI lineage: Eukaryota > Viridiplantae > Streptophyta > Pinopsida > Cupressales > Taxaceae > Torreya > Torreya grandis. Next base: position 3,573,636 of record JARHVA010001172.1, read on the forward strand.
ATATGTCTCTCTATGTATATGACTTGAAATTTACAAGTAGCTCTATGAACATGTTGAATATATTAAAGGAATATATGAAATGATATTTTTAGATGACTGATCTTGGACTTATGAAGTAATTTATTGACATGAAATTCCATTAAAAGAAAGAGTAAGTACTCATTTGTCAAGCAAAGTATTCCAAGGACATGTTAAATAAGTATAACATTCAATATTTAAATCCTACTAAGACTCTAATTACAAGTGGATAAAATATTATGAGGGAGGATGGAACTATTTCAACTCATGAAAATTATTTTAAAATTATGGTGTGATATCTGATGTATCTTACTATGACTAGACCTGATACCAATTATGGGGTTTCACTAGTTTTTATATTTATTGGTAAACCATCACTCAAGAATTTGTAAGCAATAAAGGGATTTTTTAGATATTTAATAGTTACCTATAATCATGGTATTAAATTAAGACTAGAAAGGTATTTGTGTATCAGTAGATACACATATTCAAATTCATTATATTTTTTAGGCCATTTTTAAAAGATCTAGTTTTTAATCCACCAATTTATTCAAAAAAATAATTTTGTATTAGATCCACATTCAAGGAAATTTTGAAGATTGTATAGGCCATTTTAAAAAGATATAATTGCTTCAGTGAAGTTTGCTTTCATGAATATTCATGTTTTCAAAGGTGAAAACTTTGAGTATTGAAGAGATAAACTAAAGAGAATTATTGTGTGTAAAATAGTTTAGGATAGAACTATCCATGGGTACACACCACCTATATATTGTAATACCTAGAAACAAGATTAGACAATAAAAAAAAAGGATGAATAAAATGGAGATGCACAATATTTCTACTATATTCAGAGTGTCATAGACCTAAGCATTTATTGACGAATTTTAGGATGAAAAAAATCCAATTATGTATGGAATACCTTAGATACTTTATATCATGACTATTTTAATGTAAGAGAATACAAAACTAAAACCCTTTAAAAGAGTTTTGGGAATTTTAGAATGTATGGTTCTGAAGAAGTTAGAGATTATTGCATAAAGATAAATGATTTAGTACATAAATTGAGGGTTTATGGAGAAACTATACATGATAGTGTAATGGGGAGAAATATCATTGTATATTTAATCCAAGGATGTCTACATGTTTTTATCACTCTTGAAGAGCATAAATACATGAACACTAAGTTTTGATGAATTAGTGGGTTCTCTCTTATCTTATGTTGATAAGATGAATTATCGGGATGAGATATAAAACATGGTATAAGCACTTAAAACCAAGGTAAGGGTTTCAAATATCGAAGATAAAAATAAAAATAATAATAAAGGGAGTTTACAAAAATCAAATTAAAATTCATATGTATGATCAAGAAATACTTTACTTGTCATTACTATAAAAAACCAAGACACTATAAAAGATTACATACTATTAGTAGCTAAGACTAAAGGTAGTCAAGAAAAGGAAGAGAAGGATTTTCAAGATAAAAAAATATGAGTTTAAATATGGATCATATTATTGTGTCACATTAGATTTTTTAATATAGTAATAAAGGAATTTATCTCTTGGTTCAGGTTACTCAAATCGGGTGACAACTCACAAATATTATTTAAACAAGTAAATGATTCCTTCAAAATCCAAGAAAAATTAGGAGATTTAAATTCCATACAAGTTTAATTAAATGGTAGTATTACAATAACCACATTAAAATTTTATGGTGATATTATTTATCCTAAGAGTGTTTATCATAATTTTAAATAATCTAGTGATAAAATCAAAATATACAACTTTTATAATCACATAAGTAAATCCAAAATTGTTTCTAGAGATCATATTTTTTTAAAAACATTTTTATGTTTATAATTAATGTGTGTGTTTTTATGTGTGTGTGTTTACAAAAATTCGTGTGTGTGTGTGTGTGTGTGATAATAATTTAGGGGTATGAGGGGGAGGGGAGGAGTGAGAGAGGTAAAATAATATTTTATTTTATTTTAAGGTCTTAAAAATTGCTATATAAGTTTCTATTTCAAAACGAAATAATACTAGCTCTTCCCAAGAGACTAGTCATCCATATTCATCATCTTCAAGCAAGAATGAGTGTGTGTTGAATCCTCATAAAAACATATATATATATATATATATATATATATATATATATATATATATATATATATATATATATATATATATATATATATATATATATATATATATATATATGATGGATAAGAATTATTATATGAGTATTAAAATTATAAAAAAAATATAAATTTAATTTACATTAATATTCTTATGATGAAAATATTATGTTTGTATTATCATCAATGACTAGTGAACCTATAAGTTATGCAGAAGTTAGTCAAAAGAAAAAATGAGTTGATGCTATGAACTTAGAGATGGATCAAATTGAGAGTAATTATAAATTTAATTTATTTTATCATATTTTTAATAATTATTTAATTATTACAAATTGATTCTATAGGACCAATATTAAAATTGAATTCCTAAATGGAGTGATAAAAGAATAAGTATATTTGGGGCGGCCACAAGGTTTTGAGGTAAATGGTAGTTTGTTTTGGATATATAAGTTGAATAAGGATATTTATTGGATGAATAAATATAAAATATATTTTTACTAAATAATTTATAAATTTTTTGTTTTATAAAGGCTTTGTCGTAAGTCAAAATGAACCAACTCTTTACATACAAGCATTGAATTATAATGTTTTATATGTCTATCTCTTTGTAGATGACTTTAAAATTATAGATAGATATATGGATATGTTGAATATATTAAATTATAATATTAATTTAATTATATTATAATTATAAATTACTTTATTAGCATGTAATTCCTTATAAATAAAGAGGAAGTATTCACTTGTCAAGCCAAGTATGCCTAAGACATGATAAAGTGGTACAATATTCTAGATTCAAATCCTTAAAACACTAATATTTAAATTAAATAAAATATTTTGATGGATGATTAAAATATTTTTTTAAATATGGTGGGATGTTTAATGTATCTCACTATGATAATACTTGATATCACTTATGGGGTTTCACTAGTTTCTAGATTTATGGGCAAAATGTCATTGAAACATTTGCAAGTAGTAGAGATAATTCTAAGAAATATAATAGGTAATTATAATTATGTTATTAATTTTATATCAAAAATTTATTTATGTCTCATTATACACATAGATTTAGATTTGGGAGGATCTCTTGATGACAAGAAGTCAACTTTAGGGTATTGCTTCATATTGGGAAGTGGTTTGGTGTCTTGGTCTTCAAACAAATATAATATAGTTGCATTATAATATAATGAATACAAATTTACATATATTAAATAATATTTTTTATATTTTTAAATATTATCCATGGAATACTTAAAGAGATGACACGAATCTCACCTCTTTGCATCAAAGGAGAGAATGTTCATAATGATGCCAAAATGGGCACTTTAGTTATATTTTTAGAATTAGTCTATTTTATTTATTTATGTTTTTAAAATTTTATTTAATTTATTTATGAATTTAATTATTTTTTTGGTCATTTTTTGACACTTTCTAATGATTTTGTAAAAAATAGATGGAATTACTAGTTAATTGTCAATTAACTCCATCTCACTAAGTACTCTAATGGATTCCCAAGTAGAGAGGTGAACATTTAGTATTATTTAAGATAAAATAAAGTTTATTTAAGTCAATTAACTATTTACATAATTATAGACACCATGTATTTATAATTATAGCTTGTGGTAGTTAACTGATAGTGGCTTCTTGTGTGATGATCAAAAAGCTATCAATTAGTGTTAGTGGTAATCTTAGTTGTGTATTGAGTTTATATATAGCTACTTTAAATTTTATTTGAGTATAATTTTATAATTATAATTATATATTACTTATTTTCATAGTGATTTTCATTATTTAGTATTTACTTTAGGTTTTTCTTGAAATAACATTGCATGCAAGTTATTTCTTAAAAGGTTTGTTTTAAGCCTTATGTATTTAATAAAGTTGAACACAATAGAAGTGTGGTGAATTAATTAAAATTAAGAATATCTAAGTATTTTTTATCATTGATATTATTTTATATTTATAATAATTTATACCAAAAATCTTATATTTTCAAGTTTGATGATATTCACTACACTTTTTGATCAACAGTTTCACTCATAATTAAATTAGTTTGATAATTAATAATTCTGGGGCATTTTTATTAATGCAAAGTTTAAATTTTAGACTATTTTTTTTTTAAATTTTCACTCCACAAATTAATTCAAAACATTAACTAAGGATAAAATCAAGGTACACAAAGTTCTCCCACATAATGTTATTATGTAATTGTTCTCTTTAACTATATTTACATAACTAGATATTTGGATTTTATACTTTAAAATGTTATCTCTTGACTTTATTTTGAATTATTAATGTTTGGATTATGACAATTCCTAGTGGAATATTTTAAATTTGAGAATAATAGGGTAGATTTTACATTGTGAATAACATATATATATATATATATATATATATATATATATATATATATATATATATATATATATATATATATATATATATATATATATATGAATAACACACACACACACACACACACACACACACACACACACACATATATATATATATTACCAAGCTATAAAATAATTAATGAACTTGATGTGTATTGATAGTTATCCTTTTGAATAGTTTCCTTTATCCAACTTGTGAAACATACAGGATGACCAAAATGAATATTTTGAAATTCAAAGACAAAATGATAAATGGATGGGGACAAGGCTACTCTATATTGATAATTCCATGGTGGTGTACATATCCCAAATAAATTAGGATAGTTTTCTTAAGGTTATAAGTATAATGGGAGTGATATAAGACAATTTTGAGCATTTACATTAAAATAATTGCATATAAATGACAAATAATGGATGGGTCAAGGGTAGATGCATAAATTTGGAGGATAAAAAATATGACACAATAAAAAATACAAGTCATTTTCCATAAAGGGTGTATGCATTTTAAAAAATAAACTAAAGCAAAATGAACAAAGGGTCGGTCCCAACCCTAAAGGGTGTACACCCTTTGAAAAGGGTTTACTCCCTTTGCATATTGCATATGCCCTTTTCAAAGGGTGTATGCCATTTTTAAATAATTTTTTTTGTTGCAATTACAATTATTGTTTTTGCAAGGAGTAAAAGACATGTATTATTTTTTTGTTTTCCAATTAGAGGTATTTTGTTTGGAAGGATATATTTAGTAAAATAAATGCTAAGTATAAGTTTACATTTTATTTTATTTTATATTTTAAGTATCTATTACATACGTAACATGATTTTTAACCTCGTATCTCATTCTATTTTTTTATCTTGAAATTTTGAAAAATAAGTATTGACTAGAATGAAATTTAAAAAACTAACTTCTAAATGGTAACTCCTACAATTCTATAATCAGTTTCAAAAGATGTTGAGTGGCCCTAATTTGTTATATGTACTAAAATAAACTTAACATTTATTTTACTAAATATATAATTACAATAAAAATACCTCTAGTTTGAAAATAAAAAAACAATACATGTCTTTCAATACTTGCAAAAACCTAATTCTAATAGAAACAAAAAAGAGTATTTTAAAAGGGCATACACCCTATGAAAATGACACACACCCTTTGAAAAGGGTGTATACACTTTCTAAATGGAATACAACCTTATAAAAGGTAATGCATCATTTGAAAAGGGCATATGCCCTTTACATAAGGTGTACAGCCTTTAGAAAGGGTGTACACCCTTTCAAAATTTCAAAATTTCTTTGTAATTTCCCTCCAAATTTGCCTTGGATATAGGCTTGGAGATGTCCAAACCTAGTTTTAAAATGGTCATGAAGTAGCCTACTTAGTTTCTAGGAAATTTAGGAGCCTTTTTGGTCTTTGTTGACACATCTGATTAGGCAACTTTTATTATTTAAAAAAAAATTATGGGTTTGTAGAGGATAAAGTTTAGTTTTAGAATATATATATTTTTTTAATTTTAGAATATTATTTATAATTATTAATTTATTTATAGATAACAAAGCTATTATGGACTATATACATATAATCACAAATTCCCTTACAAATATGTGAATATTAATCAAAAGTTTATAAAACTTATATATCAATAATCTACACAATTTTAACTATGTTTTTTTTTAATATATATATTTTCTTGAAGTTAATGTCAAAAAGTTGTGTTCATACACTTGTAGTTTCAATTTTATAGCTATCTTGACTTGTCAAATTATTTAAAAATTATATATATAATAAAAATTAATAAAAAATATTCTCAACAATATTCAACATTTCACCTATCTATATATGAATTTTCATAAAAAGATTCAATCATTTACTCAAAAAAATGTGATCATACATATGCACTCTCCTTATATTTTTACAAAAAATGACTAGCCTATTATCATGAATGCATCTATTTCACATACTTTTATCATCTGGGTATTGATAAAAAATTTCCAATTAGAAAATAAATTCAAAATTCCACAATTCACATATTTATGTCATTATCAAATTACTTTTAAAAGTGTATCTAACATTCTCTCCAAGTTTAACTATTGTTATTTTCAAAAAAAAGGTGTCACTTTATACCCCCTTTTATCCCCCATTATCCTACATGTACCCTCAAGTTGTATATAGATACATGTCTAGAGTAATAGATAATAAGAGTTGTATATTGTAGTGAAATTTAAGTGGTTTAAGATATGCAAAGTGTATATGCCTAAAATCACACATCTCATGTTGATTTTAACTATTCCTCCCAAATCCATTCATCATGTTAAATAAACCCTAATCCATCATCACATTTATTATTAATCTCATCATCAACTAACATTTATATCATAACCACTATTCATCCCACTAATCAATTAATCATGTTGTATTTTAAACCTTGACAATCCCACATAAACTACCTTAATTTAGTTAATAAACCAATATTAATTAGCTAACTCATCCAATATGTACTACCAAAGGATTGAAATTTTTCTTACACTGATGGTATTTACTAGGGATTATGGTGCCTTGAAGTCCTCCTTAGAAATGGTATCACTTGGTTCAGGGGAGTAGGTACATGGTGATAGTGACTATGTGAACTTGGGGTTGCAAGTGAAGTCTGCGATGAAGTCAAATTTTAGGAGGCCATAGTTTAAGCTAAAAAATGGGTAGGCTTTATTATATTTAATCAAGGGTAGCTTAAAGTACTCTAGGCTTCATTAATCCTCAAATTATCTATTTAAATACTCAGTTCAATATTTTGAAGTACATGTGATCTCCTTAGTGAATCAAGGTAGGATTTCTTCTAATAAATCTATTACTATCAATTTTGAAAATCAATATCTATAGGATGTTTTAGAAGGAGAAGAATGATTTTCAAAGAGGGGTTTGGTCTACCATTTTGATAGTAACTAGCCATCCCTTTCCTCCCTACATAAATGGATTTTGTATTCTTGGATATCTTTGATGGAAGTGAATATAATTTTTTTTCCATGTGCTAAAGGTTTTTTAATTATTAATTTTGATTCAATTGTTGATTGAAATAAGATTTTTTAGGATAAAATTTGGATCTTTGATAATAACATTTTACTTATGAAACCTTTATCTCCTAATTTCAACCCTTTGACAAAAAATTTTTCAATGCAGCTTGTATGGGTAACACTGCCATATCTTCCTCTTTAGTTCTAGTAAAAAATGGGTTTCTTAGTTATTGGCTCTGTGTTGGGTGTTTTATTAAAAGATGAATAATCTTAATGGAATCTTATTCTAACTACCTTTTATATAATTTTAGTATGTCTAGATATTTTAATGGATTTACTTGAAAGTATTGAGTTGAAAGTGTAAAATAAGATTTGGTTTTAAACCCTTGATTTTTAAGGTATCCCTTTTAGATGTCAAAATTATTTTCAGTTAGGACATATTTTTGATTCTTGCCAAAAATTTAAGCATAAATGTGAATCTACTTGGGGAAAGGAGAAAAATAAGGAACAATTAGAGGTTGTGGTGGTTAATCTAGTTATCCTAAAAGAAATGGCTTCATAGAAGTTAAAAGGCAAATAAAAGGACAAGTTAAAATCATTGGTAAAAACAAATGGATTTTTAAGTTCAATTTCTATCAAATTTAGGGATGATGATCAATGAGAGTTGGTAAAAAGTTGGAAAAAAGAACATTAGATTCCTAACTCTCCAACCAGGAGAATTATGAAGGATGAACAAAGTAATTATGGAAACTCAACTTGATCAATATGGTTCTTAAGCTAAAGTAATTTTTACTTCTAGTAAGTGGGACTTTTTTTTTGTTTTTTAGGTAGCTATATGCCTTGATGGTTTTTGTCATTAATCCAAACCTATTTTTTTCAAATAATATGTTATAAGGGCAAGGGACCCATTAAATCATCATCTAAATCACCATTCAATCATACCAAATCCAATTCAAGGGATAAAATATGACATGTCCATACCCATCCCATCCTCTCCTCAACCAATCTCATTTATGATTCACCCTCCAACCTAAATTCATCCCCAACCATTGATATTGGCTCGAGACCAATGGCTCATCATCATCATGAAATCCTATAAATTAATATCTCCCCCTCTCATTTTAGAAATATCATAAGATTTAGGAAGTGTTACATATTTGAGAGAAAATCATAACATTTATTCTATCCAAATATCAATCTCAATCATAAATATTTTAAGGGAAGGTGTTTCCATATTATATGCATAGTATCCAATACTACTTAAAACTAAATACAATAAATCAAGAAAATAAACATTAAATGGATCACTTTTAATTGTTTTTAAGTGAAGGAATTACTTTATATCACCCCTCTTAACTCAATTAGAGGTATTTATATTTTTAATCTATTTATAATTTGTTGCCTTTATCTGATTTGAGTTATAAAAATGTTTTCTAACTAGTTTTATACTGATATATTCAATTTTTCATGCCCATAGAGACATAACATATTTAAATCCATATAAATTCATACCACCCATTTAATATTACAATCATGCCTATCATATCCATAATCTATCCTATAATTACCATCATCCAATTCAATTCATACCATCATGCCCATCATATCCATCATTCATCTTGTCAAACACATCCTTTATTATTATTTAAACTTAATAAGTGGAATAAGTCTTGAGACCTATTTTGGAAACATCTTGGTATATCCTTAAATGGTACTTTGACATTTGGAAAATTTTATTCTTACACTATTCAATCCTTGGAGCTTCCTCATTATCCCTAGTCCTCTATTTCCATCCCTATTCATTCTTAATCCTTTAGTAACCATCTTTAATCATCCTCATCATTTTCCAACATCATCCAAAATTTTATTGAATCCTTTTCATCCACTATAATTCCCTTATTTGGTTTTATAATAGGCTTTCCCTTTGCTATTAGATGTTGTACATATGTCCATAAAATCCAAATACAAAATAAAAAAGATACAAATCCAAAAAATACAAAAAAAAAAAAATCTTTTGCATACTCAATCTCAAACACTTGATCACCATCAAAAAAATCATTCCATATTTCATTATTATATATCATCCCCATCTAATCCCATTTGATATATTGTTACATAGGGAACCATCTAGCTTTCAGTATCATTAAGCCTTCAGATGTGTTTAAATTTGTTTTGTGATACGATGTTTTATGTTTATTTCTATTTTCAAGTTTGGGTGTCTTTGTTTTCTTGTTTGTATAATTTTATTATATCTATGTTGTGTCTTTTTAATTTCATCAATATATGGAAACAATGTCATAATGGTTTTTTCATATCATGGTTGATCTTATCACATTCCATAATAAACAATAAGGTTTATCAAAAATACGAATCACATACAAGAATGGAATAATTTTCATTGCCTATAATCTACATACTTAGTCATGTTTCCACCATCATCAACATCATGTATCCATAACATGATTTATTACAAATAACTACACATCAAAGCAGTCATCCTATTTTATTGTTTTTTAGAATAATAGAGTTTTATTCCTAATTAATAAATAGGTCTAGAGTAAAGTAAATCAGTAAAAAATGTGTAACAATAAAGCCACTAATTTATGTAAATATATTATATTTTTAACTTTTCTAAACATATTGATAAATGAGATAAAATATGACTTAACTTATTTTGAGTTGCCCAATCTAAGACAGGGCCTAAGAATTTAGGTACAAGACTAGGATAGTGTCAAAAATAAGTTCTTAAACTTCATTTTCTAGGTGGAAATGAGTGTCAAAAGTGGTACACCCTATTTTTAAACATTTTTGTCCCTTTTTGGTGTTATTTTCTAGGTTATCTAAGTTTTTTAGGTTCTCTTGGTAGGTCTGTGTTAACTTGTTAGTGAAATATCAAACCCTAGAAGTCTATGGAGCTCATTGTGCATCTATTTTAATATTCAAAATCCCTAGGAGCTCTTTATGATTGAAATTGAAAGGAAAATTTGGGAAAGAGAAAGAAGGGGTTAGTGTGTAAAGGATACACTAGATTCACTTCACACCCTATGTGTGGGCACACTACCTACATAATAGTACCCTGAGGAGGGATCAAGATAATGTAGTTCTCCCATTGAAGTCCTTGGTGTAATTATGTATGAAAATGCAAATAGATAAAAAATTATGTGTACATCAGATGGATAGGGATTGGTATAAGGGTTTGAATAAGCTTGTAATTATATTAGAAGGTTGTATGTAGAGAATAGGGAAAAGTGCTTGAGTGTACTTTCTTGTATTCTTGTTTCTCTCCTATAAATGAGTATCAACCCTTCTCAATGGACTTTGAATGGAATAATATAGGGGATATAATGATCATGGATTGAATTTTTTCATGTTATTCTTACATGAATTAGGATAAGGATATAAGAGAATATGATTGTTTAAACTAAATTTGCACCTAGACAATAACACCAAAAATAGGACACCCTAGGTTTCAGTGTTCATATCCAAGTTGGGCACTATTGTCCAAAGGGAATAAGATATAGGGGGATGGATATAGGCATAAAATATTTACTTGGTTATATAATGGTTAAGTCTAGAAGGCTATGGATGATTGGGAATTGGTGAAAGAAAAGCCTATAAGGGTTATGCAAGCAAGTAGGAGGAACTATGGATTGGGTATCATTAGCCACACTCAAGTAACCAAATTTTGAATTTTATATGACTATATTTTCCACTCCTTTATCCTAATGATGCATTAAATCAAAATACTAGGATAATGGAAAGTATAAAGCATACCTAAACTTACTTGTAAGGGAGAAGCTCTTAAAGTTGTGTGATGTTGGATGTGCATAGAGAGAGTATGTTGTGAAGTGTGAATATACAATTAAAAATATAGAGTAGATAAGTTATTACTAGGTATGAAATATATAAAATAATAACATACAAATCTAGGTAAGATAAAGAGGAAGAGAAAGGAATGAATACACCTCACTAGGTACATGAACCAATACAAAACTTGTTCTGATGCTAGATTGTGCTAGATGATGCTAGGTATGTGTTAAATAAAGAGTAATATCATGAATGGAGTTGATTGATCAATTCCATAGAATGTAAATAAATAATCCAAAGGTTATCCCTTTAGCTTCATCATCACCAATTAAGTGAAGTTAATGAATAATGTGTGTGTTAATTGATCTTTAGATTATGTGTACAATCCCTCTACATATGTGGTTCAAGAATACAAAGGTTAACCCTTTGGCTCCAACATTGCCCCATGAATTAAAGCTATGAAGTGATATTGGTATATAATATATGTCATATGAGATGGCTTGGAGAGCCATGAATGCTCTAAAAATCTAACAATGTGGCATGGATAGCTAAATGTATGCTAAAAACTAGGCCAATCTTAGCTATTTCAAAAGATGGAGGTTAGAATTGTATGAAAGCCACTCCAAAACTGATGCAATATGCTTATGTGAAAGTCAAATTAGGAACTCAAGTACTTGGGAAGTTAAACTTATATGAAATTTCAACTTGAAAATGATGTTAACCACTTATAAATGGAGTAAGGCACATAACTACTGAGAATGCTTGGGTAATAAACTAAACTCAAAAATAAAATAAGACCAATGTACCATGCAAATTTTTCACTATCACTGGTATCTAGAACATGGATTATGATCTAGAAGTTATGTCAGTTTCCTAATCTAAAATTGGAAGTGAGAGTCATCATGTTTCACATGATACCCCTTATATCTGGATTCCTTGAGAAAACTATACTTAAACTACTGATCTGGATATGCAAAAATTTTAGTTGAGCTAAATTTTTTGCCTATTACTAGAAAAATTAGGTGTTTTTCTACTTAGACAAGATTTCTAAAATGAGGACACCCTTGTTTTTGGCACTGTTGTCTATTTCTAGTGTTATTATCTTGTGCTAAAACTAGTTTTTGATCTAGAATTATCACTATTTTTCTATTCTATTCTAACTGGTTTGACCTTTATATTTTAAATTAGATGATCTAAATTATATTATTTTGACTACTATGAGCTTTGATCTGTGTGATAGAAAGTTTGTTTGTTTCCCCCTCTTCTAAAAGTAGGAATGTTGAACCTACAATGAAAGCCCTCAAAAGAAAGAGTCTTACAATTGCGTTATGATGTATAGATACATGATATAGTAGTTATATATAACAAGATATCTCTAAAAATATAAATGTTTGTATTGAGATATTTTTAGATCAATAAGGGTATGCATATATAGATATAACAATGCAAAAGAATGTGTAATGTATTAAACTAGAACTAGAAAAGTTAGATGTTAGGTTTTAGTTGTTAGTTGTTAGTTAGAGGGATGGAGCATGATGTCCATCATGGAATCCAATAAATTAAGGTAAATACATGATATGGATTATGGTATTACAAACATGGACAAGCAATCAAGCAACAAGCATATAAATCAAGAAGTATATAGGGATGGCCAAGGGTCCATGCAAATAAGGGACATGGGTATATGTCACTCAAACTATAATGAAAGCATACAAGGAATGTTCAAATTCCAAATACACATACAATTTGAAACAACCAAAGATTATCACATAAAAGAGTACACACGATGTATATTGGCAAATGTCTAAAGGTATGCATATAAGAAGCAAACTAGAACTAAAAATTTAATCACATAAAGCTATGATAAGTAAGGAATTAAAGCAAATAAATAGGAAATACAAATGCATATAACTAATGAAAGCAAGAAGTGAAAGTATGTAGGACATGTTAGTACAAGACTAGGTATATGCTAAGAGATACATAAGTGTTAGATACTAGTGAAATGTTGATATAATAATCTATGTAATCTGGTAAGTAATGTAAATTAGTATGATAACTCATAGTGTGTAATTAGTATTGACATAACCTAGATGGTTTTTTCATGTAAAATATGCCCCTAATGGGCATGCATATTGATATGTGTCTCAAATGTAGAAGTAAGAATGCCCCTTCAATGGGTAGAGTGAAGCAATCAAGTAGTTGGATGTCATTGCACACACTCAAAAGAGATCAAGTGAAGCATGGTAATGTAGATAAATCATCATAAAATAGCATGAAATAGAAAATGTAATTCCTATCATGATAGTAGTAATGTAAAGCATGGATGATGCATATAATTGAAATGTTTTTGGTATTTTGATATATTTAAATGTTTTTATATTTTGAAATTTTTTGTATTATTTATGTGTTTTTTTTTAAATATTTGAAATATATATAATCAAGAGAGAGATTATCAAAAATAAATTCTAAGAAAAAACTATGTATAAGCATGCAGGTAAAGTAATATGTACATGATAATATAAAAAACTAGGTTGGTGGGGGGAAGGGATCCAAGGATGGAGCCCACTGGGGATAAAAACGGAGGAAAGGGCCATAACCATCATCAAATTCCTCAAGATCATCATCCTAAGTATCATCATATTTTATATATGTTGTGTTTATGGTGTCATCATGTCGAAGGTGAACTGAAAGTTGTTCTGGTGGTAGAGATGTTGACTCTACTTTGGGATGTTTAACCCTACTAGTAGATGACTTTAGTGGAAGTGGTGGAGATGATGATACTGGTGGTGCTATGATATGAATAATGCCTCAATATTTTAGTTATTTAATCTCTATTATAAGGTTTTACATGAGTTTGTATCATGGCCTATAATATTATAAAAAGTACAAAATGGGTGACCATCTTGATGTGATAATTTGCTAATATATCTATGTCATACTATAGGTAATGTGATTAGTCCAAGATAAAGTAATATCTATAATATAAAATATGGCTGATGTTATGTGTTTCTTGCCTTAATTTGAATAACTAGCTCTATATCCATACAGGTATCCATGTGAGTTGTATGTGCCAAGTGATATGACTATGTCTATGAGTGTGGAGTATATCCTGAGAATGTAGTACAAGATGTTAAAAGTAATTTAGGATGTGGTATGAGAGCTCTAGAGTCATCTCAGTATTCTCTTGGGCCAATTGGTATAAATCTCAATCCACAAAAATATTCATTTATGAGTGTTGGTGTTGTATCATCATCTAAAAAAGCTTGTTAATCTATATCAACATCATGTACATATGGTAACTCAAAATTTACCACAAGGGGTAATTGTGATATAAGAGTCTATCAGCTATAGTGATAGAAGATGGTACTATTACAAAGGTATCTATAACTGTGGAATCAACTTAAACTATTAGTATTGATGTCAATGATGGTGGATATGTAATAGGTGTTGAAACTATGATTGATAAAGTAGTTGGAATGGCTAAAGCTACTATAATTGGCAAAATAGCTAGTGTTGATGGTGCAAATGTAAGTCGAGGAGTTCAAGAAGTGCTAGTCTATCCAACCTCATATATATGTATTTGATCAAGAGGAATGCTATGATGTGGTGGTTGTACTATGAGATATGGTGCCCCATCTATTGAAATAGTCAAGGATGACTTTGTAAGTTGATAATATCTGAATGGTTGGTTGTCTACTAGACATGTGTATAGATATCCCTCATGGATAAACTTAATACATCAATGGACAGTGGAAGGAATGGCCCTAATGGTATGTATCCAAGGTTGTCCAAGTAAAATATTATAGTGGAGAGGACTTGACATGACCTAGAACTATGTAGAGAGGGTTTCTAGTCCCACCATGATATCTATATTAATAGTGTCCAATGTTTGTTATGGTATATCATCAAACCCTTGAATATTATTGTATGTTTTTTACATTGATGCCAAATCTACAACCATGGCCTATAATAATTTGATATTACATATATTTAGTTTGGAACCACTATTAATAATAACTCTCTTGACTGTGATAATTTTGACTTGTACTTGTATGAATAGTGGCAAATTTTGATCAATAACTATTTGAGAAGGCATATCTTCACTATCAAAATAAATTACATCTTTGATAGTTTTTAAAGTGTTGACCACTGATACAAAATAAAAAGGTTCTAAATCAATAGGCATAGAATTATGAGTGAGTGCCTAAAAAAGAATATCCTTGAATACATTATATTTCTAAAGTAGTTCTAACATGGAAATTTTAACTGGAGTGTTTCTCAATTGATCAACAATGTCATATGCCTTGTGAAAATCTACCTATGTGGGTGGGTTGGCCTTGGGATGGGTTGGAATATCAGGGTGATAGGGCTACTAGGTATGTGTAGAAGGCATAATGGCACATTAAGTAATATCTCTAACTGCATTATCTACTATCCATATAGGAGTAGTAGTAGCCATGGGAGGAGAGTGAAGATAATTGATGGGTCGAGGAGCTGGAGGGACAAAAGGTGCCAAATAGAATCTCTAGTGATGGGTAGTGACCTGGGGAAGATTGAAATGAACCATGTAACATGACTTGGTATAGGGGAGGGGATCTAAGGGAGGTGATGCAGGAGATGGATTAACATGTTTAGGAATAAACTACTTAACATCATCCTATGTAATGAAAAATAAGCATGAAATGCAAAGAATGAAAATTTGTACTAACATATTCTAAAATTCATTAAAATTCATCATTGATGTACATGATAGGACCTATTATGATTTCCTTATTATTTTCAAGAAATATAATAAAAGTTTGTAAATAAAAGAGCATCATTTTTGCAATTTGGCTATGGATGTAGGGTGATACCTCAAGAAGAAAAGTAGGATCTAGTATATGTAACTATGAATTTTTAAAAAATATTTATGTAAAATACTATGAATTTTTAAAATTTAAATTGATTTATTGAGTTTTATATTCAACTAAAAATTAAAAAAAATGATTGGAAAATAAATGGGAGCTAGTTTTAGATTATGGTAAAAGCAGGTTTTGAAGGGGCCCCGAAACCCTAGTACAAGGAAAAAAGATAGAGCAACCAAACCATAGACAAATTCTAAAAACTACTACAAGGAAGTAGCAAAAACAGGTTTTAAATGGACCTGAAACCACCAGAAAGACAACCGGTCACAACCCAAAAAAATAGAGATCTGGCACCACCTTAGACATAGGAAGACAACAAGAAAACAAAGAACTAGACCAGATTCTTTACCACCAAGAGGAACCAGATTATTCATCCAGTTCCAATATCATTTTCATTGTTTCTTTTTCTTTCAAAATAGTATCCTGGGTAGTGGTTTCCACCAGCATTGCTCCTTGATGCAACTAGTAAATGGGAGCTAGTTGATGCAACTAGGATTTTGGAATAAATTTTAAAAATTAGTATAGTAATTTTAAAATTTTTATATGAATTTATTGAAAATTTCTAGAATTTTTCTTGAAAAATTAAAAAAAAATCTTTAAATATTTCTAAAATTAGCAATATATTTTTCCTAGTGTTTGTAATGTGTTTGTATGCAAAAAGGACCTAGTATGTGCAAACTAGGGTTTCTATAAAATATATTGATAAATTTGCAATTAGTTTATATATTTATAATTTTTAAATATAGGAAAACTTTGGAAATTATTGTAAAAAATAAAAAATAATTTACCCTAAGGTTTATATGGTTTTTATGAAAAATTTGAAGTAAGTCAAGTTCACCAAATGTTTTATTATTTTTTAAAATAATAGAGTTTTATTCCTAAGTAATAAAAGGTATAGTGTAAATTAAATTAGTAAATAATGTGAAATAATTAAGCCACTAATTTATGTAAACAAATTGTATTTTTTCCTTTTCTAAAAATAGTAATAAATTAGAGAAAATATGACTTAGCTTATTCTGAGCTATTCATTCTGAGACAAGGCCAAAGAATTTAGGTAAAATACTAGGAAAATTTCAAAAATAAGTTCTTAAACTTCATTTTTTGGTTGGATAGGAGTGTCAAAAGTAGGACACCCTACTATTTGGCATTGTATTCCTTTTATGTCATTGTTGTCTAGGTGATCTACATTTTTTGGATTCTACTCAGTAGGTCTGTGTTATCATATTAGTGAAATATAAAATCTTAGAAGTCTATAAAGCTCATTATGCATATTTTTTTTCTTCAAAATCCATAGGATCTCTTTATGCTTGAATTTGAAATGAAAATTTAGGAAAGAGAGAGAAGGGGTTAGTGTGTAAAGGATATGTTGGATGCACTTGACATCCCATGTGTGGGAACATTGCCTACATACAAATACTCTAAAGATGGATCAAGCTAATTAATTTCTCCCATTGAAGTTCTTGGGGCAATTATGTATGAAAATGCAACTAGATGAAAAACTAGGTGTACTTCAAATTTCTAGGTATTGGTGCAAGGGTATGAATAAGCTTGGAATAATATTGGAAGGCTATATGCAGAGAATAGGGAAAAGTGCTTGAGTTTACTTGCTTGTATTCTTGATTCTCTCTTGTAAATGAGTGCCAACCCTTTTAATGGACTTTGAATGGCATTTTATATATTTTTTAATGATCATGGGTTGAATGTATTCATGTTAGGCCTACATGAATTAGGATAAGGATCTAGGAGAATATGACCATTTGAACCAAATTTGTAATTGGAAAACAAACTCCACAAATAAGATACCCTAGGTTTCAATGCTCTTGTCTAAGTTGGGCACTACTATCTAGAAGGAATGAGACTTAGGGGAATGGATCTAGGCCTGAAAGAGCTACCTGGGTCTATAAGGGTTAATTCTATAAGGTTGTGGATGAGTGGGAATTGGTGAAAGAAAAGCCTATGAGTTTTATGTAAGAAAGTAAGATGACCTATGGATTGGGTGTCATTAGCCACACTTAAGTAACTAAATTTTGCTTTTTAAATGACTACACATCCCATCATTAATCCATGAATTTGGTTAAATGATATATCTATTATCATAAATCCATCAATCAATAAAGCATATATCTAATTTAATCTTGTATTTTATGCCCCTTTACATATATTATTACTTAGGGAAAATCAAGCATTCATAATTTCAATGCAATAAATCATTCCCAATCCAATCCCATGTCTTTTTTGGGATATAAATTACTCCAAAATCTTCAATCCTCATAATATCATTACATGGGTAAAATCCATCCATCATCAAATACTTCTAACCATAATAACATCATGCTATCCATTTTAGAGTGGTTTCAAACCATGAATAAAACTAATGCAAAACCAGTCTCTAACATATAACATGACAAACATATTCTGAGGGACAACCTCCTAGCTTATTAGCTATGGTACTTCCATTAATTATCAACCTAAGGTCTAAAAATATTGGAATATTTTGATTCTATATATTCAACACAAAATATTTTTAGAGGTTTAAGGACTATAGGTTGTGTATAGGAAACAAAAGCACATAAATTAAATTACATGAATGTAAAATGCTTCGAAAGAAGATTCAAAATTATTGTAATTGAAATGACTACTTGCTGAAATAGAAACAAAATTATTTATTTTATATATTTTGAAATTTCCTTAGTGACTAATAACATTAAAACAATATAAAATGATTATTAAATTAACTTAATAATTTAACATGCATATAATTCAAATAGAGATTGTACATACACAATAAAAATAAAAACTATATTAATAATTAAAGATCATTACAACAATTCCTAAATAGGGGCCCTGTTTGATTAAATATAAGTTATAATCATTCCCTTTAATTCATATTATTTTTTATTAAAAATAAAATTCTTGTATCAAAGATTCTATAGCAATTGCATATTGCTCCATGAAATATTACAAAGAGTTTAAATTGGACTTCAACAATAACAATGAATAATTACTTAGTATAACTCTCTAACTCATTTTTAATTATTTATATATTCTCTTAAATATATTATTAAATTTTATTATTGAAATAAAATCCAATAATATAGCTTATTCAAGCTATAAGACAAACCAATCAATTTCTATAGAAAATAAAATAGTTTTATTACATGGTTACAACATCAGATAAATATGCCCCATAGGGAAGGAACTAATGGTTTCATATTTTATTATTATAATGATCATGTCATTGAATAAATATTATTACTTATCTATCCACTATAACTCATCAATAATAAAAAATTAGATTTAAGGTTTAACTTTTACAATTATGCTACAATATAGAAAAATTGTCATACACTTACTAGGATTTTTCTAGTTGTTTTACGTTGTTTCATGATTTTATTAATTATTTAGTTGTGATTTTTAGATTATATAGGATCCATAATATGTGAATAAAATATATTATAATCTACCTATTAGTTGTTATGGGTTAAAATAATCGACCTCTATAGTGTTACAGATTGGCCTACGTAGTTGCTAAGGAATGGCATACCTAGTTGTTATGGGTTGATTATGTCTCTACATTAACTATTTATCCCTAATATCTAAACATAACACTTGAATATTAAATAAAATAAAAATATTATAAATACATAATTCAATATTTATTAGTGAAACAATAATTTTAGCCATAAAACATAAAGCAACATACATTGTATCATTAAGTACAAAGTGGTAAGGAAATTATAAAATCAAAATTTGTATACATAGAAACAATATGAGGTGATAAAAAAATTGGTTATAGTGGGTATATTAAATATCATTTACATTGCTCATCACCTTCCCCATAATCATAACCAATCATGTTACTTTTCCTCAAGCAGCCTTAACCTTTGTATGAATGAGCAATGGCCCTATAAATAAGTGGTTATACCACATCTGATCATTACTTTGTGAAAATACCAAAGTTATTTTATATAGTTATAAAATTTCTCCCTTCAAATTTTGCATTAAATTTCTCATTTTTTTTTTAATATAAAATAATAAACCAAAAAAGAGGGGGTGGAAGGTTATAATAGTCAAACCTAACCTTTTCCATGTTGTAACATTGATATAATTAGTAACCCTATTGAGCATTACCCTATAGTTATAACATGAAAATGGCTCCTTATTTTAAAATTATGGATTCAATTCATTCCATATTATTATGAAAAAATTATATGATTCTTGATATATTTTTTTCATTAAGATTAAATATTGGTTTTGAACCTCAATTTTTTCGTACCAAGTTCTAGTAGCTACTTCTCTTATGTTCATCAATCTTACCCATTCTTGTTCTATGATATTAGGTTTAGTAGACTCTCACAAAATCATTATTATTTTATTATTTTCCTTTTAATGGTATTAAACAAGTTCCTTTCCTCTTTTCTTCTCATTAACAAAATAAGTAGCAAAGGCTCTCAACAACACATCACCCAAATACAAATTTTGGGTTCCACTCTAAATCATGGGGAATAACATAATTGTGAATGTAAAAGTCACATAATTGGTATTTATATTCAAGAATTATATAATTATATAACTCAAATAAATAATTAGTACCTCTAACCAATTTTAGAAGATCATAGTAAACCCTCACATACTATAACTTTACCCATTATTTTGAAGATATAAAACATAAATTCTTGTAGGTGGTCTACAATTCATGATCTCTACTACCATTTAGTTCACATCTTCAACCTTTTAATTTGGTATTATGAGGTGTAGTAAATTATCCTTATATTTATTAATTAACACCTCATTTTATTCCTTAAATATTCTTAATTAACTTTTACATTAGAGTTTTTATGCTTATATTTTAACATCTGTTTTGAGGAACAATTCCTCTTGTCTCAACCCTTCCATCTGAACTAAAAGGGATGATAAATTATAATTAGTTGATTATAAATATATTAAAACATCATATTTATATTTATTATATCCATATAATTTTTTTTTATAAGGTAAACTTTAGGTAATTATATATTTCTACTCTTTTCTTATACCACCATGTCTAAGGCATCTAATCCACTCTCTTTATTCTGTAACTCTTAAATCCTTGCTTTAAAGGTTTTTATTTCTGTAAGGGCATCAAAGATTTATAATTTTATTATTATTAATATTTTTTATGTGTTTCTCTTTATATTTAATCCATTTTTATATTAGTTGGGTACTCTTCCTTTGTTTGTCCTCTTACTATAGTTTAAGGAATACCCCAATGCTCAATTTATCCAGAAGATGTAAATACTTAAGTGGAATTGGTGTTATCTTTGTAAAAAAATTTAGAAATATCATCTTGATTTTCACTAAAATATTCTTATATTTTAGTGTATAATTAAATCTCAATCTAAATTAAAATGTCTTATAGAGTATGTTATCTGGCTACCCTACACCTAATCCTCATATATTCTCTCCTTAGAGTATAAGAAGATTAGGTCATTTTATTCTTCCTTGGTCTAGATGTGGAAAGTAAATCCTTAGTTATTTTAATCTTGACTTGATACTATAATGAATAAGGTGTTATAATTATATTACTTCTCATTTTTAGGTGTCTCTTCTTGTTTTTCAATACACTGCTTATTCTTCAACATTTTATTCTCCAGTTATGTCCTATTGTTCCTCATCCACTTGCTCACATTGTTCACCAACCACATATTTTTAATCCTCACGAGGTAGCTAACCCATGGATAATAGATCATCCTAAATTATGTTTAGACTCTTATCTCTCAAATATTTTTGCACAATTAATTTGATTAAATAATGCTAAAACATGTTGACATGTTTTGACATTCACCAATGCTCTAATCTTGTCTAATAACTTACTTATCTTGAAGGGAGATTTTTGGGAATCTCCCCAAGATTTTTTTCTATTACTTAAGTTTTCATTATTATTTAATATTGTGGGTATTATTATGGTTACAATTTAAGGGGCATGTGCTAATATGAAACTTAGTTGTAGATTTTTCTAAGTACTTGAATAATGTAAAACACTTATGGTTTTTTATTTTTGTTTGAATATAGGTTTCATGTCTAGATTGATAGTGATGATGTGCACATTCATTTAATTGTTAAACCACTAGATTAAAATGAACAAAATATAAAAACTAACATCCAAAACTTCCCCAATAAATCAAGTTCCTAGGGTTTTGCACATATTGTACATGGTAGATTTTTAAATGTGATTCATTCCATGGATTGAATTCATAAAATTATAGTAATAATTGCTACCTACTAGATTTACACCCTTGTGAAGGTAGTTTCAATCCTTCACATTTTGAAGTAACATGGAAATAAACCTAATTTGTGGGTGGCCTAATATATGGATTGAATCTCTATATTATAAGGTCTACATTACACTACCAGCTTGTAAGGGAAAATAAAAGAAGATAAACTAAAGATAAAGCTATCTAATTGAGGTGATACACCAAAACATGTCCTTAAATTTTAAAATATGGAATAATAAGGATTAATAAAGACATGGACCTGATTACACTTATCAAATGAAGGTTTACAAACATAAATATTTCACATAGAGGCTTATATTGATGCATGATCTAAGGCAGCTGATCAATAGGTCTCTCAAAGACATTAAGGAAAGATTACA
Source organism: Torreya grandis (assembly GCA_037957365.1). Taxonomy (NCBI): domain Eukaryota; kingdom Viridiplantae; phylum Streptophyta; class Pinopsida; order Cupressales; family Taxaceae; genus Torreya; species Torreya grandis. The sequence continues at coordinate 3,596,530 of JARHVA010001172.1, forward strand.
CTTGCCATACATACAAGATTAATAAATCACACTATAAAATCTATAAGTATTAACTAACACCTAAAATAGGTAAAGAGTAGATGAAAAATTTAAAGGAATCATGCAGTATCACTATCATTCATCAGCTAACCATGAACATAGACTAATCACAAGCATTGAAGAGGCATGAATTCAATATTATTCATTCTAAAGAGGAAATTAAAAGTGTTTTTTATTAGGGACTTGAATGAGAGAGAGAGAGAGAGAGAGAGAGAGAGAGAGAGAGAGAGAGAGAGAGAGAGAGAGAGAGAGAGAGAGAGAGAGAGAGAGAGAGAGAGAGAGAGAGTCCAAAAACTAGGAGATGAGACATTCACTAGGTCATTATCTAACTCTGACATAGTAATTCCTTAATTATCTCTCATCCAAACTTTGAAAAATGGCATATATTTTGAAATGAGACTTATTTTTAAGGTTTGAACAAGTAATTAACATTAATTTTTGGTATTTTACCCATATAATTTCCTATATCTTTGCTTACATACCCCTATATTCTTGGTCAAATGTCCTTGTTCAAGAATTAGTATTCCTCCTAAAAATAGGTCTTTAAATATACTTTATACCTCTATATAAATCTTATAATAATACAATTATGAGGTATATCCACATTTAAATGGATGTTATAAGACTCATTTATGCTTTATTGACTTTGTCTTTTTACTAGGGATTGGAAGAAAGAAAGGGTTTGTTAAGAGTGTTGAAGACCTTTATATCTTTTGAATCCTTATTATTATAAAAATATTAATTTTTATTTCTTAATTAGGTTTATGATATAAACATAAACCTAAATAAATCATTTATAAGTTCTTATATGCATCAATTTGGTGCTTTAACTACTCGACTCCTCCTTAAGCAAAGTGGGATAGGAGAGAGAAAATTGGGTTTTACTTTGAATCAAATAAGTAGCCTCCATTTACAGATTTTAAAACTTTATTTAGACCTAAAAAATAAATTTTATCCATAAAACTCTCCAAAATATACCATTTTATTCATTTTTCTTGTTTTTCCACCCATTCCTTGTATCCCTAAAACCTGGTAAAGTTCCTTGTCCAAAATAATATAAAAATCACCTTATCAAATTGATAAATTTTTATAGGAAACTATATATAATTAAATATCCATATCAAATTTTATGATCCAAGTCCAAGTGGAAGTATCTCTTTTATATCATTTCTCTCTCCAATTAGGCATAATGCCTCCTAAATCTAGAAAAAGAGATTTGGTCCAAATGGATACTCATATGTGTGACGCATAAAAAAAAGTGTTTTATTGAATTTACCTATAATAATACTATAATCCATTACAAATTTCAATTTTTAGGGCCTTGTGTAGATGGGAAAACCATGAAATGGTCATTGGCAAGCCTAGACATGTTTATGTGCTTCAAGTCTTGTGGGAGATGTTTTTCATGAAAATCATGTGTCTTTATTGTTAAATATTAATCTATGAGACTTGAATAATCCTTAAACATCTCATCCTTTTATATTTATGTCCTTTATTACACTCATAGGCATTCACCATTAATTCTTGGATTACAAAACTAAGTTCTCCCACATTTTAAGCTAGTGGCCAACTTGCAAGAACTATAAAACAACTTGAGAAACCTAAAAAATACCTTGAATAATTATGAAACATGTTTCAAGTCCCCATAAACATATTAAAATGGTTTATATGTCACTCCACTACATATACCCTCATAAATCAGCCTTAAATTATCTATTTTCCCTTGTACCATATGGTACTATTCCTAAACATGTGAATAAATGCTTGGAAGTGAAGCAAAAGAGAGTTATGAGTATTAATAGGATCATCCTTAGGTCAAATAATATCAATTTAATGCATTAATAATAATATCTTCTCCATTAGGTTAGTTATAAGGCTTAAGGATGATTTAAGAAGTTTAAGTTATTAACAATGGTTTGTAAAGGACAAGAGTCCATTCCAAAAAATAATGCCAAGAATTTTTATCAGGGAGAACCTTAGAACATTTCATATGGGCTTGGGTTCCCATTCATCTCCTCAATAAATTTTTTAACAAATAAAGTGACCTCTTCAAGCTCCTTATCAAGTAAAATGAGTTTATCTTCCTTCTAGTTAATTATTCATGAAGTTATGAGACCAAAGGGCTGAACCGATGTCATGTATTTGAATAATGTGACCCCATAAAATACCTCAATAAACCTAAAATTACCATACATTTCCTACAACAATTTCTAAGCTCTTCAAATATTCCTCTCAAGCTGGTGATTGTGTATGTTAAGGATGAGAAAGACCATTTTAGATCTTAAATACTCTATACACACTTTAATAGAAATAAAATTTATAAAAAAAATTATATGATTATGAAAATTACTCAACATGATTTTATATAACCATTAACCTTCCAAACATGTCTAAAACATTAAATTCCATAGTTAAGGATTTTTATGCAAAATGAACCTATTGACCCTTGAGGTCATCCTCCTTGGGTTTTCTCTCCAGTCACTAGATCCAATAGTTTATGTAGGTATTAATAATGTTATATAAACTCACTTACCATTGGTATTCATCCAAAATAAATGATATAAAAATTATATACTCACTATGATTGTGAGTGAGACTATAGGTTTCAAAAGGACTATGTTAGTTAATTGTGTTGTAGACTGAGTTCTACCTTATTGAGCCTAACCTTCTTATACTATTACAATGTAGATTTATTAATTTTAATAATATAAAATATAATTAAAATTCATCCATAAAACTCTCATATCATCATAAGTATAACCCTTACCAACATTCTCATTTATGTCTTTGACTGCCTATATGACTATACTGGTTATTGGTGTGTATTTTATATATCCTTGGCCTATTTTATGAAAGTACCTATAAGAATAAATTTATTAGGTAATTTATACTATAAAATAATATTTATGACCCTTATAAAATCTATAAGCCTTAACTTCTCCCTCTGACACAAACTTCTCATTCACTGTGCATGTGTTGACTATGTCGTGACCTTGTTTGAGTGTAAATCCCCTAGGCCTATGAGTATTATTTAAGATAACTCCTTATTTTAAATTTTAATTATTAATTTGTGTCTATATTTACAATATTAAATAAATTATGGTTTATCCAAACTTCCAACTCATCATTTCACTCCTTCACATCCTCATTATCCTTCAAACTCAGTTTGGCTAGGTTAGACTGAGTTGTAGGTGTTGTTGTCACTTGGATTTTTACCCTTTTAGGATATTTAAAATCTATCCTCATACAAGTGGCACAATGTAAATACCTATAGGTTTTTGGGTAGCCTAGGAATGAGGTGAATCTCTAGATAATGCTAGCTCCTTTGATGTACCACTTTAGATCACAACTACACTTGACTTGGGGAGTGAAAATGGAGAGAGATAAATTAAAAAAAATTATCCTAATGGAGGTGATACACCAAATATATTT